>OY770153.1:7479051-8079051 GCA_963669345.1 Gortyna flavago | reverse complement strand
TGTCGACTGAGTGCACGGCTGTCCTCCGATATCTATTAACACTAATTTGAAAACATTGTAAAAGCCATTTTTAAAAGAGTAACCATGGTTTGTTGATTTTCTTGCCGGCTAAGACTTCATAGGAAACGACCGAATGAAACCGTGCACCTAGCTTCTGACTTTTCATTAGTGCCCATGTAGGTTTATATGAAATAAAATATTTTGATTATGAATTTTATGGAAAGAGCGAATATTTATTTACATTTTACTCTTGCTGGAGAAGAAATCTAGTTTTAGAATTACCACTATTTGCCCAATTTCAGCAAAGACCAAAAAGAGGGGAATGTTTCACCAGAGGTGCATCAAGGTATGTGTTACAGTTTTCATCAAAACTCATACAAAATCTGTCCATACGAGTGACAGTTCGTGCTGCCAGACTGACATTCTAAACATCTCAGCCACTCGATATTTTTAGTATATCGAAGTTCAATGATTTGGCTCAAGGAATGTACGATTTACGAACACGATTATTGTATTAGCCAACGACTCTTAAATCTGGATAGGTGTGTGTTAGGATTTTGGGAGACTAAATAAGTGGCGATCAGGAAATAGTGCATAACTTGTACTATTTGCAAAAGCTTACATGATCTGACCAAGATTATGTCTGGACCCTTGAGCTTGTTTCGCCATTTCTTTTCAGGGGTAGGCAGATAAGAAATGTCGACTCCATCTAGCTTATTTATTTTTATAATATGACATGTAAAAGTTATTCCGATAGAATAAATAATTTCATTTCATTTCTTCTTCTTTTTTACCAATTTTTAATTATAAGTTTTTTCTAAAAGATTTTGGGTTAGAGGAAAGTCTCTGATGGAAACACAAACTCCCTATAAGTGGTTTTGCACGAGCTTCTTTAGCTCTGGGTTGAGGATTACACTACCCAGAACTAGGAGAAGTCTCATCCATTGAGCATATTATAAGGGCTACTTTGATAATGGTTGAATTTCTCTTGTGACAATGGGTCTGACTTGACTGGAAGGGAGGAATGAAATGCTGCTCCATAAAATTAGAATGTCACACTGAGCTCAGCAGTTTTTGGAGGCATTCAATAGTGAAGAATGATGTAGAACGGTATAATATGCGGTATATATGTATACAGGATTGTTTTTTTGTAAATTACGTAGAAGCAAGTCCCAAATATTGAACAAGTGACGCCGAAGACCAGGAAAAACGACATGAAATGGAAGAGATCTACGTGAATACAGGAGATCTACCACCCTCAACACGAGTTCCGTAGTGTCGGCCGAAGTTACGGACGATTCTCTCTCCGTATGGAGTCCCACGATGACACCACGACTTGACACTTGACAGGTTGTCCCTAGTCCCTATGTGTTTTTGCCCGTCCGAAAAAGTTCATTAATCGTGTGTAGGGTTCACTTGAAGTTTCGAATTACTTTCAGACAGGCCTGTATCTTTGTTGATGGACGTACGGCCGAACCCAATAATTACCTATCACCAGTTTTGGCATACTGGAGGTAGAAAAACCTATCTATCTCTGGTTTTGACGTCCCAATAATCTATTTCAGTAGTAGTCTGTATGATTATATTATACTGTCAGTTATAATTAAACTGGCTACCATCAGTAGCGATCTGTCAATAGGTTATTGGGTTCGAAAGGAGGAAGCTGATGATCCTGACAGGGTGGGATCTTCTGTGTAATGTACATTCTGAAAGTTAAAAACTCCTGGTTTCAGTCTCTGGACGCTACTAGAAAAGACCAAATCCCTACAGGTGTGCAATACTGTCGGCAGTTCATTGGCATTTGTATTGAGGTCATGTATTTGTGTGCGTGACGCCTACTTGTAGCGGTGTGCGTATGTGTGAGTTTTTAAATGGACTCTATCTGCTTGTGTTCATGACTTCCTGGTACTTGCTAGCAGAGATGGTGGAAAGATGGGTTTTATTTGGTTTAGATGGTTAAGTAGTTAATTATTTGATGTAAGTCATTAAAATCAATGTCAAAATTGTTGAATGTGTAATGTACAAAAATATTCTCTTTTTTTAATAGTTTTTTCAAGAAAATCTATGACGACTTGAGACAGTTTTAATCAGCACTCAGCCCTGTTAAAATTATGAAATTGAAATCGTTGTCGAAATATTTGCAAAATATTGTGTACACTATTTTCTAATGAACGGTAAGTATCGCGAGTATTCGCTATGCGAAATCATTTTGCAAGCATTTGTTACGCGACGAACATTCGTTCTTAAGGACCGTCCTTGACGGTATTGTTAGTACTTTAATCCACACTGATAATTCTGTAAAATACATACTTGTTACGGTCGCGAATCATATTTTGTTCAACATGCAACCTTCAAATTGAAAAAAAATTTTTAAGAAAATTTGAATGTTGCGCGACCCTGACGCTTCCACGTTATAATTGACAGTGTACATTTAATAAATAAATAAATAAAAACACTAAAATCTAGTTCCCTACACAATCAACCGATGTATTCTGTACTGTACTGTGAACTGTCATCCCATCTGATGGTAGGGATTGACAGTTTTCTTCAAGCTCACTTTACCAAGTTTTCACAGTAAGATTTTTACAGAATAGCATAAAAGAACTTAAGTTCACATATCCGTCGAAGCGCTGGAGTAAAACCAACAACCCTGAACAAGCTTCGTCATTTAACGCACGCAACCGTCAAATATTTAGTTGGATTGTCCTTGACACCAGTGACGATGTAATTAGTCATCATCTGCCTAGCCTTTGTCGCAACTTTGTTAGAGTCGGCTTCCGGTCTAACCAGCTTGTAAGGACATGCCTTTGGTGATCCCCATTAAGACAGTCGTCGGTGCATTATTATGTCACGTTTCGCAAGCAAAGCATTAATATTCTAGTAACTAAGTAATTTAAGTTAGCAATATGATTTGCATGTTATAATTGACATTAATAAAAGGAACTTTGGAATGAGCAGTTGTTTCCATCTGCCACCTATCCTCGCGAAGACATTACATGGCGACCTTGCCAGGATAAGAACAAATTGAAGAAATGACAACCGAAAATTAAGACAAACTCAAGAAAGAAAAATTTAAAATTGAAGAAAGAAACATCAAGAAAGAAGATGGGAAAAACTTATTCAAAAGAAGAAGTGGTTATAGCTCAAAATGCAAACGGGGAAGCCAATGCCAGCACCAGTCAAGACTTTGGATCACTGATCAGTATTGAGAAAATACTTTTGATAATAATTCTGATCGTTTTACTTGTCGGAGCAATTTATTTTATCGCCAAAAAATGCCAAAAGAGCGCAGTAAAAGTCTTAAGAAGAGAACTCAACGCCAGTACTTTTAGTCTTGCCTCCCAACCGCAAGCAGCATCAGCAGTTTAGAACGAGGTGTCCAGGGATTTTCCCGGCCCACGGAGTCCAGGGTATAGCCCGGCCCAGTAGCAGCGGAGTCCAGGGATTAACCCGGCCCACGGAGTCCAGGGTATAGCCCGGCCCAAAAACAGCACTAATCCAGCTAAACTACTACCTGAAGTCATCGACATCATGGGGAAATAATTGCAGTTCCAGTATCTGTCGCCACCGAGTCGCCACGTCGAATCAGGTTTCATTGTTTTAGTTAATAATGTATAGTTAAGTAAGTTACCCATAAATCAGTAAACTTACTAAATATGAGATATTTTAATGCCCGTTAAAGAGCTGTTATCAAGCAAGTTGAAAGAAATTAAGGATTATCTTATAAAAATCGGTCCTGTACGGAGACAGACATCCGATACAACAGAGCAAAAACTTATAATAGCTCAAACAGAATATTGTAAGTTGCAGACTATTTTGCTCGAAGTGCAGACAAAAATTGAAAACTCCGAGTTAAGTTCTGATAGTTTAAAAACTGTTAATTCAATCATTAATAGTATACATAATTGTTATAACAAGATTATTAGCTTAAGTAATATAACTTCAAAGTCATTAAAAATGGCTGCCGATTCATTTGATTTAAAAACTGCCATTGCACTTTTGCCCCTAATGACTGATAAGGAGCAAGACACCAAGCGTTTGATAGACGGTATCCAATTATACAGCAAAATGATCAGCGATAACACCAAAACCCAACTAATAGAGTTTGTTTTAAAAATTCGATTGTCTGAAGGTGCGAAACTCCGACTAAAAGCTACATACGCAACTATAGACAGTTTGGTCACCGATATGCGTACATATTTAATACAAAAGAAATCTGCTGCAGCTATTCAATTATTAATTATTATAATTAATTATTCAGAATACCAGTATTTTACATGGAGCGACTGCCTATCTGACCTCCACAACCCAGTTACTGGGTAATACGATATCCCTGGGTAAGACTAGTTGTCAACTTTCGGGCTACTGACGACCCGTAACGACTGTCCAAGATACTCGAATGACAGCCGGGACCAACGGCTTAACGTGCTTTCAGTTAGCCACAAGCCCCTGAAGATGTAATTAGTACCTACGTTAAATGGTAGAAAGTTGTAAGAACTTTAGGCCTGCGGTGCCATTCTGTAAAAATCTTTACGTGAAAACTTACGTGAATTGATCTGTCAATTCTGTCATTCCACCAGATGCTAGGGGTCTCTAGTGATTGACAGCTCACTTCACCTAAGTTTTCACGGTGACATTGTTATAGCATAGATGCTGTAGTATTAGTAGCATCCTCCAAAAAAAAAATACTGAACATAAAATCGAAAATATGTGGCAACCATCAACCTACACTGTGCCCGCGTGGATTATCGTCCACTCCCTCTCACTGAGAGAAGGCCTGAGCCTCGGCAGTGGGACCACTTTTTATAAACTTTTCTGAAGCCTCTATTTACAGTTTCGTAAGTACTTTTACACACAAATATCCAGTTTCCTGAACAATCTGTCAGTAGATCCAACATTCGTAAAAACGCAGGAGTAAAACCAACAACCTTGAACAGGCTGCGTCATTCAACCGTTTCGTGTTATTCAACACACGCAACCGTCAAATATTTAGTTGGATCGTCCCTGACATCAGTGAAGATGTAATTACTTATTAGTATCTACGTAAATTGGTTGAAGATTGTAAATAACAACTTTAAGGCTCGTAATATGCGTTGTTTACTCGCAAAAATGCTTGTCTAAACTTCGAAGACATGTGACATCAACCAACCCGCACAAGGCCAGCGTGGTGGATTACGGCCGACTTCCTCTCACAGAGTGGAGGCCGGTGTCACAGCCTAAAAGGATATTATAGCCTACTAGCGGCCCGCCCCTGCTTCGCACGGGTGCAATATTTTTTTCGAATTTCCTAAATTTTCTTTTATACAAACCTTGTCCTGACAATACCGAACACAACAAAAAAAAAAATTTGCGAAATCGGTTCAGCTGCTCTCGAGATTTGCGCTTAGCAACACATTCAGTAGCATAGAAAAGTTGTCGAAAACGTCGTCGAGTTGCAATGATTTCAACAACTGTACTAAAATGTATAAAGAGTTACAGAAGATAGATGAGATGGGATAAACATACACACTGTAAGACATCAATGAAAAAAGTAATATAATAACTATCAACGAATTTCATAAATGTTCCAGGGACACATCTTTTTAGTTATTTCAGAAGTAGGAGTCAAAAACCTACTCTTAAAAACTGAAGAGATTTTCAAAAGAATCTGCTAAATTAAATAAAAGTCAAACTAAAAAAAAAGTCGGCAAAATTGCAGACGCAAAACCTAGTACACAAAAACCAAACATCATTGTCTATGGCAGCTGAAAAGGACATGTAAAACTCTAAAACTAACACACACTATTTAAAAAAATAATTGACGAAAACAAAAACTAAAAACGTGCATATAAAAGAGCCAATATAAATGAGGTGCTGAGTTTCATAGCTGCTTCGATTTTGGCGGCAAAATATTAAAAAATTAAATAATAAAAATAGGAGGGACTATGGGAAAGGCCTATGCCCAGCAATGGATTGGAGTCTTGATAAAAGAAAAATCGAAAATAACTTTGCCTTTTCACGCCTCAACGGCAGAACGTATTTGGATGAAATTGGCACGAGGATTGACTATGGTCTAAGGACATAGGACACTTCTTACACTCCCGTGGGATAATATCCAACCTCCACGCGGCCAAAGCCGCGAACAAAACTAGTAAGTAATTGAACAACCAAGAGGGTTGTATTTTTTCAAAAGCCCGTTGAAATGAAGGTAGTTTTGAATTTACTATACATTTTCGATAGATTTGGGGCCGATTGAAAGTATGTATATCAAAACTTTCGAAGAAATGCGACACGTAGTTATATGTCGAAAAGCGCCAAATACGCAGAGCTCTTTATTTTTCTAGTTGTGACCGTGTGTTCAAAACTAAATTCGATCTAGCAAGCCATCTTATGGTGACACGCAAGGAATTGATTTCAAAGTGTCGCCGTTACCGAAATCGATGAGGACAATATATATATCAAATCAAAACATGAACAGCTAAAATCAAAGCCTGATTTTATATAATCTTATCTTTCTTCTATGACAATCCGTTGCAAACAAAGTCCCAAGAAATCGAAGATTAATACAATCTAACACTCTTTTAACGAGAATTTAATTACAAACGCCATCGAAGCAACCACGAAATATTACAAAACAAAATGAGTACTTACCCCTTTAATATCTTCTAAATCCTTCGAATCCAACATTCTTCGTCTCGCAGAAGGAGTCTCCGGACTTAGGTCATCAGTCGGCTCACTGATCGTGCTTTCAGTACTCGTCTCCATAGACTTAACATCTTCCAAATGATTCGTGCCATCCTCACTCTTCTCCGTCCTCTTTTTCAAATAATTCTCATGTTCAAAAGTTTTATTCTCGAAACCGGTACCACTCGGAGATTCTATATCATTATCCAGAAGTATTCTTTCATCTTCTGAGTCTATATACTTCAAGTTAGCTCTTGCTTTTCTAGGTTCACTTTTAATATCATTCTTAGGAGCTTCTTCGTTAATTGTATGATTTAATTCTATTTGTTTTTTCGGCGTTGTCCCTGAAGAGACAGGCTGGGAAATCTGTATGTAGGAAGCGAAGTTAGATGTGTGTTTTGGCGCTTTCGTTTGCTTTTCTATATCACTTTTTATATCTTTGATTTTATGTCCTTCAGAATTATGTTTCTTGTAATCTAAATCGCCATTTTCTACATGGATGACAGTGGATTTTTCTAGAATCTTCCCTATAGGATTATTTGGGTCTAGCTGGCTTTTAATGCTGGCTAAACGGTCGGAAGGCAGTTTTGAAGTAAGAGAAGTGGACATGGAACTATTTCTATCGTGTATTGGTTTCGCTAGACACACTGGCTCGGATATAGTCTTACTTAGTGATAAATCTGAGTTGGAGTTCGATCGGGAGCTAGACGACCCAATCTCCCATCGCAAACCATTTTTTTCGTACGGGAGATGAACTGGTACTGGTTTTTCGTCCTTAGGGACGATTTTCGTATACCCTACTGTACCATTTTCGCAGTCCTTTAGCTGGTTGAGATACTGTTCGGTGTACCGCGAGTCGTTCGCTGGTAGTTTCGTTACCGTCATTTTCTGGTCGAATCTCTTTCTTATCTCGGACACCGAGGGTACTTCGTTCCCGTTCGTATCTTTGACACCGTTAAGCATCCCCCTCTTGTATGCCGGCGAGGTTTCCTTATACGATCTTCGTTCCGGTCTCTGGTTTTTCAAATATTATGCTTATTTTTAGTTCTTGTGACGTAAGAATGCGACATGTGAACAGTGTGTGTTAGTCCAACATTTATTTCATGCTTTGTTGTAATACCTGGTGTATCATTCATGGTACTGACCGGCTTACTGATCTATCGTGAGTACTAGGATGTTATAAGGTAGCAGGATGTAGCATCAATGTTACACGTGAATGGTATTACAAGCAAATATCGCATCTATGTTACTACGGTGACACTTTTTGAAAGGTTATTATTGTATAACGTTTTCTGGCAGTTAGGGCCTTTCAATCGGTGCAAGTACTACTGTTTTGGAAGCTGTCAATTTAATGTTTGGCTCTTTATTAAGTGCGATGTTAAGGAACGTACACACACACTCACACGCGCACACATTATGTTTGTCTGCCTGCGAAATTTTTGAAAAACAAAAAACAAGAACCAGTTGTTTGTGGTTTTGGTAATTTTGAAAAGAACATAGCTGATGATGATGTTGAGATGGTCTTCGGGGCAGTTCGTTGAAACGAACTTTGCCGAAATTTATGTGATGATGAATAGGTATGAATAATGATTTGTATGTAGTAGAAAAAAATATCAGTCACGAAGTATTTTTAGGTTTTGACTAATGAATTTGAAAACAAGAAATAATTTAGATACAAATAAACAATGATTTAAAATAGATGGATGACGTTATTTCGGAGAAATTATTTCACATAACATTACGTAGGAAATTCTTTTTTTTTTATTTCAATTAGTTTTGTATACTTTATTATGTTTTTACCTATCTTACCTAGATAGAATTTCAAAACCCAAGAAAACAAACAGCCAATCATGTTACTAGAAGGCTAAATGATAAAAGAAAAACTTTTTGCATGCTGTCATTGTGACACTGACAGTGACAGAAAACCACACAAACATAAATAATCCGTAGAGTGAGAGCGTGACAACATTATATTTATCTCTTTTACAAGTAGGAATACGCAAGGAGAGAGTAGAGTACCAATGATGTTGAAAATATTAAGTCAAAAATTCTGTTAGGAAAACTAATACAAAATATAACGCCTGTAATCCCTGAAGGGGTACGCAGAGGTATATACTACGCCAGTACACAGTCACATTTCGCCAGTTACGTTTAAGTCCCATGTAATAGGGGGTGAGCCTATTGCCAACAAACACTTCGGGATGCTACCTACTGAGAAATTCCAGATGGAAAAATCCCAATAATAGTTTCCGCGACCCGGGAATCGAACCCAGGACTTCATACAATTATGTTTAAGTCCCATATTATAAATTAAAGGAAGATGTAAGGAGAAATAATTAAATTGAATTTATATTAGGCTTACCAGTGCTAGACATAAGATCACCCCAAAAAATGAGAATTCCCTTATATTGGGACAACCAAAAAATGAGAATTCCCTTATATTGGGACACCCAAAAAATGAGAATTCCATAATATTGGGACACCCAAGAAATTAGAATTACCTTATATTGGGACTTTGGGATATCCAAAAAATAGAATTCCTTTTGGACACTCCAACCAATAACCTCTGACCACCACATTTAAAAGAAATAAATACTTAATCCCAAAAATATTCATGATCAGACATAATATGTTTGAACTGTTATTTTAAATAGTTAACACCTTCCAAAGATAAATACCTAGATGGAAAATTACCTAGCATTTGTATTATGCATCATCTGCCTAGCCTATTCCCAACTATGTTGAGGTCAGAGCTTCCAGTCTAACCAGATGCAACTGAATACCAGTATTTTAAATTGACTGACGACTGCCTATCTGACCTCCAAAACCCAGTTACTGGGTATTTTGGGATGGTAAGCTTTTGTACATAAGGTGTTAAAAAATTAACCTTACAAACTTTAAGAGGTGCTTTAGACTATCGAACTGAACAACTGTCACTATGGGACCAACTCTAAAATAAAAAAAAAACAATCTGCTGGTTCATACAAAAGTTAAGTAATGTATGAAACAGCTGTTTTATATTTCATGATTTTGGTTTTGTTGGTCCCATAGTGAATGTTGTTCAGTTCGATGGTCTAAAACACCGCTTAAAGTTTGAAAGGTTAATTTTTTAACACTTTGTATAATACTAGCAATATCAATGCCTGCTTTTTTTTTTTTACTAACTGGGCGGTGGCAAAATCTGTTAGGCTTTTTTTTTTGTTTATGCCTCCCCATATCCTTCCAAGAACTCTTGTCCCGTGCCACTTCGAACAAACCATTCCAGCCAGTCTCATCTTCAGGCACCTATTTTGTGGAGACTTTTGCCCAGCGGTCATCGTGCATGCGCCTGACGTGACCCGCCTGGCTATTTGGCTTATTAGACAAATAGTTTGAGAAAGTTATGGAAAATGAAGACACTGTGTGGTTGATTACGGCCCAGTCCGTCTCATAAAGAGGAGGCCTGTGTCCCAGCAGTGGAAACATTATAGGCTGATAATGCTGATAAAGTTGTCACTCCCCCACGCTACAGATTCTTTCAATTAAATGTGTTTTGTGAAGTGTAGTGTAGTTGTATTCTTTCTATTTAGTGAATAGTGTTTTTTTAAACTCTTTTTGTTTCGTTTATTTACCCTTTTTTAAGTGAGTGCCAATTTAGGCAGTCTGAAAGATTTTTTTTTCTCGGTTTTTCATGTATTTAGCTATTTTTCAATATACATATACATAGTACGCAAGTTAAAAAAAAATAAATTCTACTTAATAGTTTTTATTTTAGCTATGATGTTTTTCTTGTATCATCAATTAGGAAATATTTCTTCTCATCTTGTTGCATTTACAATGATTTGTATTAAAGAATTCGTGACTCATTCTTCAACACTTTTTAGGCCAAGGCCAATAATATTAGTTAAGTGTTAGAAAATTTTACAGACTTATGTTTATTAATCATTTATGAAGCGATTTCGCCTGTTTAAATCAGATTTTTCGGATTACCAGACAATATTATATAAATTATGTTTCATAATTTGTTTTTAAAATGTTTTCTTTAATCCTAAGATAACTATTTCCGTTCTTCAACACTTATTTGAAGTAATTACTGCAGAGAATATTTAATTTTTGTTGTTGTTAATGATTTGTAAGTACTATTGTTTTATTTTGAATATAAACTGCACAAACAATAAGAATTGTTTGTTAATATTAAGAGGGTTTACGCCGTACGGCATTTCATACAAACTTTCAAGCCCTTGTTTTTCGAAATGAATGAACGGATTTTAATGAAACTTTATACGCATAAGCAGGATACAAAGTTCTAAAAAGTTATCAGAAAACATTTTGTAAAATTGTGTTACAGCCAAATTAGACCGATTTTAAAGTTTCCATAGAAACAGAGATTTCCAGTTATCTTTTTTTAAATAAGACATTTCGAAAATGTTTTCTGATAACTTTTTAGACCTTTGTATCCTGCTTATGCGTATGAAGTTTCATTAAAATCGGTTCATTCATTTCGAAAAACAACGGCTTGTAAGTTTGTATGAAAAGCCGTACGGCGTAAACGCTCTTAAACCAGATCACAACGATAATATCAGAGTCCGTTTTGAAAACTTTATCGCCACTAACATTTAAAAATCATCAGAGTATGTCCACAAAGAAATAATATGAAAAACCAAATAGCTATCAAAAAATTATAAAATTTCGCAGACACTCAAAATAAAAGTACTTATAAATAAAAAAGAAATATAATACATTGATAGAGGTAAAGAAAAACAAAGAAAAAATTACCTCTGAAATTGTTGCTGCAGAATTCCTTGCTTTTCTGGCAAGTCTTGAGGGATCTGCTGCTGGTGGTCTTCCAATATCATTTGATATAGACTTTGACCTTGAAATCTCTCCATAATTCTGATTCTGCTGCTGCTGAATCCTCTGCGTCAACGGTATATAATTTGCTGGAGAATATTTGTTATACCACTCCGCATGTGACATTGCCAAATCAGCCGAAGTTAGCACAGGCCTCCGATTCCTCGGTAAGGGGTCTGTTGAGGTCTTGCTGCTCTCACTGCGAGTTGTCGAAATATCTCTAGACCTGGACTCGCTTCTGTCAGAGCGATACCTGCTGCTGGAGACACCACTGTCTGAGTCAGCAATGCTCGGAGTTCGAGAGCTCCTCTGTCTCTCGACCAGGGTCTTCCGTTCTCTATTTCCATCGATATCAGAGAATCTAGAGCGGAACTCAGACCGTTCATAACTGCGTAAGGTATCATAGTTGCCGCTTGTGGATCTGTAGTATGGTTTTTCGACGGTTGACGATGTTAGGGTCGATCTGTAAGACCCTGAGAGGCTTGAGGAGGTAGTGTTGTACCGAGAGGGTGATACGACAGGCATTGTGGCAGAGTTCTTTCGTTTTTTCCCTAGTGTGTTTGACACATATCCTTAATATAGTCTTGGCTTATGCTATCCTACTCTAAGTTAATTTTAATTCTGGACGGCGGTCGTTTTCTTTGCATTGTTTTGCTTTATATACTTTTCTGTGGAATTGTTTGGCTTGTTTTCTGTAACAAGAGAGAGATAATTATTTAGAAAAGCAATACTTTAAAAAAAATTGTTGATGACAGTTGAACTGATCAAGGGGAGCAACGATCTTCGCAATGTGGCTGATAGCAGCTGGATGAGTTGCCGAAAATTGAGAGAGATAATGTTCCCACTGCTGGGACATAGACCTCTCTGTGAGAGGGAGTGGGCCGTAATCCACCACGCGGGCCCAGTGCGGGTTGGTAGATGGATGTCACTTGTCTTAGAATTTTTGGTTCTTTCACCGTTTTGAGAGCAATAGTGATGAAATGATTTACACAAAGTAAAGCAGCTGTGTGGGTTCAAACCTACGACCTACCACTGGGCCACCACTGCTCTCATTTTTAAACTAGTTTTAGTAAATATTCCTACAAAATCAGGTCATCCAAAGTTGAACGGTAAGCAAAGCTTCGAAGCACAATAGAGTAGGTTTGCCAAGAAATAGTCATTAATTATTGCCTTGAAGAATTGTTCATATTAATATACAGAAACGCGCATTTAGGGCACATTTTATATGCATCGTGTGGCTGAGAAAAACTGCCTAAGTGCGAGTCGGACTCGCGCATAGGCCATCTATAAATTACGTCACATGGTAAGGGGGAGGGAGGGTTCAACAGTGTCCGTGGAGTTTCTCTCCAGTTCTTCTCCAAAGGTTCATTTTTCTGACTGACCGATTCCTTGACAATTAAAAATTGCCTGTAATTGGTTTAATTAAAATAAATGCTATAAGTTTCGATGTTGAAAAGTGTGATATCGTGTGACAAAGGGGGCAAAAGTTTCATGACGTCCCATGTCTTATAAATAGAAAGTATTAAAACTCTAACTAAAAACTTTCAATATATTAAAAACTCTATTGATGATATTACTTATATGGTTTAATTTAAAATAGCAAAATATGTGACATCACACCAGGGGAGGGGGGTGAAATTCGTGTGACATACACATAAGGGGATAAAATCCGCCTAAAGAGATCGCAAATCCTGAACTTGGACAAGAGACAATGAAAAATTAATGTAGTGCTGAACCACATAATGTGAATGTTCAATGGAACACCACAATAATAATCTCACACGAAGACCCCATCTGATTATGAAGACCCCATCTGATTATGAAGACCCCATCTGATTATGAAGACCCCATCTGATTATGGCTAGAAAGGCGATCGCAGATCAAAAAAGAAAAAAAAATTTGGTGACTAGCAGCGATACATGTTAAAATATGTTAGAGAATACGCGTATTGCAGAATTGTATGGCTAATAATAGTTTTCCCTGTATAAGTATAGCTGGTCTGATTTTCACCCTCTGATTATAGATTCAATTCAGCAAGAATCGCTAATTATCACAATCACTGCACTTTCAAGTTAGTTAATATTGTTTACATTGGTTTCCATAGCAACCAGGTAGGTTCTCTTTATAATTTTTTTGTTAAAACAAAAGACAGTAAGTAGGTACATATATTGTCAATTATGACAGTTAGGTACTTCCGACTATGTCACACAAATTGATAAGTCAATCAAAGAATAGGTAAAAAAAAGTGAGGGGGGGGGGGCGCTAGGTTTATATTATTTAAAATTCTAATATCTTTTAAATTTGTGTAAATTAAATATGATTTGAAACAACATCCCTCCCTTATCCCAACTATGTTGGGGTCGGCTTCCAGTCTAACCGGATGCAGCTGAATACCAGTATGTTCCATGGAGCGACCACCTATCTGACCCCCACAACCCAGTTGCTACTTGGTAAGACTGGTAGTCAGACTTTCGGGCTTATGACTACCCATATCGACTGTGAAAGATCTACAAAGAACAGCCGAGGCCGAGAGCCCGAGACCAACGGTTTAACGTGCGTACAGAGGGGTCTCAATATACAGGTGAAATTGAAAACATGCGACAAATCGAAATGGGTGATTCTACTCATCATTATGAACAACGCGAAAAAAAAATCTGCTGTTTCCTACATTTATGTTCGCATAACTCGCCAAAATGTAGGGAACAGCTGTTTTTTTTTTTTTCGCGATTTCAGGTTCGGTTCGGTTCGGTTTCGGGTTTTCGGTTTCAGGTTTGGTCCCATAGTAAAAGTTGTTCATAATGATGAGTACAATCTCCCATTTCGATTTGTCGCATGTATTCAATTTCATCCTGTATAATGGATGGTCACCCACGTCACCCATCCATGGACCAACCGCAGCAAGCGTAGCTTAACCTTCGATCGATCCGTGCGGCTGTTATTATTTATCCACAAGCCCCTCGCAGGATACATGACGTAAAAGGTAAAAACGAATGTAAAATGGTTTAACAGTACCGTTAATTGGTGTTATGATGTTACATAAATACCCATTTGATATAAATGAGCCCGCTTACTAACAAACGTTGTATAGCGTCTGTAAAGTTACACAACGCTTTGTCTTCTTTCGAAAGTCAATTACTGACGACTGAAAGAGAGAAATTTTATCGGTGTGTAACTATTAATTTATTAGTAAGGGGGTAAGACGCAATATGAATACGTATTATACAATTTATCAGTTTTCCTTATTACCGGGTAATTAATGCACCGAATAACAGAACCGTATTTGGGTTTTTTTTTTAATATTCCTTGTATGACTCTCACTGGTCCCGTTCACAACTGTTCTGACTGGCTTGCTTAATATGGGTTCTTAAAATGGCTTGATAAACAAGGCCAGAAATTAGATAACCTATGGTAATATTGTGAAATAATTGATGTTTTTTTAATAAATACTTAAGTCTAAAATTACATTCTAATTTATAAAATATTTATTTTGATATTTTATGAGTAAAATTTGAACAAACAAATCACTATTTGGTCATTTAAAATAGATTAAAACTTTCCCAAAGCCTGTTCCTTCTCTTATGAAGAACATTTTTGGCCTCCAGCCAGAGGGGACAGTACAAGCTAATCATGCTGAAAATATAGTATTAGAGATTGGTTGCCCTCAAAACTCAAAGTCATCACAGCATTTATTACAATTAAACCATTTACTTACAGGCACTTTTGATTTGTCAGTCAGAAATATGAAGCTAGTTGCCCATGGTAGTACCTACCTATATCGTATATCGAAATAAATTGGTAAAAGGGCAGGAGAATGAGTACCTATATGGTACCTATGGATAACAGGTAAGAAACTCCATCGACAATCATATAAATCATATTGTTACAAAATATTAGTTAAATTGTTAATGTTGAATTGATAATATTATATCTGAGAACATGTTTGTTGTGGAGAGACTAATAAATCAACTCTTCATTTAGACTAGACTACAACAACAGACAGACAGACACAGTTAGATAGACAGACATTTCAGAATAAGTAAGTCTATAAGTAGGTATTGATGACGTAATTATAATCTTTTGAGAAATAAATGTCTAAGCCATATAATCACTTAAACACTGTATTTTTTTAGAAAATAAAGATGCATGAAATTAATTGTTTTAACATAAAATATGTTATATTACTAGCTATTCCTGCGACTTCGTCTGCGATCCAGGAAGAAAGGAAGCCTTCTCTAGATCACAGTCTACCTTTAGGTAAAGTACGACATAGCAGAAGTGTGTTTAGAAGTGGCTGTCTCAGTGTGCCAAATTTCATCCAAATTCGTTCAGCCGTTTTAGCGTAAAAGCGTAACAAACAACCTCACTTTCGCATTTATAATATTAGTTAGGATGACACTCGGCAGTAGGTACAGTTGCTTCCCATTAGCGAAAAATCTTTCGGAATCAGATCAACAGTTCCAAAGATTACTTACACATAATCAGCCTATAATGTTCCCACTGCTGGGACACAGGCCTCCTCTCAGGGAGAGGGAGTTACACACAAACTCACAAAGTTTTCTTCTTTACAATAATTGGTATAGATTTTTGACAGCACTCTAGGTAATATGGTTTACTTTACATTCAAGTAATCTGTCAACAATAAAATTAATGAGTAAGTAGGTGAATGGCTTACAATGACAAACCAATAATAGTATTGAATCAGCTGTTTCATAGTATTTCTGATAACAATACTACACAACACATTATTTTTAAGTACTTCATTGTTTTTGTTTTATTTCACACTTTTCACTATGGTTTGTAAAACATGTATGAACACTAACTTCTGCCCCCGAATTTCGGCCCACGACCCATCCCGTCGCATCGCATCGCATCGCTCGCCCGTGCTACAACTTTGTTTTCGCTTAGCATTCATTCTGACGTTTTCCTTTGCTCCTTTGGTAGGGGCCCGTGGCTAAATAATAACAGCCGCACAGGTCGATCGATCAGGTTAAGCTACGCTTGCCGCGGTTGGTCTGTGGATGGGTGACCATCTTTACATATCGAGACCCCTCCGTGCCTCGGAAAGCACGTTAAGCCGTTGGTCCCGGCTGTCATTCGTGGATCTTTGACAGTCGTTACGGGTCGTCAGAAGCCCGAAAGTCTGGCAACCAGTCTTACCAAGTGGTATCGTATTACCCAGTAACTGGGTTGTGGAGGTTAGATAGGCAGTCGCTCCATGTAAAATACTGGTATTCAGCTGCATCCGGTTAGACTGGAAGCCGACCCCAAGATAGTTGGGAAAAGGCAGGCAGATGATGTTGTTTTCCTTTGCTCCTAATGATCATAGCGTAATGTTAAATAGCCTAAAAACCTTTCTCAAGAATTGGACTATCAAATGCTGAAAGATTTTTTCAAATCCAGCTGGTATTTCCGGAGATTACCCCCTACATACAAACAAACAAACTTTACCTCTTTATAATATTAGTATAGACCACGCCCAATGCAAATAGATATACCTATGAATGTTTTTTATATTTCTATGATCACGCCTATATGTATACTCGAGGGGTTAGGCAGAAGTATATTGTTCATGGACATTTTGCCAATTTATTTATTTAATACTTTAAAGTAGACAAATGTACTGAGGTGGACATGCCATAGGTATTTTCTACCAGTTGACCTCTGGATGATGCAGATACAAACAGTGGTACAGCTTGCCTCATGTTCCGAGCCACCATAAAGTTTGAATCAGGCTGTAGGTTGTAGTGGTAGGACTGGTACGTGTGATGGTGGTGCTAGTTATGTTTAAGTCCCATGTAATAGGCGGCGAGTCTACTGCCATCAACATAATTATGATAATCATATTACGCCATTTCCCAAAGGGCTATTTAAAAGTGTTGGTGGAGTTCCTGGCCCAGTCTTCTTCTTAAGAACCTAATATGCTTTGAAATGGGCAACTAGCTTCATATTTCTGACTGACTGACTCTTTGACTATTCAAAAGTGCCTGTAAATGGTTTAAGGGGCAAGCACCAGGGTAACAAGAATTCAAATCATTAACATTATTGACTGACTATTTCATGAAATATCAATCAGTAGGGTGATTTGAAATTAGAGGATTGTATTGATGATTATAATTGTATAAATACATACTTGTTATGGTCGCAAATCATATTTTGTTCAACATACAACCTAACACTGACCTGCAAATTGCAAAACATGTAAGTAAAGAATTTCACTGGCTACCCTATAAATGCTTTGAGTTTGATCTCCACAGATCACAACCCAGTTACTGACCAACTATGTATGCAGCTACACAACAAGGTATACAATTCCTGTTTAAGGTGACTTCGCATTGTATAGGGTTTACGAACAATCTAAGTCAGTTTATACTGGTTATGTGTAGCTTGATGTGTAGCCATGTATACCTACTATGTTAACTTTTGCCATCAACATATTGTGTGATTATTAGATATCTATGTTGGTAATGTTTATACAATCCACCTTTGTTAATCTCAAATGACCTAGAAAATGAGCTTTATTGTCAATACAAAAGAATGTTTAACAAAGACTGGATTCTTGATAACATGCAGAGGTACAAATTACAATAACATTGGGGAATGTTGCCAGATTTATTTTACCCTTTTTTTGGGTAAGTTGTCAAAATGTAGACGTTTTTTTTTTGAGGATTTATAGTGATGTGGTGCGATTTTGATAGAAAAGCAGAAAAAGTTTTAATAAAAATATTGCGACATTCTTGTACCAGTTTTTGCAAGCATAGTTTCATGAAAAGCGAAAGGTAAAGTCAATAGGTAGTAGTAATGCCAGTTTTTGCCAAGGAAATTGTTGGAAGCCTAAGAAAAAAGTCGTATGTAGTTTTTCTTAGACTTCCAACGATTTCCTTACTAGGAGACCGAAAATTTCGCACCTGGTAACTCTCATTCGTAAAAAAAAATACTACCGTGTTCGTCGCAAGTAAAACACAGTTACCGCGATGCGTATTCTATTAACCAAGGTCATGCACTAAGAATTGATCCAATTAAAACCTTCACGGACATTCCGCGCAATAAAGAGTCCTCATAACAAAACCAAACAGTTTTAGACTGATTAGCACGATACCTTACCGTTAAAAAATGCGTAACCTGATACCACTGATATTAAATTGATATTACATCAAGGCCAAACGTTCTATAGCATTTTTGAAGCGTAATTACAACTTTCACACGTCTTCACCGCCTCGCACTCGCAAAATCGCCAAATATAATTCCAAAAATACTCTCTCAGTCTCAAAAATACTCTCTCAGTGTTATATTTAGCGACATAGCATGACACAGCCTAAGATCTTTTATACACAAATTTAATCAGTTTATGCAAGTTATATCACGTGTTTCATACAGCATAACGTAAATATCGATCGTTAATAACCAGTTTTCGTGTGGAAAACACATTAGATACTTACAAAATATGAAAAAAAAATCTCCGGTAACTTGGTAACAGAATCACACGGTTATAACTTCGACTATCGTGTTTAGAACAATTATTTCATTTAACACTCGCGTCGTACACTCATATCAACACTTTTGTATATTTAATTGTATTAAAATGGAGCATACACGTCGGAAAAATATTTTTTCTTGTGCTCCTATGTAATTTTAGAAGGCTCCATGACTCCAATGGCCTGACGTCACTCAGATTGTTGGCAATCCTATTTTTATGCCACTTCCTACACAAACGATAAAATGTCTTACTAACTTTATTTTTCGTGCAATTCTAATCCTTTCCACAATGCAATAAAGCATACTTTAGATTTACTTCAAGGATTATAAACCTGTGATGGAGAATTTCAGTGCTGCCATTACGAAAATGTTTTTTTTTTTTTACTTTTTTATGCGTGACTCAACACCAGCTGATTGTTTTCTGTGATATATTCTACTGTTTCTAAATTACTTAGATTTTATGTTTTAAATTATAGGAATGCTTATTTAGTACATCTATTTCTATTCCAAGTTAAAAACGATTAATAAAATTCGTTTCAATCATTTGACGTTCTTCCTCCTAGCGATTCAGCTACTCATCACTAGATGACGCTAGTTACATTAGTCACTGCATTCGATGCAAGATGTCGCTACACGTTGATTTTATAATACTGAACTATTTGTTATTTCCTATCATGCCACTGTTCATAGGAATCATATTGTGTTAGAAGTTTGGGAGGAGTTGTAGCTGTATACTAAACAGCTCATGCACATGCTAGGTAAATGCATGGGTCGGTTACCACTTTGCCACTTTGGCAGAATCATAAAACAATTCTTATCACGCAATTTTATCTGTATGACAGTTTTGTATGGAGATTCGTAAAATGCTATTACACCTCTGCCTAACCCTTCAGGGATATATAGGCGTGAAACTGTCAAACAGATGAATTGCGTGATATGAATTGTTTTATGATTCTGCCAAAGTGGCCTTTTTAGGCCCCCAGATAGGCAATCTCTATACGTAGGTATGTAGGTAACATTCTGGTATTCAGCTGCATCCATTGACATATATATTACTTTTGAAATCATTGGCTGCATCCGATTTGACTGGAGGCTAACCTCATCTTAGTAAGTTGAGGAGACAGGTACCTACCTACTTACCTATATCATGATAAGGGTCGTCTTTAGTCTTTTTACCCCTACAACAGGTTCAGGAGAACCGATGGGATAACGCTTCGGTTCCCCTTTGTTTATTTCATTTAATTTAGGTCTAAGTATTTAGGTATACCTAATAGTTACCTACTTTTCTCAGTGGTATTTTTTCTGTGACGTGTTGAGTTTATAAACTTGGTTACCGCTGCCCCGGAACATAAAGGGCTAAGGAAGGAACATGAATGGGTTTTAGTCAGTAAGAGTCTCTCGACACTCCCTTCCGATCCATTCAGAGCGGGAGGGGTCATTTGATGATTTCCCATCCTTATAAAAATAAAAGTAGCAATGGCTTTCATTTTGACAGTTCTACAATATTCATTGCGATATTTAACTTGTTGAGCTAAATCATTTTGTCGAGGGCTGCCTTACCTTCCTATGTCATTTTGACGTTCAGAAAGTGCTGATTCTCAGCCTAATTGGAATGTAATGACTTTTGGTTTTGATCTGGCCAAGATTATGTGAGGAATTTGAAAGAGATTGTGATTGATTTGAGTTTCTTTCAGTTTCTTCTCAGAATAGTCAGATAAACAAAACAAAAAATATTTTCTAAACTTAAGTATGTATACAAGTAACTTTTTGGGGTCAACGAGCGCAGCTTAGTTATTTAAAATTTCAGTTTAAAAAACATTTGTTGTTTTGTGTATAATTGATACGGGACAGCCAAGGTGCTATAGTTGTTATAAGTACCTTCTTTTATTTATTTATCACTAGCTTTCGCCCGCGAGGTATGTCAATAAAAACTATTATATGTCCTTCCCCGGGATGAAATCTATCTCTCTGCGAAATTTTATCGAAATCCGTTCAGTGGTTTAGGCCTGAAAAGGTAACATACAGACAGACAGACAGACAGCGGTGTGGAACCTTATATAGAAATACGCTTGTATCTACGATACGACTACTGTATACAGAAAGCACAGCTAATAGAAATCTCTATTCCTAGACAGCACGTTTTGCCGAAAACTTTGTTGATAGAAAACATTGTTTCCAGATACCTTGGATCACAGAAAGCGCAACGTAGGATGCAAGAGCGAGCGAAGGGCACCCCGAGGTTAGGTTTGGTTAGGTTACTTTAAACCCTTTACACAGAAATAGGAGCTCCGCAAAGCGGGGCTCCGTCGACATACGATGCAAGAGCGAGCGAATCGGAATACAACTTACATACAAATAATTATATAATTGGTTTCCGTGAACCAAAGGCACTTTCTGTGAACCATTGATCTGGAAACAGTGGTTTCCATGAACAAAATTTACAGCAAGAAGTGCTATGAACAGAGATTTCTGTCAACAGTGCTTCCTATGGACCGAGATATCTACAAACAATGTTTTCTATCAACAAAGTTTTCGGCGAAAACGTGCTGTCTAGGAACAGAGATTTCTATTAGCTGTGCTTTCTGTATACAGTAGATACAAGCGTATTTCTATCTTAGGTTCCACACTCGACAGACAGACAGAGTTACTTTCGAATTTAGAATATTAGTATCTATGGATTTATACAAAAGAATAATACAGGATTATTCATATTAAATAGCAACCGAAACCACTAAGGTTTATACCTTGTGCTATCATGAGTCTATCTCAATATCGAACTATATACCTATAATGAAGCATTTTATATGTATGCGTAATTGTCGATACAATTAACAACATCTTTAGGTCTTTATATACCTAGTTACAATCATTCGTAACATAATACTTAAATAATATTGCCTATGTTTACATTTGATATTTGTATGTGTAATACATTTGTTTATTTCTAACTATAAGTCTCGGTATAATATGACCGGTAGTTCGCTCGCCATACGTATTGTTGGCCCGCTGTGTACGAAGCCTATTCTCAGAAATTGCGAGCGTGTATACAGGATATTCGATTTTGTTTCTTAAAGATTTATTGAAATATATTTGTAGAACTGGTAAGACATTACAGTATTTAAAGAGGCCATTTGTATTGTCGTAAAATTGATTTCTAATTTCGGGAGATACTATTGTTTTCAAAATTCGTAGTTGAATTTTGAAAATACTATCAAGGTAGGTTTTATAGGTACGACCATAACTACTAAGGCTATACTGGATGTTAGATTCAGCCAATGCGTAATAAAGCATTATCTTCACTTTGAAGTACGACTTCAGAAAATCATTTTTTGTTTGTTTTTATTAAGTTTAGATATCGATACTCATCACGTCTGTGGAGTTTCGCTAGCAAATTTAATTTCACCCTGTATTCTGTGGTACGGTCAACGCTCACATTCTCACCACAGCATGAGCTAGGTACTTACTTATTCTCTCAGCTGAGAAAGATTGAGCATTTAAATTTGTACTTAATCAGAAGACCAATTTATATCTCATCTTAGCGGCAATTAATGTCAAAAACTATTCAAAAATGTAGGGGATTTTAAGGTATTTTAGACAAATTGAGATCTGTGAACTGTCTTAAAATGACGAGAGTTGCCCCTCAGAGGTAGGTATAATTAAATAAAATCAGGAAATACTGTACAAATATCATTTATTTGTTTAATAAGTTGAGCAGAAATTTTGATCACAAACAATTATTGGCGTCATTAACCACCTTATCTAGAAGTTACCAAAAGGTATAAAACATTATTCATTTTCGACAACAGCACTAACAATCACAATCTGAATAATTTTGAAGGATATAGCTAATCCATTGCTTCATGTTAAAAAAAATTGTCTGCTCAACAGCGTAAATAACGCAGTGGATGTTGATGAACTGTCAAAATAAAAATCATTGCTACTGATACTTAGTGTGGTACGCAATTACCCCGCAGGGATTGCTACGCTTTGATTTACTAAGAAAGCGGTGAACGGTCACACACTAACGGCTGTCCAAATACAGAGCATTTTTTGACACCTTAATGTCAAATACTGGTGGAAATGACAGATTGTCGTGACAGCCACAGCCGTTATAATATGACGGAACTGCTTTCCTAGGAACCCAGAGCTTACAAAATACCATTATTATACCATATTTTAATGCAAATAAATCTATCTATCCTTTATTGCCACGCTAAAGTGAAACGGGGCTGGACACATCTGCCGCATGTCAGACGACATAGGGGCCAAACATACGACCCAATGGGTCCCTCAATGCAAACGACATCTTGCCAGACCCAGACGGAAATGGCGGGATGAGCTGGACTCCTTCAATAAGAACTGGTCCTTAGCTTTGAACAGAGAGAAGTGGAAAGAGAGTAGGGAGGCCTTTGCCCTGCAGTGGGACATCACAGGTTTGTAATAATAATAATTTATATAGATACATAATTGTACACCATACCACGCAAAACACACAGGACAAAAAAGTTCAATGCACAAAAAAAAATCATAAGTAACCTAGAAAATATTTCTCCATTTTCGTCTTATGCCGGTAATTACAGGATGTTTAATGTTGTTAATCCGTAAATCAGGAAAGTTGAGGTTATTACATCATCTTAAGTGATGAGAATTTATAAGTACTCTGTACACAGTTTTCTAAAGTGGCCTTGAAAACCGAAATTTCTTTCTTTCTGCTAATTCGCAAATCCGACCCTGAAGATACAAGCCCTGCTTAGTTTGGGGTCAAACCAAAATCTTGTAATGTACAGAGGCCAGCACATCAACCTACCCCAATCTGTCAAATTTCTTTGATAGAATTTCAACTTTACTACAAAGGAATAAGGTTCTTATTCAATTGGGAAAATTTGACAGATTGGGGTAGATTGATGTGCTGGCCTCTGTACATGTAACTTAGTTGAATTGCGTTTTGTAAGTTTTGGTCATTTTGGTCGGAACTTGGAAGCGAAAACGCGTTGGATGCTGTGGCCTCTTTTTGCGAGGAGGTGATGCATGCAAAGGATGCAGCGGAGAGGGAGAGAGAGCATACCTCTCATTCCACCCGCACTAGAAGAGCAACCGGGCGTCGAAGGGCGCTTAACGATCTCCGACCACCAAAAGCAACTGGGGGGAAACTTCCTTAAAAAAGGAAGGAACAAACTTCCTTAAAAAAGGATGGTGACCCGAAAATACACCTGAATCGAAAATACACCTCACAGTCTACTGCTGCCTACGCTGACATACCACGACAACCTTAGAGAGACCTAGACTTGGTCATCACATTGGCAGTTAGGCTGAAAGAGGACGTGCGTGGGATCGGCAGCACTTAGTGATGGGGCCCGCTAGGCATGGTGGGTTGATACCAGTCGGAGGTGCGGCAATGTACAAGTGTCTCCCGGGACCCCGACTTACGGTACTGGAGGGAACAGTGGGGTGTTACTCGGTAGAAGTCCCACATAACCCTCCGTTCTCCCCAGACGGAGGGTATCCATAAGGATTTCCCCACGAAAAAAAAAGGTAAGTATACTGTCTGTCATAACATTTTATTTTGCCAATAAAACTTTTTGTATAGATAATATTATGGTGGAAACTGCATTTAAATCATTGTGTGGTTTGGAAGACCTGAGCGGTCACACAAACAGACACGAAAAGCTACTTTCATTTATAATAAGTATAGAAAGTATACGCACGCGACGATGGCAAATGACCAGACGGAATGACCATAATGCCCTGGAAGTTAGGCAGACCTTTGGTGTGGGATGCAACATGTGTCGACACCCTTGCGCCATCCCATCTTAATAGCACGATGGGGTGTGCTGGAGCGGCTGCTGCAGGTGCAGAAAACCCCAAACGGAGAAAATATCCCAACCTGATTGGGAGTTAAAATATGTTCGATCCGTTTGGGGTTGAAACATTAGGGCCATGGAGTCCGAGTGCTCAGTTGGTGTTTCGAGATAAGTATTGTCAAGCGGTCAGTCGACTCTTCACGTGACCAGAGGGCTGGCCTATTTCTTGGCCAAAGAATTAGCAGCGCCATACAACGTGGCAATGCTGTCAGCCTTTTGGTCACTGTTCCTGTTGACAGCGATGCGGACGAATTTTTTGATGCCCTATGATTATTTTGCTTATATTTTCATATTCCTACTTATTTTAAATATTAGCCAATATTATGTAATTATTATAAGTATAGAATATAGATACTTATACAAGATACACTTTATGGTATAAAAAACACACAGGACAAAAGAAAAAAATAGTTTCACAAAAAACATTCCTAACCTAAAAATTATTCCTCCATATTCTTCTCAGGTCGTGTCTTCTGATTTCCAGAATGTTCAATGTTGTTTGTTCCGTAAACCAGGAAAGTTAGTAGGCCGTACAGTCTCTCCCAAGTGTTGTAATGCAGTACTATACAACCTACTACCTCACCCAATCTACGGCGTTACAGTCTTCTGTTCTCTTCTTAATCTTCTTAGTCTTGTTCTTCTCTGCAGCTTGCGTAGGCAGCTAGAGTGGAAGTGTGCAGTCGCGGAATGAAAAGCTTAGGCATTTTTTGAATAAATCAAATCAAAAGTCATTTATTCAAACTAGGCTGAGATTCAACACTTTTTGAACGTCAAAATGACAGAAGACAATCCCCGGCACGCCCGCCCTTCATCACCTCCTAGTGCTTTAGCTGGGAAGAAGTGGCGCAACAAACTGTCCAGCAGCACAGCTGTCTGTTCACTTAGAAATGCTACAAGTCTTTAGTGAAAGAGTAATTATATGCTTATGTTACATACTATGATCAGATCAAGACCAATTTTAAATAGGTACATTTCTTTTCATGGCGACCATTTAATTACGTTTTCAAACTCTAATTTATTATTAGTGGGCAGTATGAAGTCGAACATGAAATAAATGGCACAAAAAAATCAATCTGCCTAGCTTTCTTTCCGACTAGTCGGAGTCGGAGTTGAGGTCGGCTTCCAGTCTAACCGGATGCAGCTGCATACCAGTATTTTACATGGAGCGACTGCCTATCTGACCTCCACAACCCAGTTACTGGGTACCTAACACGATAATAAGTCTATGTACGGTTCAAGTTAAAATTGACGTAAAGCTGCTTAACATTTTCATTCTGCGACTGTACAAAAGATTATGATGACATTATTTTAAAGTATCTTTATTTGTAGAAATTAGATAACGGAAATATAGTTAATCAAGTATCAATAAAATTAACGCTGTGTCTGTTTGTGTTTTACAAATATACGATTGAAATATTAAATAGGTGTAGCTTATTAATTTACAAGAGACCACTATTTTTTATACATCTTAGATAATATTACAAGGTGGAGGCGACAATACGACAATAAATTAACTGCTTAGCTTATATCTAATGACGATCCCAGTCTGCATACGAAATTTCTATCAAATATATCCAACTAGCTTCCGCCCGCGGCTTCGCCCGCGAGGAATGTCGATAAAAACTATCCTATGTCCTTCCCCGGGATGCAATCTATCTCTCTGCCAAGTTTTATCGAAATCCATTAAGTGGTTTAGGCGTGAAAAGGTAACATACAGACAGACAGACAGAGTTACTCTCGAATTTAAAATATGAGTATGGATAGTTTAGTCACTATAGCTAGACAAAGAATGGCAAAACTTATAGTTTAGTTAGTCGGACCATCACTACGAGTACTATTTAGTTTGTTTGAAAAAATCACTACCTATCAATTTCGATGATGATTATTTAATCGTTTCAAAATAAGTACTCCTATCACTGACCTCTATTAAACAACTTGTATAACACAGGTCAGTGACTCCTATGCATTAGTATTGCCAGTGTTTTCATTTATTTTCGTATTGTTGTCGTCATCTTGTAAATATATCACTAACAAATATTGTAATTTAATAAGAATAGGCACACACATTTATGTAGCGAAATGTCGAATTGTTGAAATATGATAAAATATTTGTTATAAGAAAACGCGTTAATTAGAAGGCAAACCGTTTTCATTCATACAATTCATACACAGTTTGGAATCGAAAATGTCGAGTGTAGCATTAAAGAATCAATATGTTGTACTTACTAACTTTTTTAATATTTGGACCTAAGGTGGAACACACACACTACAACGCGACACGCGAGGGGGCGCGATAAAATGTGTGAAAATACGCCAAAATATCCACTATACAGAGTGAACTTTTCAAGTGCGCGTGGATGGCCAAATTAGAAACAATGAGGAATAGCGAAAAGTACTCAAAGGAGTCTCGTGCTCGATTTTGATGAAAACTAAATTGCCTCATTGGATTTTTGAAAAATCAATATTTCTAGCCAGGAATAAAAACCCGTTGATTTTGTTTAAAAAAAAAACACAGACACTGTATTATCACACCATTCGATAGTGTCCCTAATAAGGATTAAATTCTGGGAAGTAATGACTTAAGGCAAACTTAAGGAAAATGTTGGATTTTATTAAACTGCTTCTTATTCTAAAGTATTCATACCTACATTACCTGTACCTTATTTGAAATGATGCTCAATATTTTTATTAACACACAACCGCAGCGCAGTGACCTTTTAAACATTATGTTTTAAATTCAAATTTTTATTACGATCTTTGGAAAATAATTATTCTAAACAAAAGCTCTTTTTTTAACTATTAAGTTTGCCGTATGTTATTACTTATCAGAATTTGTGTTTTTTTTTTTTAATCAATATCAACGGGTTCGATTCCTGGCTAGAAATATTGACTTCAAAAATCCAATGATGCAGTTTTAGTTTTCATCAAAATCGAGCCCGAGACTCTTTGGAGTACTTTTCGCTATTCCTCATAGTTTCGGATTTGGTTTTCATCCACGCCCACTTGAAAAATTCACCCTGTATATTTTGCCGTTTTTTGCGTTGATTAGACTGAGACACGTCGTAATCTAACTATTAAGTTTCCCATCTAGCAGAACACGGCACACCTTACAGCCTTAAAAATAACTTTGTTATTAAATACAATAAACAAAAGTCAAGGGTTCAACTAAAGAAAACTAATTTAGGTGAAGTACAACAGACACTACAAGAGATGTGCTATGTTAAGTAATCACTTACTGTGTTATCAAATAAACTGTCAAAATGAAATTGAAAGACCGTAGCTGTTAGTCTGTGACACATCAAGTTTCAGAAAAAGAACGGCTTAGTAGAGCGTTGTCTCTTTCACTCATAACCAGTCTCTTTCTAATTTAATGTGTTTTAATAACGTCCGGTACTGTTTTTAATAATGGACACACAGTACAACACATCCCTTCTATGTGATCAAAATAAGAATAAAAATGTCTGTTTGCAAATTGTGACAATTTGTATGTCAAAATAACTTCAGACCCGTCTTCTATACTAATATCAGAAAGAGGTAAAATTAGTGAGTTTGTGTGTAAGGGGTTATCTTCCTTCAGAACTACTGACCCGATTCAGAAAATTCTTTCACTAATGAGAAACTACAGTTTTTCCGAATGTCATAGGATATCTTATGGCCTTTTTTTTCTTATTTTGATCACAAAAAACACTACACAGAAAAAAAAGTAAAGAAAAAAAAATTTAAGAAAAACAAAACGGTGAAGAACGACGAATTCCCGCCAAAACTGCGCCCGCGTATCACCAAACTTGTGTGGGGGGCGCACACACTCACGACTCAACGATCGCACGACAGAACACACAACTATTTAGTCGCAAAAACAGATTTATACTTAGAAAACTAGCAATACACACACACCACCACATAAGATCACGCCTGTATTCCCCAGAGGAACATCTCTGGCTTACCCCTTTTGGAAATGCAGGCGTGATACTAACATTATTTGTTGTATATTACTTGTATTCCTTTTAACACCTCCAAATGCTAGTGATAGGAGTGGATGAACGTCAAAAGTGCAACGGTTACAAAATAAAATGTCACCCGTTGAGCTTTTGAGGTTTGTGATACGACAAAAAGTCGCCCAATACGAAAATAGTCTGGTCTGCGTGCGACAGAAAAGTCGCGCAGTTGCGTCTCCCCAACGGTTAAACGCACAAGTTCGGATCTACGGGTTCCAGTTGAGGGGGCCATTGCTAAAAATACATAAGAAATAAAATAATCATAGTTTTAGCACACATTATGACTTTAAATACTACTTTTGTAATGTTATTTAAATAAATGTATTATTTAGGTAGTCTATGGTAGAATTTGTAAATTTTCTTTTAGCTCTGTACTCTATGGATATCACGAATGCTTGTTGTGCTTCCTAGCGTATGCTTTACTAATCTTGAGGCTAACCATACTTTCATTGCATACCTAAGTATAACAAAAATGAGCAACAGTGAACATATTAAAAAAACTACTTATTCAAGAAAAATACTTACATACTTACCATACTTATTTAAAAATAATCTGTAGTTACTATATCTACTAGTTACTGTAAAAATAATCTGTAGTCACCAACCCGCTGTGGGCCAGCGTGGTGGATTTTGGCCCATTCCCTCACTCAGAGAGGAGGCCTGTGTCCCAGCAGTGGGAACATTATAGGCTGACTATGCTATGGTATGCTATACAAAGTTGTAATGTGTGCTATTAAGACAAGATTAAAAAAAAATAAAAAAAACAAAAATATTGTTACAAAAACAGTAAGAAGATCTGTGCTAGAAAATAAGTAAAGTAAAAATTAAAGTAAAAAAATAGTGGAAGATTTAGAATTCTGAACTGTTCAATATTAAACTAAATTGATTACTAACAACATAAACGTTACGTTTAATGTAATAGAGGGCGAGGTCATTACTGGCTACAAATTTTATTATTACCTAATGGAAAATCCAACCACTTCGTTTTGCTGGGAATAAAACCCAGGATAAAAAAAAATCTGGAAAAAATTATCCAGACTTTTTTTCTTAGTGACGTCTCAGTATTTAAACCTTTTCATTCTGCGGTACATTCGCAGAATGTAAAGGTTTAATTTTGTACGATACTTTCATATGTATGGGCATATTTGTCACCTTTTCGACCTGTCATTGTCATTCATATTGCAAGTAAAAACTATCCTAAACCTTTACCTTTTTTTTTTTTTGCTATACCTTTTCAGACTGCGACTAGACAGACTATACATAGATAACAAAATTGTTGTTTGTCCAATTCGATGTATTATGAGTCCATGATTCGATTATTCATATATTTACAACTTTATAACTAACTTCTCTATTAGTCGTCATCTCAGTAGTCATCCCCTTTCCAACCATATAACCTTTCACACAGTCCATCCATCATTTCGTCAGTCTTTCTTTCGTATAGCCATCCACATTCATGACCATCAAAGTTAAACATTTTCTAATTATTTGCTAATTAGGTACATTGTTAGCGCGCAGAAAGGGTTTTTTAACTTAAAAAAAAACCCTTTCATTTCTTTTGACGTGAATACGTCTTTAAAATTGCTTCCATAGTCGGGGTCAAGAAAACCAATGATAACAAAATCGGGGGATACAGTTTGGTGTTGCAGCTTCATATCTATCATCTCCATTCTAAATTCAATTACACTATTAGATAGCTAAAGGATCAAAGAATTCATTGCGGATCAGCCCCGTAACGCAAACGTATTCACGTACAACACGCGGCCGTGTCCATGATAAAGGCACACCCCATTTTTTTATACACTTTTGTCTACAACATCCTCACATACTAACATAGCATCACGCCTGTACTCTCCGGAGTAGGCACTATGCAGAGTATTAGTACACCCACACTTCGTTAGTTATGGTATGAGTGGGTTAACCCATTCTGAGTAGAGCTCGGAGTCTGGATTTATGCCCGGCTGATAGCAATAAGCTCGCCCTCTATTACATGGGACTTAAACATAACTGGCGACATTTGGGAGGACTTACACCACTGCCTACTCCATCGGAGAATACAAGCGATATGTTATGTTAATAGTTCCATGTCACAGGGAGCGAGCCTATTACCAGTAACCGAACACAAATCCAGACTCCGGGCTGCTGTAGAGAATTTCCTGCAGGAAAAACTCAAAAATACTTTGCCTGACTTGGTAATCAAACCCATGACCTCACGCTCAGTAGTCGCACTTGCGACCGCTAGACCAACGAGGCAGACTCTTTCAATCTGTCTGCTGGCTTCTGCTTCTATCCCCATCGTAAGACAAGGCCTTCAGCATGTCCCACCATCAGTCAGGTCAGTAGGCTCCCATCGCAACAGGACCTGAAAATTATAAGGACAACACATTAATTTTCAAATATCATCACCATCATTCAGCTCTTCTTCGATACTTCTCTATCAGTCGTCATCTCGATAGTCACCCCCTTTTCTAACCATATCATCATTCACACAGCCCATCCATAGTGTCTTTGGTCTTTCCCAACTCTTGTTACCATCCACAATCATACTCAAAACTTGCATTGATTTTCAATTGCCTATTAAAAAAAACATTGCGACTAAGTATATTCTGAATTCAGAGTCCGATTTTGTACCCGGTTGAGGGCAATAAGGTAGCCTCACGGCTCACTGTTACAAAGGAAATTCCTATAGGAAAAACCCACACACCTGGTGTCGCTGAAAACCAGGGGGCTCTGTCTCGCATAGGGTCTTAGCATTATGCTAAGCGATGGCCGTTTTGCGTGGATGTGACGCATATATTGACCCAAATATTGTTTTTGTGTCTTTGTTCTTTCTCCGCGTCATGTTTACCGCAAAAAATATTTTCTTTCTTCTTTTTCTTTCAATAACAATTTGGCCAATTTGGGTATTGAACTCAGGACCCCATACTTGGCAACAACTAGATTTTAACGATTATTATTTAAAATGTAGATCAATCCTTAATTCCACATAATAATATCAGCCACGAACTTCTGTACAATGTTAATATGTCAAAATTATCGTTCGAGTAAAACAGTACACTTTATTGTTAATGTCAAACTGATTAACCTGATATTTCATGTCCGGTAGTGATAAGGATACAAATTTTAATTAGGACAACTCAGCTCAACTCATAATCAGCCAATACTTATAATGTTCCCACTGCTGGGACACAGGCCTCGTTCCTTCGAGAGGGAGTGGACTGTAATCCACCACGCGGGCCCAGTGCGGGTTGGTAGATGCCCCAAGTCTTCGAATTCTTGATTCTAGAACATGCCGGTTTACTCACAATGTTTTGAGTGCAGTGGTTTTGGTGGTAGCCGTGAGCTAGATACTAACGCGTACTAAACAATGCCAGAGAGTTATATCCAGGTAAACATTGATTATTTAAGAAAGCTCAGTGAAAAAACGATAGTGTTAGGCTAAGTACAGTGCGGCCGTCGAAAGAATACGTCCCTCACACCTGTCAGTGCGACAACTCTATTACTCTAGTAGCTAATAAAGATTAAATTCGCAAAACACGTATTCGTTTGTATGAACGTGACAGGTGTCAAGAACGCATTCTCTCGTCGGCCGCACTACAGCACGCGTTTTATGAAGATTTAAAGTACCTAAAAAGAAGATTCCTCATTAAAATATAACTGGACAGGAGTCCAGTTATAATTTTTCATCCACACTAGCCATCCATAGATACATTATGCGATAGTAACTCTGTCCGTCTTAACGATCGTTATGATATTTGTTTGACAGGTAGCCTGGGACGTGAAGGACATGGGCTAATTTTCATAGGACACATTTGTACAAAATTATTATGAAATACTAAATATACACAAACTAGGTCGCAAGCAACTGCTAGTTGACTATTTACTCGTATGTCTGTAAATAAAAACATTTTCTTTATAAAGCTCACTAAATCGAACCAAAAAAAAAAACAAAAAAATATCATAAACTTATAAATCAACAATGCCTACTTATCTAAGAAAAGAAAAAAATCCGTCAGTTCTGAATTCAAAACACAAGCTTCCTACATTTACCGTTAATTCTTCATTATTATCCTTCACCAAATAAAACGGAACTAATCTTACAAAAAAATTATAAAACATTTTTACGACTTTTACCGAAAAAAGTCACCGGTTTTTTGCTTTTTTCATTTTGCGCGGTGCGAACATCTGTCTTGTTTTCTCACGGTTCGGACGGTTTTTAGGGTTCCGTACCCAAAAAGTGCCAACGGGACCCTATTGGTAAGGCTCCGCTATGCGTCAGTCTTTTACAGGGCTGTATCTTTTGAACCGTAATAGGTAACCACTTGATTTTTTTACAGAGTGTTTACTATTAGAGCCATTGTAACAATAAAGAATAACAATAAAATTAAGTTAAAAATCAAATTGCGTATTTTTTTTATAAAATAACAAAAAAAGTATTTTTAAATATCGTATCACCCAGTAACTGGGTTGTGGAGGTCAGATAGGCAGTCGCTCCATGTAAAATACTGGTATTCAGCTGCTTCCGATTAAACTGGAAGCCGACGCTAATATAGTTTAATTTCATTCATTGTAATCAATTTAGCTTTACCAGTTTTTTTTTCAAACTACATCATTATTATGTATTGTTTTATTTAATTAATTATGTTATTATCTGCTCATAATGTAGTGCATGCTGTGCTTTTCTGTAACTGATGAGGCGCTTAGACTTAAGTTTGCAATGTACAAATTATAAAGTAACAGTGTACTCATTGTTGAAAAGCCTAAAAAAAAACATATAAAAATTGTTGGGAAAAGGCAGGCATATTAAGATGACGTATTGTTAAAAAATTTACGATGGTACGGAACCCTATGTGTCCGAGCCCGACTCTCACTTGGTCGCTTGTTGTTTTTTATAATTTTTATAAAATTTTTGGCGTAAGGAAGCCCTTGCCACCTGTTATACGTAGGGGATGCCATTTGCAATTTTTAAGATAACTTATTTTTAAAAGCTCTGATAATTTACTTACTTACGGTAATTCTAGGTTTAGTGATGTTTAACTTCAATTAACGTTTACGAGTTTTTAAACTGATTCAAGAAACCGTTTTAAAAGGAATTTTAAATAATAATTATTGTCCTGGAGTAGGAAGAAAAATAAAATGTGTACAGTTTGGGCCAAGAATTTTGTTAAAAGCTCTGATGTCGAAGTATAGCGGATAGCTAAGCAAATATTAAATTTATTTCACTGTATGTACCAACCCGCACTGGGCCCGCGTGGTAGATTATAGCCCACTCCCTCTCGAAGAGGAGGCCACAGTCCCAGCAGTGGGAACAATATAGGCTGATTATGCATGGGGCACTGTAGATATCCTTTTCATTATCAGACTAGCTTCTACTTGCGACATCGTCCGCGTGAAATTTCACCCTCCCCCATTCACCCTCTTAGGGGTAGAATTTCGAAAAACCCTTTCTTAGTGGATACCTCCTCTTCACGAAGAACACACCCTCCAAATTTCATGTCTCTGGGATAAGCGGTTTAGGCGGTGCGTTGATACATTATATCAGTCAGTCAGGACTTTGAATTTTAGATACAGAATGAATTTTTCAAGTGCGCGTGGATGGCCAAATCCGAAACTATGAGGAATAGCGAAAAGTACTGAAAGGAGTCTCGTGCTCGATTTTGATGAAAACTAAAACAGCGTCATTTGAATTTCGAAAAATCAATATTTCTAGCCAGGAATCGAATATCGAATCGATTTTGAAAAAAAAAAACACACTGTATTATTACACCATTCGATAGTGTCGCTAAACAGGATCGAAATCTGGAAGTAATGACATACGGCAAACTAAAGAAAAGAGTTCAGTTTAACAAAATACTTTTTTTATATTTCTTACTGATTAACTACCTAATTGTTCAAAATGATGAACATTGTTTTCAATAGATAGCTGGATTCGACGTCTCAAGGATTGTACTGCATTCAGCATAATATTGATTCCATTAGAATATTTTCCAAAGATCGTAATAAAAATTTGAATTTAGAACATATTAATAATGTTGTGAAGGTACTGCGCTGCGAATTGAGCATCATTTCGAATAAGGTACAGGTAATGTAGGTATGAATACTTTAAAATAAAAAGCAGTTTATTAAAATCGAATGTTTTCCTTAAGTTTGCCGTATGTCATTACTTCCCAGAATTTGATCCTTATTATGGACACTATCGAATGGTGTAATAATACACTGTTAAGATTTTTGAAAAATCAATATTTCTAGCTAGGAATCGAAATTCCTAGCTAGAAATATTGATTTTTCAAAAATCTTTTTTTTACTTTTCGCCATATTCATTCCTCATAGTTTCGAATTTGGCAATCTACGCCCATTTGAAAAAACACTCTGTATATAAATTTCAGCAATGATATCTTTATTACAATTTCTTATGTAACATCGAGGAAACTTACAACTGCACAATTTGAAAACAAAATCCCATGCACACACCATGACCACATCTGTTAGCAAGCCTTACTGTAGCGGCCGAGCGCTGCAAGAAAGAATAGCCCTTACGGTGTATAGATGAAAGTTTCCTCGATGGTACATACATATATAAATTCACGCCGTCTTCCCGTAAGGGTAGGCAGAAACTACAGAACGCCACCAGCTACGATCTTTACTTACTCCTTTTGCTTCGTTTACGGTAAGGGAAAATATCATCATGCCGTTTTAAAGATTTGGGATAGTAACGGTTTATATTGGGAGTTATACGTTCGATCCGTTTCTGGTTGAAACACTAGGACCATGTGTGGGGTCCGAGTGCCCAGTTGGTTTTTCGAGAACTATAAGCCAAGCGGTTGGTCGACTCTTTACGTGACCAGAGGGCTGCGTATTTTGCTGGCCAAAGAATCAGCATCGCCATACAACGTGGCAATGCTGCCAGCCTTTTGGGCACATTTTTTTGATGCCCTATGATTCTTTACCCTTGTTTTGTTTTATTAAATGTACATATTATTATTTAAAGTCTGTTAGCTTATACATTATGTAAAAAAAATATCTTAAAATGAATAAAAACATAATATGAAATTAATTTTTGAAACTTAACGAATTCCTTTGTTTCTTGTCTTATTTTGAGACACACTTCAGTATCATTAATTCAGAGAACTGTTTTATTTGCCATTCTTTTGAAGATGTTTTCAAAACAGACAGATTTTGTGCTCGAATATTATGCCCAAAATAATCGCCAGGTGTAAGTGTGGGTGTGCGGGGGACGGGGGTGTCTAGCAAGCGTCTAGACTGCGGGGGGTGGAGGTAGCGGGCGCGCGGGTCGTCTAGACATAGCCTCATCGACTCGCCTGGTTGCTACGTTCAACTTGCTAGCTCCTGCCGGCTATGGGAGCCTGGTACTTTTGTAATTGGAGGTGGATTTCATGGATGACTTTTTGGCGTTAATTACTTGTTTTAGATAATTTAGAGGTTAGGTAGTTAGATATTTAAATTAATTATGGGTAGGTACTTAGAAATAATTAAAATATCGTTGTACTTAATTATTTAAGGTCATGAGAAAAGTTTTGAGTATGAATGTGGATTCTGTGGATAGCTGACTATAAGAGTAGAGAAAGACCAAAGAAACGATGGATGGACTGGACTGTGTGAAAGATGATATTAAGGCTAGAAAGAGGGTGACTGTAGGTAATGAGATAATGGCTGATAGAGAAGTATGGAAGAATTTGCAGGAAAGAGTACCTGTTGGATCTGTTGGGGAACTTATGTATTGTGTTCGGCTATCATCGGCAAATATCGGGAATATTCGGTCGGACCACATATCTTCATAATTATGAGTACGATGTCGTGAGAAAAATGTATGGAAAGACCAAGTTGTTACGTTCAACTTGCTAGCTCAGGACTATGGGAGCCTGGTACTTTCGTAATTGCGGGGCGCAGCTGGTATTAAATAAAATATGAAATTCAGAGCTGACATTATAAAAAAACTTAGCTAATAATGAAAATATCTTGAAATGTATCCTTATTATACATTATTGGAGGAAAAAAAAGGAACTATTTACCTAGAATATGAAATTTTTTTTAATGTCCAAATTCTTCATGAAGTTGCCATGATGTCATCTGTTTTCAGTCCCAGTGGCTTCAGCCTTGTCCAGTCTTCAGAAATCCTGAAATGAGAAATAACAAAAAAACCTTAGCAAAGTAATCAAATAATCAAAAGTCATTTATTAAATTAGGCTGAGAATCAGCACTTTTCAAACGTCAAAATTACATAAGACAGTCCCCCGGCACACCCGCCCTTCATCAGTTCCTAGTACTTTAGCGGGGAAGTAAATAAAATAAAATATAAAAACTTTTTTACAAAAAAAAAAAACAACCGACTTCCAAAAAAAAACTACAAAGTGATAAATAACTTGTCGTTGTAACGTGTCGTTGGTTCTGCATTTTCGTTTATTGACACCGACTTCCGAAATAAAAGTTATTTATCACTTTGTAGATTTTTTTTGGAAGTCGGTTTTTTTTTTTTGTAAAATGTTTTTATTTTTCACTTTTTAGTGAGAGAGTTTGTAATTTATCTAAGTTATATTAGACGAATTGAGAACCTCCTCCTTTTTTTGAAGTCGGTTAAAAAAGAAGAAGTGGTGAAATTGTTTACATTATTATAAACTATGTTGTTGGCAATCAAAGAAGCGGTTACCGTCACCTGTGGATGCCTGCAACACCAGAGCATCGCAGATGTGTTGCTATCCCAGAGCCGAAGCAGAAACGTCTCCTCTGACTGTAACAACACCGGCAAACATACCCTTCAAACCGGTATACACACAGAACAGCCAGTCGATTCTGTTAGAATCTCACCGTGAGAAGTTAGGTGAAGTGAGCTGTCATTCCATCTGATGCTATAGGGATTTACACTAATGACAGCTCACTCCACGCTCACTTCACCTAAGTTTTCACGGTGAGATGGTTACAGAATCGCACTGCAGATCATAATCAGCCCATAGCGTTCGCACTGCTGGGACACAGGCCTCCTCTCTGTGAGAGGGAGTGGGCTGTCTATCTACCACGTGTTGGTAGATGTCACATGTCTTCGAATTTTTGGTTCTAGGACATGCCGGTTTCCTCACGATGTTTTCCTTCACCGTTTACAAACCGGTATGGTGTCAATCTCCTTCACAAGGAGGCTCTTCTAGTTACATTTTATTTTCTATCGACCGAAAGGATTGAGAAATATCTAACTTTATAAACTACCATGGAGCGGCGAATGTTTACGCGAATCCCGCATCCCCGGCCATAGACAGAGAGGCATGTACCCCTCTGTCACCCCCACGATGGAGAAAGACCATGAGGACCTCCACCGGGCACCAAAAAAAAAAATACTATACAAAATTTGTACCGTAGGACTCGTGGCTAAATTACATAATAACAGCCGCACTGGTCAATCGAGAGCTTGCCGCGGTCGGTTCGTGAATGGGTGACCATCTATTACATACCGACCCCTCCGTGCCTCGGAAAGCACGTTAAGCTGTTGGTTCTTTGACAGTCGTTACGGGTAGTCAGAGGCCCAAAAAAGTCTGACAACCAATTTTAGCAAGGGATATCGTGTTACCCAGTAACTGGGTTGTGGAGGTCAGATAGGCAGTCGCTTCAAAATATTGGCATTCAGCTGCACCCTAACATAGTTGGGAAAAGGCTAGGCAGATTGATTAGACAAAGGTTGGACTATAATCTATCTAAACTGATAATAATGCTGAAGAGTTTGTTTTGTTTGAACGCGCTCATCTCTGGAACTAGTCGGATTTGAAAAATTCTTTTTGCATTTGATAGCCCAATTTTTGAGGAAGGCTACAGGCTATTTAAATCACGCTAGGGCCCTTAGGCGCCGAGCAAACAGTCAGAAAGAACGCTAATAAAAACGAAGCAATAACGCGGGCAGGCGCGGCGATGCAGGGTGGGTCGTGGAACAAGAAACGCGCCGACGACTTCGTCAAATAAACAGGCAAATGAAAACTTTGATATAATTTGAACATATTTTGACATCATTGACACCACATTGACACAGTGACTCATGAATCCACAATCCCAAACTTCCTCATAATAAAAATAAATACAGACATAACATATTATTAATAGCGATGTAGACATAATAATAATACACCGAAATAACCGGAAATGAAGTAGACGCGACAGATATGGCTACTGTTATTATTTCTTAGGAGAATATATGTTGATACCGCGAATTGTGGTCAAATGTTGGGGGGATTTATCATACTGGTCCGAAATGCGAGAATCTAGCAACAAAGTATAGTATGGTATGGCATAGTTTGTAACAGTACCTACTTATAAAACAAAACATTTTTAGAAATGTTGTCTGTCTGTCCGTTTGTTTCAGCTAATCTCCGAATCGGGTAGACCGATTGTGTTTGCGCGTGATATCTTGATTTAAAAGAGTGTCCATGGAGTTTCTTGCCCGTTCTTCTCAATAGAGATCTACGTTTTGGAATGGGCAACTAGCTTCAAATTTCTGACAAACTGACTAGATCTTTGACACTCACTCAATTCAATAAAACTTGCAGTTTTGAAACAATTGAAATACATGCTTTTAGTTTTTGGTTTGAGGTATAAAAAGCACGATATTTTCAAAGTGACCTATCCGCCACGGTTAACTTTTAACCGTTCGATGTACAGTTAAGTAAATAAGTTACTGCACTCTAATAGATTGGTTATCAGTCAACTATTTACTATTTAAACATAGATAATAGACCTGCTGTCTATTGGTTGACGGGTAGCTGATAACTCGTCGAGGAATCGACCACTGACGCTGTCGGTGATAAGGAATAGTACTCGTGGTGTACATAGTGCAGTGGTATCAGTTGTAGTTTAAATTATAACATATCATAACGCTTGTTATCTTCGAAGGGGTATTCAGAAGTACAGCTATATTTCTCCAGTTATGTTAGTAATACAACGTGTCTAATGTCATCAACCAGGCACAAACATAGACTTAAAAAATATTTTGTTCAATGTTTCTTATCAGACTGAATTTCAGGATTTTTTATAATATACATGACATAACGCCTGCAGAGGTGTGTCTATAGTATATATATAGTTCCATGTACCTAATCATCACCCGGGCACAAATCACTCCGGGCTGCTACTGACAAATTCCTGATGGTAAAACCCAATCACACTTTGCCCGACCTGGTAATCGAAACTAGGACCTCAAGCTCAGCTGCAGCACTTGAGAATACTAGTAAATAATAATAATAGCCTCCCGTCCGATTTCAGTCACGGTGACCAATCTTAACGGAGATTAGCCGTACGCAGAAGATATTATAGTGCACAAGTGTGTGCGCAAGCACAGGTGCACTCTCTGTTCCTTTACTCTCATAGTCCGATGGGACGGCAATCCGACACGACCGGGGAGATTTTATTATAAAAACAAAACTCTTGAGTCGGGTCAAATAGAGATTTATTCCGGTCTGATTCCTGGAACCCCCCCTCTTCCCGCCTCGCTCCCCTGCTAGTTCTTCTTCTGTTTTAATCTGTCTTATCCACTTTATCTAGGTTACTCTTTTTGACAGGTGAGTAGGTACAGTCAACAGAAAATAAACGTTTCATCTATAATTCTGTATCAAAAGTTTATTTTCTGTTATTGTCTGAAAAAAAAAAACTATAATATATATTTTTTTAATTCAGACAGGAGACCATATGGTTAAAACGCAACTCATTACGTTTTTTTTTATTTTCTTTCCATTTAAAAGAGGAAGAAGTAGCGCAACAAAATCCCTAGCACTAACTAGCATCTACCCGCGAGTTCGTGTACAAAATTTCTTGTTTTAACGTAAAATATATCCTGACACCCGGAAATACTGTAGCTTTCCATCAGTGAAAGAATTTTCGGAATCGGATCAGCAGTTCCGCAGATAACCCCCTACATACAAACTAACAAAGTATACGTAGATTTCTGCCTAGCAACACGTCTTCCTTACTTGAAGGCCAGGTATCCACAACCGGTTTCTTCAGTCCAGGCAAAAAATCAGTCTGCCTGCAGTCTGGGTGACGGGGTCAGTGCCCTCGCTAGCCAAAGCCTTGAACTTTGTTATCTTAGATAAAGTACGAAGGATAGCTGAAAAATTACGAAGAGCATTTTTTTATTTTATGGTGTTGCCCTGTTAGCCTTCGTTCGAGGTGATCGGAAATTATCCAACAGGAACGCATTACTAGGAATTAAAAGTATCTTATGTCCTAACCCTGCATTTCAGTATCAATCTGAAACATTTTGATGGACATTGCTAATCCATTGCTTCATAATTATGTTATGTTCGAAAAATTTGTCTGCTCAACAACAACATAAATAACGGAATGAATGTTGTTGAACTGTCAAAATGAAATCCATTGGTACTGTTAGTGTGTTACGTCATTTTTTTCAGGTGTTCAGTAGCATTGAGCTTTAGAAACAACGACCAAATTGCCATTTTGATAGCAAAAACATTGCATAAAAATCTCGTAGATAATTACTACGCTGCGTAGCATTTTTGCTACGACGATGCTACGAATTTCACAAAAAATATTTTTGAGCTTAATTTTAAGAGCGTTTACGCCGTACGGCATTTCATACAAATTTTCAAGCCGTTGTTTTTCGAAATGAATGAACCGATTTTAATGAAACTTCGTACGCATAAGCAGGATACAAAGGTCTAAAAAGTTAGCTAAGAACATTACTACGAACATACTAAGGAGTTTTGTATTACCCAGTAACTGGGTTGTGAAGATCAGATAGACAGTCGCTCCATGCCAAATACTGGTACTCAGCTGCATCCGGTTAGACTGAAAGCCGGGCCCACATAGTTGGGAAAAGGCAGGCAGATGATGATTAAATACTTTTGCACCCATAACAATTTTTTTAACATCTATTCAAAAATAGCTACTAGTGTATTCTTCGCAAACAGTGACTAAAATAGCCCTTTAATCCCTAGGGACTAAAGGCGATTTGAATTTGGAATGTGGATGTGTAAAAGTTCCAATGACCAAAGGGATCAATCACGAACATTGTATGACCAAGTAACAGGCTTTATGATAAAGTAAAACGAGCGCGAGCCAAATTAAAAAATGTTACGATGCACTTCCATTTGTTCAAATATAAACATCAGCCTCTAATTATTTCTATGTATTGCTCCTAATAGTATGTAAATAAATAAGCGTACTATTCTTATTCATAAGTAGCACTTAGGTACTTATTTTTTCATAGAGGGTGATAAAAGTAGTGTCGCCTTCAAAATAGTTGTTTGCTCCCTTGGCAAACAATCTACTATTATTTCTTGCTACACCCAAATTATCTAAAAACAATTAAAATAACTATACCAATTAACCACTAAAAAATCATCCATAAATCCACCTCGAATTACAAAAGTACTACGCTCCCATAGCTTTCATACCTTCAAACTCAAAACTTTCCTCACGATATTTTACTCATTGCATAAAGATACTTGGTTCGAGCATACCAGAGGGGTAATTCTCGTAATTTTAAGAACGTTCATAGTCTGATCTGTCTCAATCTGTCAAAAATGCCTCTAATTTCCCTATATTTTGACAAGTTTTTGACATTTGTTTGACGCCGAGTTGAGACTGTGCCTAGATTTTGAACGTTTTAAAATACAAGAATTGGCCTTCTGATGTTTGCCGATGATAGCCGAACACAATACATAAGTTCACCAACAGATGGCGCGGCATACGTTTATAATTGTCACTACCCTTTGTTAAGAGGGGGTTAAGTTTTTTTTATTTTTTCGCAAAAAGTATGAATTAGTATGGATGCGTTTGCAGAGTGAAAATTATTGTAAGGGTGACAAACTACCTACCAATAAGCCGAAATTTTGAGTAGGCTGAGGTAGTTTTTGTGGAGGTTAGATAGGCAGTCGCTCCATCCTCCATTTAAGAACTGGTATTCAGCTGCATCTGATTACACTGGAAAGTTGACACTAACATAGTTGGGAAAGGATGATGATGACTCATTTGCTGGTCGGTTATTTCTAAAGTTTTTCAGATTAAACAGTTAAAGATGGTGTTGCTGGGTATTTTGTTGCGCCACTTCTTCCCAGCTATAATACTAGCAAGTGGCGGAAAGCGAGCTGCCATTTGTTATCTTTCAATGAATTTAAATTTAAAATGATTTTTACTTCCTCCGTTATATTGTATTCCCTTTTCATCCCTTGGATTTTCGGGAAATCCTGTCTTGTTTTATCCTGTCGTATGCTGTGTGCGTCGTCTAAGGACTATAAATTGAATGTTTTACGTAAAAATGCTTTATAGGATAGGTATTATCCCCCAAATTCTCTAACAAGTAGGAGAGGAGGAGTGAGGATCGTAGCAGGTGGCGTTCCACAGTTTCTGCCTACCCCCCCCCCCCCCTATCAGAAGTAAGTGTGAGTTTATTTATATTCTCTGAGAACACTTTAAAGTGAAGGTATGAGACCTAACAATAACTTCATATTGAGAATTTGCCCGCAAAGTAACTACGATCTACAGGGTGAAATTTTAATCACTGTTTTCCTCTTAAGGGGTCATTGTACTCATCCTTATGAACAACTTTTACTATGGGACCAAACCAGAAATCGGGAAAAAAAGTCAGCTGTTCCCTACATTTAGGTTCGGATAACTCGTCAAAACCTATGGAACAGCTGATTTTTTTTTCGTTATTTCATTTTTGGTTCCATAGTAAAAGTTGTTCATAATAATGAGTACAATGACCCCTTAAGAGGAAAACAGTGATTAAAATTTCACCCTGTATAAATATGACCCATTAAACCACTTATGTATCTATAAAAAAAAAACAACTTAGTAAAATGATATCCACACTAAACCAACGTTCGCAACTTTTAGCCGTTTCAAAAAAGGAACGCAAAAAAACCGCCATCATTGTACCGCATCCCTTTAGCGTTTTAAAAAAAGTTTAAAAAACTTCTTTTGTGAGTCTTCCATGCTGGCTGAGCAGCTGATTCCTTTGCCGGTGGCGTAAATTTATAAAAAAAAAAACTGTCAATGCGCGCGAACCTAATTATTTTTTACGCGGATTATAAAAATGGAAGGTATTGTGTTACTGAAATGCAGTTTTTTAAAACATTTTTAACAAAAATGGTTCCGTAGTTGCAATTTTAATTTTATTATAGCTTAGAGGGGCTCGTGGCTTAATAATAAGCAGCACGGGTCGATCGAAGGTCAAGCTACGTTTGTTGCGGTCAGTAAGTGGATGGGTGATCATCCATTACATATAGAGGCACCTGCATGCTTCGGAAAGCACGTTAATCCGTTAGTCCCAGCAGCCATTCGTTGATCTTTGGACCTTCGTTACGGGTAGTCAGGAGCCCAAGTCTGACAACCAGTCTCACCAAGGAGTATCGTGTTACCCAGTAACTGGGTTGTGGAGGTCAGACAGGCACTCGCTTCATGTAAAATAGTAGTATTCATCTGCCTCCGATTAGACTGGAAGCCGACCCCGACATACTTGGGAAATGGCTAGACAGATTGATGTTACAATTTTCATTGTGATTACTGATTATTTCCTTTGTAGGTGAGAAAGTGTGTATAGAAATATAAGTACAATAGACAGGGTATGAAAGGGTTGTCTCGACGAGGTTAAGGCCACCTTGTGAAGGTCGAATTTTTGATGGGTACGAGACGCTGTATATATTTCGAGCTGTATAGGTTTTGAATGAATGCTAAGAGTAACATGAGGCTTTAAAAACTTGCCTAAGGTGAACTAGAGTATCTGGGATCATTTAAGAGGTATTTGTTTAAATTCCTTTTAAATAGCTGTTACTACTCCATCACTGAGTTTACTACTGATAAACAGAGGTATGACGATTCCAACTTTCTATTAAACACTTAAGATTTTATTTATTGACTAAGTGTGTTAGCTAAAATTGTAATGACCTGTTTACCTAATTGACACGTTTTAAATTGTTTTTTTTTTATGTATTAGTCTATTGACATGCCACCTTAATTGTAATTGCTTGCTTATGTTAATTTTGCGCCAAATGTACGCCATAAATTGCCAAAACATAGTGCACATATTTTTAGACAATACTAGCAGCGCCCCGCGGTTTTACCCGCAAAACTATCAATCCCGTGGGAATTCTGATGTATAAGCTATATTACTGTAAAGTTTCATCAAAATCCGTTCAGTAGTTTTTGCGTGAAAGAGGAACAAACATCCATCCATCCATCCATCCTCACAAACTTTCACGTTTATAATATTAGTAGGAAGTAGGCTACTACCTGTAACCATACCTATGTATAACAAAATAAATTTTGATTAATATTTTTTTTTTACAATTTCTTTAGCCCAAGAAAAAAAGATACCTAGTTTGATTAAAAAATCTTCAATTCAATTTTTATTGCATCCTTAACGTACACACGGCTACACATCAAGCTATACATTTCCAGTTTTAGCTGACCTCGCATTGTATAGGCTTTTCTTACAATCAGAAGTCAGCTTATACTGGTTATTTATAGCTTGAAGTGTAGCCGTGTGTACACATACAGCCTCAGTATAAAACAACAGAATCAATTATTTTTTATAAGTAGTTTTAAATGTATATAAAATCATAAATACACACATAATTTAATATCACACCTGTTTTCCGAAGGTTTAGACAGTGATGCAGGCACTTTAGTATTTACACCTGTTATGTTTAAGTCCCATGTAACAGGGGGCGAGCCTATTGCCATCAACTGGGCACAAATCCAGACTTCGGGCTGATACTGAGAAATTTCAGATGGACCCAATTACACTGCCCGACCTGGAAGTCGAACCCAGGACCTCATGTTCAGCAGTAACAATACTTTGTAAAGTTCATAATTATAAACGAAATCATCAATTTAGATAAAGGTTCTTGCACCTACGGACCCCCAAAACAGGGGTGCATTTCAACCCGTCACGCTCCACGTATTGATTTTATTGATTTTGCACAACTATTGTCAAATATAATGTATCAATTGTTCCCGCCTGTATTGGGGTTAGCAGAAAGGGTGGCTCATGGCTAATAATAATTAATAGCGAACGTTTTTATTGTAAAAAATGCACTTTTTAGCTAGTTTAGTTACGGTCGTCGGTATTATTAGCTTTTTAAAAGTTTTTACTACTTTTTAACCGACTTCAAAAAAGGATGAGGTTCTGTTTTCGTCTGCATGTTTTTTTATGTCATCATACTCCTCTGCCCTTATCCCAATTTATTTCTGGTCGGCGCAACATGTCTTTTTCTTCCACACTTCTCTATCAGTCGTCATCTCGGTAGTCACCTCCTTTCTAACCATATCATCATTTACACAGTCCATCCGTCGTATCTTTGGTCTTCCCCTACTCTTATAGCCATCCACATTCGTACTCTAAACTTTCCTCACAACATTTTCCCCATTCCTCCGTAACACGTGCCCATACCATGACAACCGATTTCCACACAACTTTTCAGTAACCGGTGCCACTTTCAGATTTCCTCTTATGTATAGTCAACGATGTCTCCGTGATTACTGGTTAGTTTTTCGTGATTCTTTTTTCATTTGGTAGAGGAAGCTCACACTCATTATAAATCTTAATTTCGCTTTGGTGGATTTTGAGTTAGCTTCAATAACACGCCGTAATATGACCATGATCCTTGAACCAAAAAAATTGAAGACACATGACATCTACCAACCAGCACTGGGCCCGCGTGGTGGATTATAGCCCACTCATTCTCACAGAGAGGAGGCCTGTGTCCCAGCAGTGGGAACATTATCTATAGGCTTTATGCTGCTTATGCAATAATACGTAATATTTCATTCCACTTTGTGTATCGTGAACTGATGATGTTATGAAACTTGCTGTCGCTCCTGTTTTCATAGCAAGTAATTGGAAGTGAAAAATAAAAAACTTTTTTACTACAAAAAAAAAACCGGCTCCCAAAAAAAGGGTGGCTAATAATAAGTAATCGAAACGTTCTTTTGTTAAAAATGTACTTTTTTCTACTTTGTCGGTATTATTCGTTTTTTTAAAGTACTTTAAATGAGGGTTATTGTTGAAAAGTGAAACCGATATCTACATGAAAAAAACTCAAATTAAAATACTGCTGCATTTTATAAAAGTTAATGATGGATTCTTAGCATTTAGTTAAATTAAAGCTGCTTGGATTAAAAGCTGTTTCCAAGGTTAAGCTGAGCTAGCTGTGTTCAGTTTGAAGATGGGTGACCATTAACCATTCTTTAAATGTCAAGAAAAAAGTGCAACCTAAGGTCATTAAACCGTTTGGGGTCCTGGGTTCGATACTGCTTTGGCTTACCTGTTATAGAAGTTATAGAACCCAAAATTTCATAAACAGCATAAAAAACGTTTTGTTTTTTTTTTACCTACCCCCATTTGAGAAACGACGTTATTTTGTCTGTAAGTAAAACATACAATTCAATAGTCCAAGTACATTACTTAAACAACACAATATAACTCATAACTATACACATAACTATAATAAGCAGCTATTAACTTTTTATCAATGTGTCAGTCGTTCGCGAGGTTGTCACGTACAACATACATACATACGTCATATTTCTTTGTTATGTATCACGTAACGTAATTATGGAAGGATACTATTAAATACTTTGTATTTTTTAATAGCAAGCAAAGCATGATCGATCAGCCTATAATGTTCTCACAGCTGGGACACAGGGCTCCTCTCTGTGACAACAGACAGACATGCCAAGTGCGGGTTTGCCGGATATTTTTATAATACCTAATCTGTCTGTACGCGCATAACTTCCGATTGACTGCACCAAATTGGATAATTATTTTTTGTGTTCGGTATTTATTTATTTTATTTATACATTTATTTCAGGCATCAAGCCCCATAAAAACACATACGGAACAATATTAATAAACTTAAAAATACTATAAATACATGCAACATTATAATTACACTAAAATCTAACTAACGCACACGAAGTGTCTGCGTCGTGTTTCGCTGACTGGAGTCTTGTAGCCGGCCACGAAACCTGCGGTACACAACACCCTTCTGCCAGAACTCTTCCTCGAGGAACTTCTCGGAACACGCACCACGAACGCCATTACGAGGTATTGCCAGGACAAGGTTTGTATGAAAGAAAATTTCGGAAATTCGAAAAAAAAATCCACCCTTGCGAAGCTGGGGCGGGCCATGATAATAATGACTCTATAAAGGAGGTGACTACTGAGATGACGTCTGAGAGATGTATGGAAAGAGACATGTTGCGTCGTCCACTAATGAATTTGGCTATGCCCAGCTGTGATTATCATTGTCTCTTGATAATCACAGCTGTTTTGCAAAGTACAGAAAAAGAACAGAAAAATTATTCGTGATGCTTGACATTGTTGACTTTTGTCGACTGAACAATAGAAACATTCAAACTCAAACTCAAAGCATTTATTTCAATTAAACCATTTACAGGCACTTTTGAATTGTCAAGAAGTCGATCAGTCAGAGAATATGAAGCTAGTTGCCCATTCAAAAGCGTAGGTACCAAAGAGTACTTTGTATATACGGAAATAGAGAGCCATCTGGCGCGATTTGAACGATAACAGATTAAAAAGCGCCCTCTGCGATTAAAATACAAAACTACATCCGTGTCAGTATTTTATTCGCGCAACCTAGATCCACCCATGGTCCAATTGTTTTATAAATATTCTTGTAACAGAGATAATAAAATTATACCGATTAAAGTATTCAAAATCTGTTAAGTACAACATTTTTAGATATTATTTGAATTACACACCCCCTTACTAATAAACGTATTATATCAGATGAATAGTTAACACACCGATTTCTCTCTTTCAGTCGTCAGTAATTTGATTTTCGATAGAAGACAAAGCGTTGTGTAACTATACAGACGATACACAATGTTTATTAGTAAGGGGGATATAGGTACAACGAACGATCACAGCAGACAACGAACGATCACAGCAGAACGACATCAAAACAACAACAGCCATTTTTGTTTATTACCTGCCAGTGCTGCCAGGGCATATATTTAAATATCTCTAAATTCTTACCAAAGTATGTACGATCTTTTTATTTCAAATTTTTTTTCAGCAGAAATGACTTATCATCATGGACACGTATTTTTATATTTAATTTATTCTAACGAACCCTATATTTACAATAAACACTCTTTGCTTATCTCCAATAATAGAACTAATCAAACTTCTATGTAGCAAATAATGAATTAATTATGGCAATACATTCTTAACAGTATTACTAATATTATACAATTTATTTAGGGAGAACATTGTTAACCTTAGTGCAGTATTAACTTTGAATATTTTTTATTTTCCTACATTATACGCCACACTAGCGCCTCTGGTTTTACAATACTAAACATCTATATTGTATATTGACATTAGTATTGTATATTGATATAGTCTTATTATTAGTTTTTCATTTTTATTTGGTTTGCAACTTTTTCTATTTTTTTGACATTGATTCATATTGGTATTTATTATCTATTAATTAATTTGTCAAAATGTGTCACTCATTATAATTTTTATATTTTTTTATTGGCCAGGCTTATTTTTTTTAATTTTATTGTCGAGACTTGCCTGGCTTGATTGCAAAAAAAAAAAAAACATTTGTACGCCCTCTGGCTTAACATAGCGCACTATTATATCTGTATGTAACATCATTATTGTACCTATGTTTAACAAATTAATAAATGACTTATGACTTATGACTTATGACTTAAACTAACAGATTATAATACTACGAAATTGTAAAGCTAATAACCATCTGGAAATATATCTTTTGTAAATGTCATCTGTAATAAGTTGGGTTATCACAATGCTGTTGCAGGGTTTTTATGAGTAAGATTGTAAGGCATGGTAGGTACCTATGAGACATTCAAAGTCAAAGTCAAAACGTTTATTGGGAACAAAGTGTACCTACAATGTTGGTGTTATGTTATGTTAGTACTTATGACTTAGCGTAAAAGCCTTTACAAGCATTGCAATTATCATTCGCCTGCCCTTATCATCATAAATTAGCATGCATTGAACATTATTATTACTTAATTATTTTCTTTTTAACCGACTTCAAAAAAAGGAGGAGGTTCTCAATTCGTCGGAATCTTTTTTTTTTTTATGTATGTTCCCCGATTTCTCGAAGACGCCTGGACCGATTTGGAAAATTTTTCTTTTGTTTGAAAGGGTATACTTCCCCAGTGGTCCCATGATCATCAGGTCAGGATCTGATGATAGGGTCCCAGGGAAATCGAAGGAAACCCTCAAATTTTATTGGCAAACCTATAGCGATTTCGATATTTTGTAGAGTAACTAGAGCATTTGCTTTCGGAAATCATCATTTGGTAAAGTGGAGCTGATGATGAAGACCACAGACGACCATCGGAACTACTCAATGATAAATATTTTACGGATTGCGATTCGATTACTTTAATATGGTTGCTAAGCAATTTATGATCGTCACAATGCTTATGGTGAATGGTTTTTGAGGAGTTCTCCTGGTTCTTACCAGGAGAACTCCTCAACAATTAACGTCCCAGCATTGGGAAAAGCAATATTTTGTAAAAGGTGATGAGCAGTTGACGTTAGGCTATTGTAACTTAGATAAATCACAAACTCTCTCACTAAAAAGTGAAAAAAAAAACTTTTTTACAAAAAAAAACAACCGACTTCCAAAAAAAACTACAAAGTGATAAATAACCTTAATTTCGGAAGTCGGTGTCAATAAACGAAAATGCAGAACCAACGACACCGACTTCCGAAATTAAAGTTATTTATCACTTTGTAGTTTTTTTTGGAAGTCGGTTGTTTTTTTTGTAAAAAAGTTTTTTATATTAGTACAACAATCAAATTGTGAAATTATAGGTATGTCAAAATTAAATGTCAATACTAATGGATTAAATACACTGACCTGTATTTGTTTTAGAGGTCAGTGATTAAATACAATTTTAAGCAATATTAATGTCATCCTTGTTATCATTTCTTCTCTTCATCGGAAATCTTTCTACAATCTGTCATTTTGTCTATTTTTCCGTCGACAAAACCCGTTTATATGGTGGTCATGGTACGTCTGCAGGTATGTTTTCACATTTCTCGACCAACAATCGTCCGTCAGTCTTGACCCTACCGCGTGTAAGATCTTAATCAGTGCACACACTCGTCTAGCATACTAATTAATAACACCAAAATAGACTGACACAAAGACTGATAAATAATTAATATTATTTTATTTTCCATTCATTGGTAGTTTGACCACGTTTGTTGAGGCGGCTGGTTTTAACGACGCGTCAGGTTGTAGGTTCAAAACCTAGCGATGTTTTTTTATGTTTGCCGACGGCCCACCTGATCACCGTCGTCTATTGATATCTAGCATACGTTGTAATTTGAAGACAGCGGGGACCATTCCGAGGCACATAGGGGTTTCGGTGTTAATGTAAAGATGTTTAGAACTCATCCACGGACCGACCGCGGCAAGCGTAGCTTAACCTGAGCGATCGGCCCGTGCGGCTGTTATTACTTAGCCACGAGTCCCTCAGAAATCTTTTCCTAAAATTGGACCATCAAACTCCAGTATTAAATATTCTTTATGAGTACTTACCACCAAATTCCTTACCTACCAACAAATTACATGGAAAAAACAATATTGTATGAAAAACCTAGAATTCTGCTGACCTAACCAGTTATGTCTCAAGGACATGTCACGGGTCACATGGCCGCGTCAGCACGTCTGACCGATTCTGACCCAGTCGACTGTGACGAGACAACTGTTTATATACAATACATGTATATGTGTGTGTGAGGTACTTGTTGCTATGCGAGTTTGAAGTATTGTTTACACTGCTTACTAGGAACTTAACGTATGGCAACACTGACTTGTAGCGAAGGAAAACATCGTGAGGAAAGCAATTTAGAGTCACACGAATGTATATTTGAACACCCGTAAGTCTCGATCCCGTGGGAATATCGGGATAAAAAGTATCGTTCCAAGTATCCAAGTTTCATCGAAATGCGTTCAGCAGTGTTAGCGTAACAAACATACAAAAAATCAAATCTTTTGTTATAATATTTGTTTAGATAAATGTTTACATTACCAGCCTGTAATGTTACCATTGCTGGGAATCGGGCCTCCTCCTTGCTAGTTTCTGCACAAAGTTATCCTTCACCATTTTTAGTGACGCAATAAATTCCGTAAATTGAAGGGCCTATAGAGGTATGAGGAACAGGGTGTAAAGTTCACTCATACTCTATAGAGAAGGGAGGATCCTCCGAGCAGACGGGTGTTGTGTCTGGCCGACAACTGCCCGATCATCTATGTCAGGCCGTTGATATTATGCTAGTTGCGCGGTAAACTCTGCTTGCGAGATGCAGGATTCTGCGTGACGTCAAGTATGACGCGTTGTTCGCATGTGGCGTTGTAGATACGAGTACCGCTACAGGCCTAGCTGGGCTTACAAAACATTCATCAACCGGCGAATCTAAACTTCAAGGTGCTACTGGGAAATTCCCAATAGAAAAACCCAATAATATTTTAGTAATTCAGTTCCAGTAATCCCTGAAGAGTCAGGCAGAGGTGTACCTATTATATGGTACACCCACATTTCCCCAGTTATTTTTAAGTCCCATGTTATAGGGGGCGAGCCTATTGCCATCAACCGGGCACAAATCTAAACTCCGGACTGCTACCGACAAAATTCTGATAAAAAAAAAAACAATAACGCTTTGCTTAACCTGGGAATCGAACCCAAGACTTCAACAGTAGCAATTGCGACCACTAAACTAGACAGACAAAAGTCTGCGAAAAATCATGGAACAGTTTCACAATATACTGCTGACCTTAGTATATGAACGTTCAATGACCTGTGACATGACCTACCACAATATTTTTAACCTTGCTCTTCAGTTTGTAAGTCGTCGTAAAAATGGCAGCGTGATAGCGAAATTGCAACAAAATTGTCAAGCCCCTAGTAGACACACCATATTCTTATACTAGCAGCATCCTGTGGTTTCACCCGCATAAGTTTCGATTCCGTGTGAATATCAGAATAAAATGTATCCTATGTATTAATCCTGGTTATAAAGTAGATGTGTGCCAAATTTCGTCTAAATCCGTTTCCATTTTTGCTTTAAAAGAGTTACAACATCCATCCATCCATCCATCCTCACAAACTTTCACGTTATAATATTATAGTAGGATTAGGAATAGGAATATTAGGATTAGGACATTATGAAGTAGGATTGCTTCTTTTCTTTAACATAAAATATTATCCTATGACACTGTAATACTGTAGCTTGTAATGCTGTTGCTTGCTTGATGTAGTTTTTCATACTTGTGTACAGACCGCAAACTATGAACAGAAGTATGAAAAATTACCTCAGCTTTGCGAGCTAAGCTAGACTAACTTAGCTTAGCTCTTGGTCTGCAACCCGCTTTAGACACATCGTAGGTAAACTATAAAAAATATCCTCTTTTTTAATTGAACATTATGGTCTATCATCTCATTCTCTTATCAAAATATATAAGTGGTCGGCGCAACATGTCTTGTTCTTCCATACTTCTCTATCAGTCATCATCTCGGTAGTCACCCCCTTTCAAGCCATATCATCTTTCACACAGTCCATTCATCGTTTCTTTTTAAACCTCTCTGAAGAAATCAAATTCGTTAAACTAATTGTCATATTTTTTTTTATAGTTGCAATTATTTGTCTCACTGCTGAACAAAGGTCAAAATATTGTTGCAGTGAACTTTTTTTTACCTTCAATTATTGATTAAAATTAATATTTTAAAGATAAGTTAGGTACTTTTTATTACAAAAACTGGTAACACGCATAGTATCGCAGAATAGATGGGCACAAGTATTACATACATTACACCCACATTTGGCCACTTCAAGTTACAAGTCCATATCGTAATATCACTCAAGAAATTATTTGCTAAACGATATTGTCTATTAAAAAACCTACCTTATTACCAAATCGCCTTTCCACGAAAACATACTAACATTTAATAATTCCACTAAACAACACAACACCAAAATTAACTTCAAAAACTAAAAACACGAAAACAAATATACTAAAAAATTACGAAACAACCACAGACTATAATTTTCGCGCGAAAATTTGTACACGGAGCGCACATCCCCCATGACAGTTGGAGAGGTACTAACGAGAGGCAAAGGCAGCAAGCAGTAGACAGCCTGCTCAGGACGGTGTTGCTAGCCGTACTAATGACACAGTCCTTATCGCCCTTTAATAAAACCTAGACGGATCGCAGACTTTATTGTTCGAAAAGCGTGGGATTTTGTTTTATTCTGTGCATTTTTTTATTATTACACACCTAAGTTCTTTATATAACAAAACTCAACGAAATTTTAAATGTTTCCAATAAGAAACACGAATCTTCTACTTTAAATTCGCTGACAGACAACGGACAGCTTTAAAACCGCTGGGTCTAGAAGCATGAAATTTTGCCCAAGAGTTCCATTTATAAGTAACAATAACTAATAAGGTAGATTTTTTTTAAATCACTCCATAGAGTGGTTAAATCTTCGATCAACAATTATTGTTGATCGAAGGGTTAAATAGACGATGCTAGTTTGTATAGCAGTTGTTTTTTTAACCGATTGGAAATCTCACTCATCAGCATCATCATTCGTCTGCCCTCATCCCAATTTATTGCTGGTCCGCGCAACATGTATTTTTCTTCCATACTTCTCTATTAATCGTCATCTCTGTTATAGTCACCCGGGTTTCTACCCATATTATCATTCACACAGAAATCATCTCATCTGGCACACTGCTTGTTGGAAAATAAAACTACTAAACTGTGTTTCCCACATCCAACTGATGAAGAAAAAGCGGAGAAAATAAAATAAAAATAATTCAGCACCTTTGCATAACACACTATTAATCTCAATCTGAATCATTTTGAAATATATTGCTAATCCATTGCTTCATATGTTCGAAAAATTTGTCTACTCAACAATGTAATTATAACGCAATGAAAACTTAGTTTTACTGTAATTTTTTTTTTCTATTTCTGCTGCAAACCATTTCTGTGTTCCGATTTGAAGGTACGGATGCCGGTGTAATTTTTATTGCTTTACAGGCACTGGAAACATTTAGTTATCATGGTAACGCACTAGCGATGCCTCTGGTATTGTAGATGTCCACAGGCGCCGATAGGTAACCACTGACCATAACCTGCCTGCTAGTTTACTATACCAAAAACCCACGAACAATTCCTTAATCCTAACTAATAATATAAATGAGTTTGTTTGTTACGCTTTCACGCTAAAACGGCTGAACAGATTTGGATGAAATTTGGCGCATAGGTAGTCCATGACCTGGGGAAGGACATAGGCTACTTTTTTTCCTGGATCGCAGACAAAGTCGCGGGCAACAGCTAGTTCCGTATAAACCTGGTAGATTTTCCTATTTGGCAACACAGTTTACCTCAGCCAATCATTTTCCTCAAGCGATAACATCTATTTTGACTCGCTCCTTATCAATAAAGCCTATTTTTAGATACAACATTGCGCCCTTCTCATCCCATGAGCGGTTAAGGTGACTTCTCTAACGTTCTAATGTCGAAATAATGTCCCATACTTGAAGGGATTCTGATTAGAATCCATCTTAGAACATTATAAATACGAAAATGTACTGCGGGGTAATTGCACACTAACAGTAACAAATGGCTTTTTAGACAGTTCAACAACATTCATTGTGTTGTTGAGCAGACAATTTAACGAACATGCAATATCCTTCAAGATGATTCGTTTATATTAGTTTGTCCACGCGATGACACATCAAGATATAAATCCATACTAATAATATAAACTCGAACGTAACTCTGTTTGTATGATACCTTTTCTATTCCTTGTCTATTTGGAAAAATGACACCGTGAAAATTTTGGTGAAGTGAGCGTGAAGTGAGCTGTCATTCCACCTAATATAGGGGATTGACACTCTTGAAAGCTCACTGTTTCCCCGGTGTGATTTATACAGAATACCTCGGCTGAACGGATTTCGATTCACAAGGAGATATGTATGGAGAGGCAGTCACTCCATGTAAAACACTGGTATTCGGCTGCATCTGGTTACACTGGGACCCCAACATAGTTGGGAAAAGGCTAGGCTGATTGATTGGGATGTGGAATTCGAATGGTCTTAAAATCCATGCAAACGAAGTCGTAGACAAAACACTAAGTGGGTTGTTATCATAGACATAACATAAAAAACAGAAACTTCTTTCGGTTGTTATAATGACTTATGAGGGTGACTTTCTAATAAGTCCCCTAACCTTAGATTCTGAGAAGAATCCCATCTTGTACACTCATAGACACGACATCTTAGTACATTAGTTTTCGAGAATTTGAACATTGATTTGAACTGTGATTTGGCAGAATAGGGAGGTCTTTACAACTCTGCCTGACTCTTCAGGGATTACAGACTTATCTATACAAATAAATAACACATACAAAGTGTCTGTTTGTAATGTCAGAATAACAGCATTTAACTAAATACATATGACTGTCTACATGATCCGGATAATCTCCGAAACGGCTGCACCGTGGAAATGAATGCAAATCGCGGGCGGAAGTTAGGTGTAGGTACGATGCCGCACGCGCATGTTTTTTTTTATCGTGTCTAGTTATTGATACCCATCACGTCTGCACTAGCTAGTTTAATTTCACTCTGTGTCCGTCCATTAGAGTGAATTACTGTCTCTGGGTACGCCACTAAGTAGCGTCTCGATTTTGAGATAAGCTCGCGATATAAAATTAATAAAGTGATCGACCTGCTCTGCCCACCCGGTCTGTGTTATCAAGGGTTTCGTCTCGCGGAGGTGAACGCCCCCGCTGTCTAGACGTCGGCAGCTTGGTTCTCTGTCTACCCCGCATGTTTACATCGCTAAGAGTTTCTTAGAATGTCTGATGCATAATGATGGCAATATTGTGTATTTGAAGACAATTCATTAGTAAGAAGTAACCTTTTCACTAACTTATGGTGACGAGCCCCTCGGCTCGTGGCTTAGTAACAGTTAGATGAATCTATGGATTTGCCAAGGTAAGTTCGTGGATGGGTGAAAATTTTGTACCGACGCGACGCTCGGAAAATCACGACTGACATTCACAGATTTTTAACAGTCGTTACGTCGTCATCTGGTTAGACTGGAAGCCAACCACAATATACATGTAGTTGAGAAAGTTAGATATCTAGCATTGGTGGCCCAGTTGGTAACGGCCGCGACGAAAGAGTTATAAGTCGTAGGTTGGAACCCAGAGGGCGCTTTACTTTGTGTAATTAATTTCATCACCACTGCTCTCAAAACGGTATAAGAAAACATCGTAGGAAAACCGGCATGTCTGAACCAAACGTTAGAAGACATGTGACATCCCTAACTCGCACAGGGTCCGCGTGGTGGATAACACTGCAATGGATTCTTTACGGTATCGGTACGGCGTATAAACCGTGCCGCAGCAAAAACGCGTCCCTCAACAAGCTTTCATAATGATCCATACAACACTGACGACCATGTCTACACACGGCGAATAAACCGTAGTTTTTCGGGGCAAGAATAACGTGAACAAAGAGCCTTATCGACCCCAATGTTTTTTAATAGTGAAGTAATAGATATCACACACACACTGACCTTATAAAGTTGCTTCTTCTTGATTGGAGTAAAACCTATATGGCGACAATATGGTCCATATTTTGTCCAGAGATCCCATTTACCGTTGTAACTGTAACAAAAAAAAATACACTTAAAAAAATGCTGTTTTATAAGTGAGAATAATTTTTACGCGACCTAGGAATCGAAACCCCTACCTCTTACCAATCACTATAAAAGACAGTTGATACATTTGTTCTATCGCATGAAGGCGAGTGAGCAATACTTGTAGTTGTAGTTGTGATGTGTATGTAACTGCAGCAGGTAGCGTTCATCTGTGTACCTATAGCTTTTCTGTTTTAATAGTAGATACGTTTTTTTAACCGACTCAGGAATCGAACCCCCCGACTTCAACCTAGCCAAATCACCAAACGTAAGCATGTAACGTTATGTAGGTATTACCTAAAACCCTTCCTACCCTAAAAAGGTATCACCAAAACCTATACATCAGTTCTTTCATAGTAGGTACCTCACACAGTATTGGATTGAGGTAGGTCAGTGATGTACTTCAACTAACCTATATTTGAGACACAGGGTGCAACAAATCTTATTAGATTATTAACTTTTTCTATTATAATTTTATTTTTCTATATAACATCACGTCTGTGTGCCCGGAGGGGTAGGTAGTGAAGGTAGTACACCCACATTTCACCAGTTATGTTTAAGTCTCATGTAATAGATGAGACAAGCCACCAAACGGGCACAAAAACAGACTCCAGACTGAGTTCCCAATGGAAATCTATCGGTTTTGTACGGACTGAAAGTTGAAGCTAGTTACTAATTCTAAATATGACTTTGGAACCCAGAACCCCATGCTTAGCTGTCGCGTTTAAGACCACTAGTTCAACGCGGCAGTCATTGCTATACTTACTACAATTCAGCTCATAAATTCTTGACTATACAATTCTGTATTATATATAACAGCCGCACAGGTCGATCGATCAGGTTAAGCTACGCTTGCCGCGGTTGGTCTGTGGATGGGTGACCATCTTTACATATCGAGACCCCTCCGTGCCTCGGAAAGCACGTTAAGCCGTTGGTCCCGGCTGTCATTCGTGGATCTTTGACAGTCGTTACGGGTAGTCAGAAGCCCGAAAGTCTGACAACCAGTCTTAAAAAGGGGTATCGTATTACCCATGCAGTAACTGGGTTGTGGAGGTCAGATAGGCAGTCGCTCCATGTAAAATACTGGTATTCAGCTGCATCCGGTTAGACTGGAAGCCGACCCCAACATAGTTGGGAAAAGGCTAGGCAGATGATGACAATTCTGTATTTCTCGCAACAGTTGTAGCAATAACAAATGAAAGAAGCCTGAAAGACAACCAGTCCTACCAAGGAGTATCGTTTTATCGATTTATTCCGGTCTGATACCCTGACCCCCCTCCACCCCCTCCTCGCTCCCCTGCTAGTTCTTCTTCTGTTTTAATCTCTGTCTTATTCACTGTATCTAGTTTACTCTTTATGACAGGTAAGTACAGTCAACAGAAAATAAACGTTTCATGTTTTACAAAATTAAATAACGAATTTTTTTATGACCGGGTATCATGCCTGCTCGATGGGATTGAGGCCACAACAATACCCGAATGTTTTAGTAACTGGGTTGTGGGGGTCAGATAGGCAGTCACTCGAGCTCCATGTAACATACAGGTATTCAGCTGCATTCTGCTGCGTTAGACTGGAAGCCGACCACAACATGGTTTGGAATGGCTAGAAAGATGATGAGTTTTAGAAATATAACCCCATGCATTTAACATAAAAGTTCACTGTCTAGTATGTGAACCCGCAACCTCTCGCTCGCCAGACAATGTCGGTCGTTAGTCTGTTGGTGCTTACCAATAAAGTTAAGGTCAATTTGAAGTTCAATTAATTGTTTCTAGATTTTTTATTACATTTCCAAGAAGCCCTATTAGATAATGTTTTTTTTTTGTTAATAGACACCCTTTTGGAAATCAAATAAGACACTCATAGGTCTTCATTAATTGAAACAGATTTTTCGTTCTATTTAAAAAAAAAAGAACATCTTACTCGGCCTTATTACAAAACACGGTGTATCTTTAGACTAAAGTTTAAACGATCGAGCCATTTTCAAATTTCGAACTATATCCGACTAAGATTGAGTTATTACAAAAACTGACGTTAAACCCGAGTCTAAATTGTAAATTTTCTTAAAGAACTTTACTTTTGGCGGAATTAAGTTCAAAATACAGTAACGGAACTCGAAGGTTTAAGCTAGGTCTAAAGTTCGAACTCGTTTTGTAATAAGACGGACTATCTATTAAGAGAACAATTAAACTAAAAAAAAAACAAGAAGGCAGTGGTTCGAACCCACGACCTACCGAACCGAACGACGACCACTGGGCCACCACTGGTGAGAGCTGTTATTAAAAATATCCTTACGAAAAACCCATCACAACATTCACAAACTTTTGCCGACCTGAGAATCGAACCCAAGTCCTCAACAGTAGCGCTTCCAACCACTATACTGACAAAACTAATCCATAATTAATATTAACATTAACTAAATCGCCGTCAATCTCGTGACGTTCCTAAACAAAAATCAAAACTCGCCCGATCCTGTATCCTGAAAGGCTACGCACACGGAGACAGCCAGACAACGCACACAGACACAAACCAACGTGTGCGAACCCGGAGTCATACGCACACATATGTGCGTCGTGTCTCGGTGCAGTATACAGGCTGTTCTTTTTTGGAATAAAACTTCAACTTTGATTTCAAACTTAATTTATATTGCTACCCGTTCGTCAGATATCACAAGTTTGCCAAGTAAGGAAATTGTTGATGTGCCTTTGTTGTTTCGGTTTTTATAGACTTATCACTTAGTGGTCTTCAAGGAAGCTTACACACAGCAGTCTTTGTTTACGCAACTAACTTCTGCCCGCGACTTCGTCCGCATGAAATTTCTTGTTCCTCCATTCCACCCCGTCGCGCGTCGCATCGCATCGCCCGCCTACTTCGTTTTTGCTTAGCGTTCTTTCTGACTTTTTTTATCTTTCCTCGGCTCCTTATGGATGCTGTTAAACTTTTTTGTACGTTGTGTAAATTATTTCATAACCACTGCTCTCGATTCGGTAAAAGAAAACACCGTGAGGAAACTGTTCCAGAACTAATAATTCGAAACTTTAATTGACGCTAACATAAATCGTTTAAAAAAAAAACAACATCCTATAGGTATAAGCCCAGTCTGCACACAGACACAAAACCAACCCTGTACCCACACGTCTGCCTCACTCAAACCGATATAAGGCGTAGGAGTTATTGCACTCACACACAGCCAAATATCTGTCTCTACAAGTCTGGCACGCACACAGACAAACAATGCTCTTGCACACACACAACAACGTCTGTGATTACGGACGCACACACACAAAAACGGAGCTCAAAGGCGGCACACACACACAAAAATCAGTGTGTCTAAACGTCTGTGGAAACACACAGACAGTTCAATGACCGTTCGCCGTTTTTGCAATGAAGTAAGATTTTAGGATTTTTTTTAAACATTAGCTCGAAGCTTTTTGTAGAGAATTCTAGACTTTATCTTTAGAGAAAATAAAGTTTGAATTGGCTGTTGTGTGGAGTGAAGGAACAGTTGATCGATCAGCTGATTCTTATCATAGCTTTTGGAAAGTACATCCTGGTATATACTTTTTACTATCAAAATTAGGCTATAGAAACAAAATAAAACTTGACAAAGGGTCCCTGTAAAATACTCATTAAGGTACGAGTCTGTTGCAGGCAGACACAAATCCAGACTCCGGAATCTACTGGGAAAAACTCAAAAACTATTGCGCTAAGCTGAAGTAGGACTGGGTTGGCCACGTCTGCCGTAAGCCCAATGAGCTGGGGGCCAAAATAACCACTACGTGGAGCCCTGACACAGCTAGAAGGCGTCGCGGCAGACCCCGTAGAAGATGGCGGGACGAGCTGGAGAAAACCAACGACCAGTGGTTCACGTTAGCACTGGATCGAAAGAGCTGGAAGTCATGGGGAGAGGCCGTTGCCTTGTAATTTGATGATGAAGGCTAACAGTAACAGTCCTGAACTGAAGTCTCGAATTCAATTTTCCACGCCCACATTAATCAGTATTCCACGTTTAGCAATCGTGCTTGGAGCTATCTCTTTACACTCGTGCATGTGTTTCTTTTGCAGATATCTCTTTACAGTCGTGCTATCTCTGTATGAGAAAATGCATTTGCCCAGCAGTGGGACAGTTACTAGCTTTAATAAAAGAAAGTAAAACGTTAAACGTAAAAGTGTACGTGTACGTTTAAAGTGTAAAACGTTTCCTGAGGATGATATTCTCATAGTATGTACCTATGTCTATTTCCTGTTTAACTTTATTATTCTATCACTTGTATATTAGATTATATTATGTTTCTTTAAGTACGCTGTACCGGTATAGTATCTTATTAATTGTTTGCTGCACCGGGTGACGTCATTACGTCGGCGCCGGCTGTCGCTGAAAACCAGCGGTGGGGCTCTGTCTAGCATAGGGTCGCAGCATAATGCTGAGCGATGGCCGTTTTGCGTGAATGTGACGCATGTTTCCCCCCTACCTTTTATTATTTTTTGTATTTGTTCTTTTTTTGCGTCATGTTCACCGCCAATAAACGTTTTTTCTTTCTTTCTTTCCAATATAAAGATAGCATTTACCTGTGGGGTAGTTGCGTACCACACTAACAGTAGCAATGGCTTTCATTTTGACAGTTCAATAACATTCATTGCGTCATGTACAGAGGCCAGCACATCAACCTACCCCAATCTGTAAAATTTTCCCAATTGAATATGAACCTCTTCTTCTTAGCGTGTCGATAGCAATCTAAATGAACTCGGCCCAGAATTCGGCTACAACACGACAACAACAAACAACAACAATATGAACCTTATTTGTTTGTGGTAAAGTTGAAAATCTATCAAAGAAATTTGACAGATTGGGGTAACTTGATGTGCTGGCCTCTGTATATTGTTGAGCAGACACATTTTTCGACCCTAATGAAGCAATGGCAAAAAAAATTAGCAATATAGTTACTTCAAAATGATTCAGTTTTAGATTGATAGTGTTTTACACAATTAGGATGCTGGTACTTGTTGACAGGCGTACACTGTCGTCTACAGTCATTTTAAAACATTGTAAAAAGCAATTTATTTTTAAAAGAGTAACCGTGGAGTTTCTTGCCGGCTCTTCTCCATAGGAAACGACCACTTTGAACCGTGCACCTAGCTTCTGACGTTTCTTAAATCCCATGTAGCATAAGCACCACTGCTGGGACACAGGCCTCCTGTCTGTGGGAGGGAGCGGGTAGCCCACCACGCGGGCTCACTGCGAGTTGGTGGACGTCACGTCTTCAATTTTTTGTTCTAGGACATGCCGGTTTCCTCACGATGTTGTCCTTCACCGTTTTGAGAGCAGTGATGATGTAATAAATTACACATAGTAATACGCCTGTCTGGGTTCGAACCCACGATCTAGTACTCGTAAGACGGGGCTGTTACTATTAGACCACCACTGCTCAGCATCAAGCTATAATTGGCCAGTATAACCTGACCTCGCATTGTATAGATTTGCTATATAATAGCAGGTCAGGATTATACTGGCAATGGCTTGGTGTGTGACATATGTATTTCTCTAAACTGAACTAAGCAATACAACAAAAACTTACAATAGTTTTAACAAAAAAAAAAATGTCTGTTTGTTATGGCTAATCTCCGAAACGTCTGGACCGATTATGGTGTAACTTTTGCCGACAGATAGCTGATAATATAAAGCGTAACATACGCTTTTATTTTTGAAAAAGAATTAGGGTTCCGTGCAAAAAAAATAAAACCCATTAAATCCAAATTGTTTACCGACATGCACGTGACCATACATCATAAAATAACCTTCTGACAATGTGACAAATTGCAGTCCTTACAAATAGCAACAAAGAGGGTTTCAGTAAGACAAATGAATGACTTGTTGAGCTATAAAAGCTTACAGAACTTAAAAAGCTCTTTGAATTGAATGCCTACTTATTTTTATTGAATAATAAGGTAGAAGGTCGTATCACTACAAATAAATAAAATTCAAGTGTCTGTTTGTAATATCAAAATAACAGCTTTTTACCCGATTACGGAGGGTAACCTGTATGTATGTTCATCTGTTCCCTCATAACTTCATAAGTACTTATAATATTTTACAAATGAGGTATCGTTAGAAGCGTCTTGACCGTCCGCTAGTGACGGCTATGTGACGTCACACTAAATTCAATATAGCGCCCTCTAGAGGACATAAAGTAATGAATTTAAAAATAAATAGTTTGGGATGGTGCCTTGTTGGGGATCAAATTAAAGGGCTTATATAGGAAATTTATAAAATATAAATATTACTGAAACAAGCCCCAAAATAATTAAATAAAAAATAAGTTTAAAAACTAAACTACTGAAAAGGATGAAATAGAAATAATGTTCCCGTGGTCGCATGCTATCATAGCTTATAAGTTAGTACAGCGGCATGCGACCACGGGATGCTACCTACTTTCTTATTACAAAATTCACATGAAAGTATATCATGGTTCTTAGAACAAAAAACAATTATTTTTAAATTTTGTCTGTCTGCTTGTTCCGGAAAATTTCCGAAACGGCTCGACCGATTTTGACGGCACTTTTACTGGCAATAGCTAATGTTACAAGGAGTAACTTAGGCTACTTTTATTTTAGAAAAACAATTACAAAATAATAATTTAAAAATTAATAAGAATCCAAGATGGAAAAATTCTGTTGTATGTCTCTTTGTCAGTCAGAAAAAGTTGTAAAAAAAGCCAAATTGACAACACATTTGACTTTACTTTTACTGCCAGTAAAAAAATCAAAGTGTTCAGATCCACCAACAAACTTTTTATAAAGGAAATACATATAATTACACCCCATCCTAATATTATAGATACGTATAACTCTGTTTATTACTTTTTTTATAAATTATATTATTTACTTTATCCTTTTCATGGATTCTAATTTTGTAAATGTGAGGACTTTGTAGGCCTTTTAGACTTTAGATCTGTATATGGTTTTTTATATTATCAAGTACCTGGTACTTGTTGACAGGCCTATGCAGTCCTCCCATACCTATTGTAACTTGAAAACATTGTAAAAACGCAAAATTTTTAAAAGAGTAACCGTGGAGTTTCTTGCCGGTTCTTCTCCATAGGGAACGACCAATTGGAACCGTGCACCTAGCTTCTGACGTTTCATAAGTGCCCATGTAGGTTTATGTGAAATAAAATATTTTGATTTTGATTTTTTCACGTTTAAACTGCTGAACCGATCGTTTTGAAAGACAGACAGACAGTAGCCAGAAAGACAGGTAGCCTGGGACCTGGCGAAGGACATGGCTACTGTTCAATTAAAAAAATATTGATATTTTAGTATTGATGTTTCAGTTTTAAATTAAAGAGGCAATTCTCGTATTTTAAGAACAGTTGAATGGTAACCAGAGGTGTTTATTCATAAATGATGTTAGCGTATCATTGTTAGCGTTTCATAAATTCCTTCGTAGTGTTGACGTAGTCGTTTTTCTTCTATGACACTGTGTCCGAGCAGTCGAAACAGACACGTTTAATCGTCAAAAACGAATCACTACTTAACTTTTGCAAAAGTGAATGCATAAAGGGCTCAGTCTCAATCTATCAAAGATACCTCTAATTTACCTTATACAGTAAATAAAATTAGAGGTATTTTTAGATAAGATTTAGACTAGATTTTGAACGTTTTTAATTACCAAAATTGGCCTTCAGTTCAATATATCTAGTGTCTTGGAGTTTCTTGCCCGTTTTTCTCCATATGAACCTACAACGCTTCGGAACGGGCAACTGTTCATCCTTCTAACTGACCGACTCCTTGACAATTCAAAACTCCCTGTACTTGGTTTGATTGTTCTTAAATAAATGCTTTAAGTTCTTAGAGTCTTTTATAGTCTAGTTTTCAATTTCTACAAGTTGCAATAGTATACAAACTGTAGAAAAAACTTTCTGCCCACGCGGACCTTTATTCAACTTAATATCAACACCCTATAAAACCATGAATACATCCAAGAACCCCATAAAAAATCAATACATCAATTTTGTACACTATTGGCTACTTTATTTGGTTTTTTTAACCCACCCCTTATAATGGGGTGTGTGGGCCAATGGGAACACACCCGTACTTTCACCCCAACTCATTATTATCAGAAAAAAGAAAGTGATCGAGGGTAGTGTGCTTTCAACCCCTTTGTGTTATATAGGGGTGATTTTTTTATACTGCTTTGCATCAATTTGAAATGACAAGTATTTTTGGGTATTTTGATGTGTATGCTTTTAGCCTGTTTGATTTTCTCTGAATAAGTTACTATTAAGTTTTCTGGTAGATTAGTTTCGTAGAAATTCTGTTATATTTTTAAGAGATGAGAGTATGTGTGTCGTATGATGTGCTTATGTCTTTAAGTAATGTAATTGGTTTTGTCCGCGTAACGTTAAAGTAAAACAAATAAACAAATGGACGTTCTGTCATTATGAAATAGGCCCTCAGACTGAACGAAGAATATTCTTTTGTAATCACAACCGAAATTAATTATTTTAAGATTGAAAGTATTGTGAGGTTTTCTTTGTAAAACAGTTTGTTTGTAGAAGTAAATTTTTGCAGCCAGGTAAGGCAGGCAGGCATAAGATAGTTCCCACTGCTAGGACGGCGGTCTCTGAGAGGAGAAGTGAACTGTAACACCACCACGCAGGTTTCCTCGCGATGTTTTCCTTCATCGAATTGTGCGTCCCTGTTTAATACTTATAGATTTTAATGTATGTGTAGGGTGTACTCTTTTTTGTGTATATGAGAAGAGGTTTTTACCCAGCATTGGGACAATCACAGGCAGATTTGATAGATCGTATTCAGAGCTTCAAAATATTAGCAATACAAAAAAACACAACTTTTATCTGAATGACAAAAAAAAAACAAAGAAAGAAATATTTTTATTTACGGCAAACATGACGCATAAAAAAAACACAAAAAAAAAAACAAATTAACAATTTGGGAGAAAACATGCGTCCATCCACCAGGCCATCGCTCAGCATAATAGTAAAACCCAAGAAAAAAAACTTAAACAGTAAGTTTGCGTCTCATAATTTGAGGTCACGTAAAGCCTACTTTAAGATATTTAAAAGCCTCGAACGAAAGACATCAACGCGTTTTAAATAATATTATTAAATAATGTATTTAAAACAATTTCAACATAAAACGTAACGTCACGCCTGTTTCTTCGACGGGCTAAGCAGAGGTGTACTTAAATTAAACCATTAACAGGGACTTGACATTTCAAAAATGCCTGTAAATGGTTTAATTGAAATAAATGTGGCCAGTGTCTGCATGTGTTCTCTTCCACATTTAACCCGTCTGCTTTCAAAACAAGAGTGAACAGGCATCTTCTGAGCACGCTCGGTCCATCATAGACCTCATCCATCGCTGTCCATCAGGCGTGATCGAGGTCAAGAGCGGGCCCATTCAGCAATAGAAAAAAGACTTGTACAGTCGAGACGAAGTTCCCTATCACGATACTTGCACTTAAATACAATTCGTTTATAATTGAAAGAGAGAAAGAGAAAGTTGCAAGGAGGGGGCATAACGCTTTTTCGTTACGTGACGATTTCTACCAGTTTACTCCTACTCCTCATAAAGAACTTTGTTCCAAAAATAATATAATTACAAAACGATTTTTGACACTCATAACGCGTCGGGTTGTGTTTCACCCCTTTTTGTCGAGGGGTGAACCGTATTAAAAGCGTCCAGGGTTTATCCCTACAGCAACGTCCAATCATGGTAGGTATAGGAGAGAGTGACATTATAAAATTCTACTATTTCATATTATTAAATGTTTTTCGCGAGTTCAACCCCTTGCAAGACTCGCTGGGGATTTGAATTTTAGAACGACACATGACGTTTAATAAGTGCCCATGTAGGTTTATACTATTAGATATATTTGTACAATTATAATCCTACTATGTATTATTACAAACGCGAAATTTTGTGATGAGGGATGGATGGATGTTTGTTACTTCTTCACGCAAAAACTACTGAACGGATTTGGATGAAATTTGGCACAGATATATCTTATAACCAGGATTAACACATAAGATACTTTTTATCCCGATATTCCTACGTGATTGGACCTTATGCGGCTCGAAACCGCGGGGCGCTGCTAGTCCTACTAATACTATAAACGCGAAACTTTGTGAGGATGGATGGATGGACGTCTGTTACTCTTTCACGCAAAAACTACTGAACGGATTTTGATGAAAATTCACAGTGATATAGCTTGTACATCAGAATAACACATAGGCTATAACATAATAAGATACTCGTATTGTATAAATTCGCCAAAATACGCGACCAAAAGCTAGTACATTATAAATGTGAAAGTTTGTTACTTATGTAATCACCCAAAAACGGTTGAACAGATTTAGATTAAATTTGGAACACAGTAAGACCATGACCTGAGTAAGGACATAGGCTACTTTTCATCCTGAATCGCAGACGAAGTCACGGGCAACAACTAGTAAATTATAAAATAATGTTAAAGTTTGTATGTTTGGATGTTTGTAACTTAATCACACAAAAACGGCTGAACAGATTTGGATGAAATTTGGCAGACCATGACCTGATAAGGAGGTACTTTTATCCCGGATCACAGACGAAGTGACGAGCAATAGTTAGTGTCAAATAAAATATTTAGTATTTTGAATTGAACTCTTATAGCACACATCGTGTTTCTAGAGATACTGACTGACTAACAGATCTGGTCTGTATCGTACGATCAAAGCGGATGCTGTGACGCGGTGGGGGGCACGGGGGAAGGGGGGCGGTACGCTTATGTGTATGGAATTAGGGTTCCTTGAGTCATGGGTCAGTTGATAAGGTGAGCACGGAAATTGTCTCTACGAGTCGGTTGAATATGTGGATGAACAACAAAGGATCGATTTGATCGTTGGAATCCATACTTCCATATCCATATTAATATTATAAATGCAAAAGTAACTCTGTCTGTCCATTAGGTACCGTTTTTTACACCTAAACCATTGAACCGATCGTTATGATACTTTTAAAAAAAAAAAACATTTTTTTTATATTGGTCTGTCTGTTTGTTCCGGCTGATCTCCGAAACGGCTAGACCCATTTTAACTAGTTAGGTAGCCTGGAGCCTGGAAAAGGACATAGGCTTCTTTTCATCCTGGATATTTGTATAAAAGAATACTAGCAGCGCCCTGTGGTTTCACCCGCATAAGTGTCGATCCCGTTAGAATATCGGGATAAAAACTATCCTGTGTCCTTTCCTAGGACTCAAACTATCTCTATACCAAATTTCATCTAAATCGGTTCAGTGGTTCAGCGGTTTAAGCGTGAAGAGGTAACAGACAGACAGACACACTTTCGCATTTATAATATTATAAGTATGGATGATAAGTCGCGGGAATCACGTTTTTCTAACTGAGCAGACGGCTGTGCTGCTGGGGACTTTGTTGCGCCACTTCTTATCCCCAGCGAAAGCATTAGGAAGTGGTGAAGGGCGGGCGTGCCGGGGGACTGTCTTGTAATTTTGACGTTCGAAAAGTGCTGATTCTCAGCCTAGTTTGAATAAACTTAACTTTACTTTTTGATTTTTGAGAATTGACTTTTTATGATGTAGCCCACAATGTTAACTGCAACCAACGTGGTTGGTCACAATTCTAATCTAACCGATTTTGTCGGAGCGTCCTTGCTTAGCTGCTGTGACAAACTTGAACGATGAGTTAAGCTGCATCATTACTGAAAAATGCGTGCAGGTCCACTCAATCTCTATGGTTCTTTCCTCAAAAGACCATTTCAGACACCAATCTACATGGTCTTCACATGATCTGACCAATATTTTGTCCGGACTTTAAAAGAGACTGTGACCTCTGAGTTTGTTTCGGCCTTTTTTCTCAGAGTGAGCGAACGTAATTAAGGCGCAGATATACGACTTCTAATAATTTTAAATTCAACATCACGTCTAATCGAACGCACTGATTTCTTTGAAAACAATAAATGTTATACTAGACCATTTGCTCCGTAATTTGATATGTGAATATTTGCAATTATATTTTTTTAACATAGTGTAATTAATTTGTAAAGTAATGTCTACCGCGGACATAAAAACGATAATCACGCAAACACTATCGGGTGTATTTCCATAAAACTTTCACCATATAAAAGACAATTTAATTCCCCGAATTTTAGTATACTGTTTTTATTTGTTTGGTGTTTGATAAATCAACAATAGATGATCGTTTCATATTTTGCAATAAATTACCAGCGTTGTGTCATCGCGCATCTCTTTCTTTTCTATGCAGTCCGATAGTGACCGCGCTTTAGGTCATGTAGTCGCCTTAAGTGTTGTCAATACTTACAGAAAAATCATGTATCATTTAACGGTACATAAAGTTTTTAAAAAGACCAGAATGTTAAAAGAAGATTATTCAATAAAAAAGGCGACCATCATTAGAAGATCAAAAAGTTTTTCGAGGTTCAATTATAAATATAGTCTCACAGAACACCGTACGAGTGTGCGCTCGCGCCTGACCTTTCGCCGGTGTAACCCCTGTGATTCAGAGCCACATAACGAGCGAATGATCCGGTCGGGCGGCTACCGAGATACGCGAACTGTGCGGTGTTGCTGTGTGAGCGACGTGCGTGTGCATTGTTACGCGAGATTTTTGTACGTCCGTCATTAATATCAAAAATTGTTATTATATTCAAAGATCCTAAGTATAAAACTATATAATAGAATATTTTTTATTACACCACCACCTAGGGTAACACAATGGGCGGTCTACATAAATAATTTCACGTAAAACCCAAAAAAAAAAAGTAATAAATAATAAATAATTTCACGTAAAACCCAAAAAAAATAAGTGGACCAAACGCATCCTTCAAAAGTCGTCAATTTGCCGTGACGTACGCCACAGTGGAAACAAAGAGACAGTTCGAAAGGCAATGACACCAGTCAGAGTCAAACTAGATCTGCAGATACCGGCCGGATACCAACCACCACGGCGCGACAGTTACGAGACACGGCAGAGTTCATAGTGGCTATGAAAAGGAAAAATAAATACTTATTTAAAAAATCTTCGAATTAAAATAAAATACTAATTTATTTTTAATTTTTTGTGACATATGTCATGTAACTGGGTTGTGGAGGTCAGAGAAGCAGTCGCTCCATGTAAAATACTGGTATTCAGCTGCATCTGGTTAGACTGGAAGCCGATCCCAACAGTTGGGACAAGGCTAGGCAGATGATGATTTAAGCCTAAAAAACCTCTCATCACGACGCGACAGTTAGGAACTGTGGCAGAGCAGGTACAGACGCCAGCACATCAAGCTACCCGAAAATGTCAAATTTTCCCAATCAACTTTGAACCTTATACTTTAGTGATAAAGTTGAAAATCTATTACAGAAATTAATTTGACAGATTGTAGAAGCTTGATGTGTTGGCGTACATACGGAATGAAATGAAGAAAAAAACAGTTACTATATACTCGTAAAATCATTATGACTGCACAAGCTAGACTAGCCCAACAATGGTCTACATTAGCCCTGGACTGAAATAGCTGAAAGTCATGAAATAGGTCTTAACCTAGCCTGTATGCTCCCTGCATTCAGGTTGTCTATGGCCATTTCTTAGGCTGGCATAGAATAGTATATATAGCATGTTCCCACTTCTGCGACTCAGGCCTCCTCTCTGTGAGAGGGAGAGGGCTGTAATCCACCACGCGGGCCCAGTGCGGGTTGTTAGATGTCACATGATGTCTTCGAATTTTTGGTTCTAGGACATGTCGGTTTCCTCACGATTTTTTCCTTTACCGTTTTGAGACCAGTGGTGATGAAATAATTGACACAAAGTAAATTGCAGGCCCAGTGCGGGTTGGCCCCCGTAGAACCCCCAAACTCCCCATAGCAACAAGAATTATCATTGAAGATTTTATGTAGAATGTGTATGTATGTATGTGTGTTGCGTAGGTCATGGTTTTCCGACATTGTAATAACAAAATATACAAAGATTACGAAGCGTTATGTAATTACATGAAATTTGCATGATTTTGCCTTTATTCCATGGCAGAGATGTATCTATAGTCCACTCCAACACTTCGCCAGTTATGTTTAAGTCCCATGTAACAGGGGGCGAGTCTATTGCCATCAGACTCCGGGATGACTCTAAGAAATTCCTAATAAAATTGGTACCAATTTGACTGACCTGGTGAAGTACCCCAGGACCTCATGTTCAGCACTCCCGCTTGCGCCTTGATCAACGAGGATAGTCACCCTTCTTAACCATATTAGCAATAAAACATTTAATGAATTCTAAATAAAAGTGCCTACATTTTTATCAAAGCATGTAACTGTATACAGTTTGCCATATTCTGCTAATAGATGGCGTTAGTAGTAGTGTAGTATTAAAGAGTTATTTGGCGTTTCCTAGCGAGTACGTTCTTGTGGTGTTAAATATTTTTTTATTTCGTTTTTGGGGATGAAACCTGTCTGTTACTGTTAGTCCAGGATATGTGAAAATTACCCTATTCTTTAGTCCAGGATATATTCTATATGTATAGGTAGGTAGGTACTACATTTTATCCAGTTTGCGTTAGCTGTGACGGTGTGATTGACAAAATGTTTGTATTAATTTGAAAATGGATGATGCTCGCTCATCATGGTTAGGTTAGTTGTCCACTATTGCGCCTGGACTAGGCAAATGTTCCAAATGGCGATGTTTGCTTTTTCTGGCTCTAGTTTTATCAAGGAAAATATGTATTTCAAGATAATAAATGGCTCAGTCTTGCATCCAGGGTTTTGCATTTTTTTGTTAGGTATAGGTACTATAAACACTATGTATTATGTATAAAAGTAAATCAAGTTATTAAAGCAAGATATATTATCTCCTTTTACAAAAAAACCTGTGTGCCCTAATTTTAATTATTTTAATTGTGGTCCAGCCTTTATCCGCTCTAGTCCTTTAAGGGCTTTTAGAGAATAAGGACTATTCTCTAAAAGGGTCAAAATACTTCCCCTAATGGACAAAGAAAGGTAACCAGCGTTTTTCTTGGAAACCATTTGACGTAGAAAGTGGAAATTTGACGCTTTTTTTATGACATTAAGTAGCGAACAAGCTAACGGGCCACCTACTGGTACGTGGTCACCGCTGTCTTGCGACATCTGAAATACCAGGGGTACCACAGGTGCGTTGCCTACCCTAACCTTCTTGAAGGAACTTGAAGCTGTCCATTAATTATTTTAATTTTAAATAGTTCTAATTACTTATTTTAAAGCAATGGTGCAGTGGTGGTGAGGTAAAGGCCCCGATTTATGAGTTTTAGGTCGTGGGTTCTAACCCAGACAGGCGTTTTACTTTGTTTAATTTATTTTGGCCCGCGTGGTGGATTACGGCCCACTCCCTCTCACAGAGAGGAGGCCTGTGTTCCAGCGGTGGAAACGTTATGGTTGATTCCGCTTATGCTTATTATTTCAACTGTGGTCCCCTCTAGCCCTTTTATTGCTTATAGAGAATAATCTCCCAAAAAGGACCAGAATAATTCTCCGGGGCGGACCACGAAAATGAACCACTTTGTCAGATTCTCTTTGACTTAGAAAGTTGAAATTGGACGTAGTACGGAATCATGTTGACACACAATTTAACAGCAGTTAGCAAGTTGGAAATGCCTGCCTAGGTGTTAATTTTGTCTGGGACCAGTTTCAAAAGAGTTTTATAGGTGCTATTTTTATGGGAAGTAGCTTTGAAGGGACCAAATATTTACCTCAATTTCGGCTTTGACCCTTCATAGCGAACGTAGATCTACGTGAGACACGGTGGCTTTTTAATGGTGTCTGTAATTACGGCATTCAATAGGTTAATGCTCATTACTGCTACTATGATTAAGAAGTCAAAATATATCTTCTGTTACAAAGAAGTATATTATTATAAAATTGAAGTGTCTGTTTGTAATGTCAAAATAACGGCTTATTACTAAATGCAGATGGAAGTAAGTATATACGGTAGGTAAGTACTTATAACAAAAATATTATTTTTTGACTGTCTGTTTGTTGCGGCTAATCTACGAAACAGCTGGACCGATTTTGGCAGGGCTTTCACTATCAGATAGCTGATGTTGTAAGGAATTGGAAAGGAAAAAGGATTAGGGTTCCGCGAAAAAAAATGAAAACCCTCAAAACCTAATTTGTTTTCCGACAGGCACGCAAATGAAGTCGTAGGCAACAGTTAGTTAATAAGGTCGCGTTTTTAAAAGAGAAAGTCGTATAAATGGTATTTCATGAAATATTTGACATGGTGCACTCTAACAGAATTAATTCTTTAGAAATATTAAGGTCTGTCATTCATACAAAGGGCTTACGAAAAGCTGTGAAAGGTCACTCAAAAGGCCCTCAAAGGACCATTTCTTCTATTATATATCAAAATGGTCCTTCTTTGGAATCCTGTAAGGGGGAGTCGCTAGGGTGACCCGAGCTATTTCAAATTAATTCACGTTTTTTGCAATTTCCAGGTTGGTGCCAGGTTTTATGATGATTAAAATATGATTCGCGACCGCAACACTCGTATGTATTATAGAATTATAATCAATAATTATAAAATCATCTATACAACCCTTTAGGTTCTTATAATCCTATTGAATTACCATTTAATGAAATATCAATCAATAGGGTTAAATTACGTTAGAGGGTTGGCCTGCAAATTGCAAAAAAACGTAAGAAAATTTGAATTTCACGGGTTAACCTGGTACTTACCCCATAAGACCCTTGGGCCTTAAGTAATATTTTCTCTTGCTTTGGAATAATTTTATTCAGAGGTGGCTGAGCTATATCTATTGCATTACTTATACATATGGTACAATGATAATCGAAGGGTAGTCTATCCAAGCCCTAAAAAGGACCATTTCGTATAAAGGTACTTCTCTAGAATCCCGAAAGACTAAAATGTCCTTACATAAAATTTTCTTCAGCTTTGAAATGATACAGAAAGCTGACCCTATTGTTTATAATATGTTTCGATATGCTTCATGACCTTTACAATTATGTATAGCTATATCTTGAATACACAATGTATTCATTAGAAAGAAATAGTCTTTTAGAACAAACACGACGAGATTTTATTTTAAATCATTATCACTTTAAATAATTCCTAACACTTGTTTTTAAATCTAAGTATAAATACTTTATAGAGCAAATCTAAGGGCTCTGAAAATTCTCTCGAAAGAAGCTGCCAAATTCGCTCAATAGGTCGCAGGGCTCTATAGCCCTTAAGACCACCTTAGAATTATCTCTAAAGACAAAATAATAATAAATAATAAAATAACTGTTCCTATAATACTTACAATTTTCTAATTCTATTCTTTACTTTAAATAGCAAGGCCTTCTTTTAAAACAGCCTTACATAATGATGAAGCAGTTTTATATACCTACACTTAGTAAATACTTGGGCAAAATTAGTTGGGAATTATTCAAATTCAAAATATGTCATTTCACATAAACCTACATGGGCACATATGAAAGATCAGAAGCTAGGTGCACGGTTCCAATTGGTCGTTTCCTATGAAGAAGAGCCGGCAAGCAACTCCACGTTTATGTTTAAAAATGGCTTTTACAATGATTTCAAATAAGTGTTAATAGGTATGGGAGGGCAATGTGTGTCAAAAGAATTACTAATAATTAACAAAGATTGTATAATTGACCGTTATGGGGTTTTCATAGGGCCTCAACAGCCATTATTATTTATTTATTTGTATCTCATACATATTACAGTTTTATGTTTGTTTTGTACCATTAAACCAGAAATGGTGGACCGACGTTCTGTAGTTTCTGCCTACCCTCATGGGAAGCAGGCGGGGGTTTATGTGTCCTTGGATCCGAATGAATGAAGATTTTATGGTTACATAAGTGATTGAATCAACACTAGATCCTACGTAACAGTTTCATTGCGTATCTAGATTTACTCGCGTCCACGTGCTCGCCTAGGTTAGGTTATATTTACACGTCGGACGCTTCTTAAGATTTTCTCGTTTTAGAATGTTATATTTTCTGGTTGTGAAATTTATATCTTCTGTTTTTTGACTGAGCTCGTTTGGATCATTATTAACATCCAGTAGGCATTCATTTGTTCCCCTTTACGTCACTCTTCCTTGTTTTTCTTTTTATACTGTTTTTTTTTTTCATAACATTACGCCTGCAATCCCTGAATGGTTCGGCAGAGGTGTATCTATAGTACACCCACATTTCCCCAGTTATGTTTAAGTCCCATGTAACAGCGGGCGAGCCTAGTACCATCAACCGGGAACAAGTCCCGACTCCAGGCTGCTACTGAGAAATATTACTGATGGAAAAACCCAATAACATTTTTCCCGACAAGGGAATCGAACCCAGGACCTCATGCTTAGCAGTAGTGCTTGCAACCACTAGACCGACGAGGAACTCAAAGAATTTTACCAGTGCCATTTTTTTGGTCGATGTCTGTCAAGCAGTGGACAGTGATGAGATGTATTTATTTATTAAGGGATGGCCCTGCTCATGTTCTTTCAAATTGGTGAAATAACTAATCAAATTGCAGATTGGTGTATCAAAATGGTCTTAGATCATTCAATTAATACCTGGGCCACGTGCCATGAATGCTAGATAGAATATGTTAGGCCACTGGCCAGGTCCTTCAGAAATCATTGTGGATTGACATATTTGGGCTTAAGACTTGGCACTAAAGGCTTGACCCTAAGGACCAAATCTTTCCTCAACAGGGGACCTAATTTAGGGAAAGGTCGTTCCTTCTTTAATAAAGGCGCCCTAAGAGATTTTGACGACATTGTTACCATCGCGGGTAGAACCTGGATGAGGCTGGCACATGAGGATGAGGCTGACACAGGAGGATGAGGCTGGCACAGGAGCGTGGGGAGTGGCACGTGGAAAGAGACGCCTGTGCTCAGCAGCTAGTCGGACTGTGGATGATGACGATGAAGGGATTTTGTGAGGAGAGTAGGACAAGGTAGATGTGAGTGGAGACCGGGAGGGCACGCCCTAGGAGGACATATAGTGACCTTATGGGTGATGTTCTTCAGAAATGTCAGGTGCGTAGTTCTCGCAACCGGCGTGTATGACCAGATGTATGAAGAAAGAAAGGAAGAAAATTCGTTTATTTACGGTAAACATGACGCAAAAATGTTGACAGAGCCCCAGCGCAGCCGGCGCCGACGAATGACGTTCATCCGGTGCAGCAAACATTTATTAGGACGCTAATGAACATTAACGAAGAAAAAGGAGTATGTAAGGATCGTAGCAGGTGGCGTTCTGTACATTCTACATTTCTACCCCATGGGAAGAAGGCGTGAGTTTATGGATGGATGGAGTGGAATTAACTGAATGAGTTAATATTATTGAAATGATATCATGTCGACAGTTGAGTGGGTGTCATGGCTGGCTTCTACTGGTCGTCTAAGGCTAGACCTTTTGCTAGTTTGATTTTACACAATGGGCATTAGTCCATGACGTCACGTGACGTCATAATTATATGACGTCATTTTTGTAAAAGGAAAAAAAAACTGTCTGTTCAGTGATAGTCTCCCCTTATCGAATGGAAATAGATTCGATTATATTTACTGAATTTTTTATATTATCATAATCAGCCTATAATATTCCCACTGCTGGGACACAGGCCTCCTTTCTTCGAGTGGGAGTGGGCTGCAATCCACCACGCGGGCCCAGTGCGGGTTGTTAGATGTCACATTTCTTCGAATTTTTGGTTCTAGGACATGCCGGTTTCCTCACGATGTTTCCCTTCACCGTTCAAAACCTGACTTGGTAAAAATATAATTTTTATTTATGATAGGGAATTTTTCCGTGACTTTGTTATTCTGAAGGCATAAATAATGGATAAATGTAGCGGTAAAAAAACCTACCCAATTTCACATGGACACTAATATAATTTTCGCAGAGAATAGCCAGAGGGGTAAGTTGTACCCTTCCTTCATTATTGACAGTATTAGGTACTTGCCCTATTGTTAGGGAAAAATTACACCCATTTTTTTGAACAGTTTTTTTTTTATTGGTTCTGAGACTAGACCAATAATTATATAATATAAAAAAAAATATAGGAGAATATTTTTAGGAATTTGGGAAAATAATGAATTAAGTAGAGAATTTGTTTGGAGGATTAAAACTGGTATTGAATGAGAATTCATTCCAATTCTTATATCATAATAAGAAGCTATGAAGTGGTGCAGTGGCTGGTGGGTATAACCAAACGTGTGAAATCACCAATTTTCAAGGTTAAGCTGCTTAAGTCGCGGTCAGTAAGCGGATGGGTCACCATACTAATTCTAATGAGACCTTTTAATGTCTCGGAGGGCAAGTGAAGCAGTTGTTAAGGGTAGTCTAGAGACACATAAGTCGGAAAAAGTGGGTTTGGAGGTCAGATAGACAGTCGCTTCATGAAAAGTAATAAAATAAAATAAAAAATTAAAATCCGGTATGACTGGAAGCTGACCACGACATAGTTGAGGAAAGGCAAGCAGGTGATGATGTGGGTAGGTATAAGTTAGCCGCCCGCCATTGCAGTTAAATGCCTAAAGGGAGGGATTGCATTTTATTTCCGTTTCTGAGTTATGTCTGCTTTTGTCCAGCAGTGGAAATTAGTGAACAAATATACCCTATCGGATACGGATGTATCCAAATCACTCATGATTGAATGGAACGGTATTAATCCGAAATTAGGGGTTTTTTTTTGGGGGGGAAAGTCCTAATTCTAGCAGTGGGCTGCATACCGATGAATTTCGTTTAAAAATTGGGGATGATTTCCTGTAATTTAGGGTTGTAATAAAACCCTATAGCTCCTATGTTCTTAATTTTTTCATGTCAATGCTACTCGATGCACGTGGTACAAAAATATGATTGCTATACATTTTTCACCCCTTGGTCCCTATTCAACCCCTTCAACATATGGGATGAAACATTAAAGTTCTAGGTTACATACCTATCATGGAGTTTTCCTCAATGTCACCGGTAGGACTGCAGCTTCAGTTAACAAATCCTTTCAAAAAAAGTCATCCGTGATTTTCGAAGCACGTTCCTCAAAATAACCACTTTAAATCACCATTCGATTTTCACAGAATTTAACACAAGATTTTTCACACCAAACCATTCTCAATTCGTTCCTAGCAACACAAATTTAGGCCTAAAACACTTCTACACGCCAAAAACATGACGAAAACTCTCTACGAACCCGAAATTACAGAAAAGAAATTCGAATTCAGTATGCCGAAACGAAATATAGAATGGAATTTTCGTACCCCGACCGTAGATGAATAGGGTATGTTTCAAAATCCGAATGCTAGCGCTATGTCGTATCGTTAGAAAGAGACGCACCTAACTCTCTTGTTCGCACTTCAAATAGAGTTCAATGTACCGTCCTACTGAAACGTGGGCGCGCGCAACGATGTCTCCGTCTCCCTCACTCGCGGTAGCGGCGCGGATGTGCGAGCGAGACGGGCGATCCTGGTCCACTTTTTGTTCGGAACTTGTATTTCGATCGATATAGCGCACCGTCGGAGTCTTGGTACTTTTTAAGTTTTAGTTTTCTGAAAATTCGTTTGTGGGTTTAGCCTTTCCCGTGCATTTTTATATGTGTGTGCGTATTTGATTATTACAGGCGTTTTAGAGTACCTACATTATGTCGTTTTTATATGTACGAAAATGGCTGAAATTTGACGTTTGACGACTCTATTTCTAGTCTACTTTGTAAGTATGTTAACTATAGACATACATTGAGACTGCAATTGTTAAATATGCGCTGCTTAATTAGCAAAACGCAATGTATTTTAATTAGTTTTACTAACCAATCTTTCAGTGAAATTTTTGCTACACAGTAACTTAGTAACTTTAACCTGATCATGATTAATAAAAAACTTAATAAACCGATGTAATTACCATGTAAGCTAACTAATAAAAAAACGAATTTCACTAAAGCAAAGGAATTATAATTAATGTCTTATGAATGAAACAATACCGCATTATGTCGTAACGCCGGCTGTATACGCTCGACTAATCACGGCGACGATTAATATTTAATTTCGAACGGTTTATTGGGTTGGGAGCTTAAAATTGGGTCGAAATTTATATCATACGCTCGGATTCTAGCAACGTTTATTGGGTTTTATTAAAGAAATCGAGTTATTGAATCGTTTTAAGTGACGGGCGGATGAACAGTTTTTTATTTGTATCTGTTTAATTTTTAGTAAAATGCTTTTGTTTGTTTATTTTTCTGGCCAGAACACGTTTTTGGTAATATTTGTCGATAAGATTGCAATAAACACTTAGTTTATTTTATTAATGTAATTAAAAATGCAACAGTAATATTCAGTCTTGCTTAATTAATACAATAACTTTCATTGTTTCATAAAATAACCTTAATTAAAAATTCCAAAATAAATAACGACATACTTAAAAATACATAAAACATTTATTTAACCTCAAAACAAAAACATTACAAGAACCCGCATTACACAGCCAACATTTAACACATTATTTACTGTAGCAACGACTTGTCGCACATAAAAGTCGTTTAATCGCAAGTCAGGATCGAGCCTAACGATGCACCGCTTGGCAACAGCGCTGTCTATTTATAGATGGTTATAAATAGCTCTTAAATCAGTCAATTAAGAGACTAGACAAGAAAGAATGTAGTGTAAAAACTTCACTGATTATCCGTGCAACGTTTTTATGCTGTCGGGATGCATCTTGGTACTTAGCGTTTTTTTTCCTGTTATTTTCTGAGCAATATGTATTGTATGCGTTTTAATAAGATTTGTGAGTAAAATGGGTTAGTAGACAGACAGCAGACTTGGTTCTGTAATAAATCTAATCCTCACTTTACTGAAACAGTAACTAACATTTGTCATTCTTAAAAGTATATGTCTCTATAATAAATATTATGTTACTAACACTATGGATTCCTTGGTCCGAAATAAAAATCATTATTATTATAATATATAATACACCTTAAAATGACAGGGACAGCATGAGAATCAACGATGACTTTAAATTTTGTGTTTTTCATTCAGACATAAGAGCCATATTTCTTTTCTCTCTCTATCTTTTGAAGTTATTACTAAAGGTTAATTACATATGCCTCATAGTCTGGAAGATATTAAGTTTTACTTACCCACTGATGCACAAACTGACGTAAAATCAACCACGTTTCAGTGATTACAATTTGACATTGACAGCGACTTTGTGCCGTAGTAATAAGGGCAATTTTCGTAGTGTAAGTGTAAGCACCGATGTGCAGTTAACGGTACAAGAGATAGAACAATAAGCTATATTGTCCTCACTAGAGAAGAGCGATGCTATAAATATTTCGTGTTAGCACAGAATACACTCGCTGCGGCCCGCAGTCATAAATTCATTCATAAATTAAACGTTTCCATGGCAACAATCTCGACCGACGGTGCTGGAAATAGCAATCGAGATGCTCTTGCGCATGCAAGCGAATTTTTACTTTACGTGCATGTTTTTAAAGTGCATATTGCAGCAATGTGTTTGAGAATAATTTTCAGATACGTTTGCGAACTTTTAGTGGTTTTCCTTGTATTTTTGACGCTAGTGTGTTAAATATATTGAAAACTGCCGCATTCTAGTATTATTCTCTAGTCTCTGCGTTGTGTCAGCAAGACAGAATGAACTTTTCGAAGAACTTTAACGTATTTGTCATTTTGCCATCTTACATAATTATGCTTATTCCAGTTAGGTTCATCATCATTTGCCTAACCTCTTTTTCAAATATTTTAGGGTCGGCTTCCTGTCTAACCAGATGCAACTGAAAATCAGAATTTTAAATGGAACGATTGCCTCTCTGACCTCCACAATCTTCAGTCGAGCGATCGAATCTACATAGATCTCAGGTATCTTAATATATTTTTACTAAAGTTGTATTTTTGATTCTATTAGGAGATTCTATTAGTTTACTGGGGCAGTATTTTTATACTGCCCCAGTAAACTAATAGAATCTCCCCAGAAATAAAAAAGACAGAAACCTTACGACTACACTAGTAAAAGAGCAATCTAAATTCATGCGATACTCTACTACATTCCACGCGCTCTGAAATGCACCGAACAGAATTAAACGTTGGTATTACTTGGTATTCTGCTCACCCCGTCGGAAACTGGTTACAGTATATGGTCAAGGTTGCAAGTACTTCAAGTGTAAAAATATTTCTTACCTTCAACAGTACTGGGTTTAATTAAAAATAGGTCTACTGCATAATATGTGGTGGTCCTTGACGGGTTTTTCAAGGGCAAGTCTGAATGAAGGGCGTTTTAAGTAACAAAGTTTTATAATTTGTGTAAAATATAAAGGGAATATAAAAAGGCGCTCCTCATCACTAATCCTCTGCCTTTGTCACAATTTGTTTGTGACTACTTCTACCATATAATTCTATTAGTCATTAGCTCAGTATTGAAGGGGGATAAATATTGTCTAGCGATATCAAAAAGCGGTTCTTGGGCCTTGAATTCCTACTTCTACATCGCTGCCATTTAGAAAAGTGCTTATAAAGACTGCGAGACAATTTCTTGCACGTGCACCCTCTCTAGTCTACTGGACATCTACTAGCTTCTAACTGTTGACCAGTCTTTGAGCTCTGTATATTGCGCTAATAGCTAAGGTTAGCTATTAGCGAAAACCGAAATAATATGGTCACTACGAATGGTAATAAATCTGGTAAACCATGGAAGGTCAGCCATTTTACTTTGCTGCATAAGTGTAATGTTCCCAATGCTGGGATACAGGCTTCCTTTCGGCGAAAGGGAGTGGGTTGTAGTCCACCACGCGGCCCCAGTGCGGGTTGGTAGATGTCACATGTCTTAGAATTTTTGCTTCTTAGACATGCCGGTTTCCTCATGATGTTTTCCTTCATCGTTTTTGAGAGCAGTGGTGATGAATTATTTACACAAAGCAAAGCGTCCGCCTGAAAGAGTAGTGGTGGCCCAGTGGTAACGGTTTTTTTTTCTGTTTTAAGAGCAGCAGTCACTTTGCTGACTGGCTGGTATTTTTGCCATGCGCTATTCTTATACAGTTTATGATAGTAGAAGAAAGCGTGTTGTCTTAAGTATTATAAAATTATGATATTTGTCGCCTCTCGTCTTCGCTTTGTACAGTTTGCAGACAATTTAATAAAATATGAAGAAGCCATATGCAGTAATACAAGTGTTCAGAATACAGTTACAAACAAAATTACTGAGTATGAAACGTGCCATAACAATTTTATGACAATATTTTATGGTTATAATAACCAAAAATATTATATTTCCAACGCCATTTATGTGTTGTGTGACAAATGCATGTATATTTTTGTAATAGTAATATGTTTGCGAGAAGTTAAACTCGAAATTGCAATAAATGTATAAATATGTTTAAGTTACACATTTTATTATACTTAAATGGCAAGTGCTGGTACATAAATTGGTTGTTTTTTTTTAAAGAAGAGTTTTGCTAAATACAGTTAGATCGTAAGTGTTGAGATAGTCGTAGGTACCTATATAGAATTTCTTAGCCGAATAACTTAAGCAATATAATCTTAATTCTCAATTCTTTGTAAATCAGTAATAAATCAATAATTTATATAGTTCTCTTAATCTCATCTTGTTTGTCAGTATGCGTGTCTGTTTGTTTCATTATCTATCTGTGTCTTTCACAGTGGGTTCCATCTTTAAAAATAAAACCCAGTTACTTTCTAACTGCCCTATTTTGATGCAATTAAGTATTCATGATTAAGTTTAATCTTGAAGTTATATGTCTTCGTGTTGTTTTAGTTGTTACTGTAATTCGACACGGTGTAAAAAAAACGTTATGATAAAAAAAAAATATTATATAATTATGTTTGAACAAGATTCATGTATTTAATATACATTTGTTATTTTAGTGTTTTTCTCTATTTTAAACGTGTTCTCAACAATTTATAATATAAAAATAACTTAATACTCGTCACTCAACCAAGACATGAAAATTTTTTTTAAATCTTTGTCCTACACTGAGAATTTCTCCGGTATCGATTCAAAGGTGTGATTACTAGCACAAATACCAATGCACTAACAGTCAGACCCAGATACTACAGAAGTTATTGATCCGTTTATAATAAAGTCACAACTCATTCCATTATGTTTAATCATTCATTTTATAACCCATTAACATAAAATTAATATAATTTTCCATTATTATTGTTGTCGTGTCATAAATTAACGTGACAGAATAATTAGCGACTATTAATAACACAACAAACCGTACTTATTTTGCATATTACCGTAAGAATGATTACACAAAACATATTAAATAAATTAATTTAAGTATTTTCCGGACATACTAAACAATTTTACCTCAAAAATTCCACGTCTCATTAATAAGATTACATAAAAAAAACAGATCCTTACATTCCTGCCATTCAGTCCATTGAATGAACATCTTATCTTAACATAGTCAACTAATTATGACACCTTTCACCAGACTGCAGTTACAACGAGTTCCCCAGGAAACAAAAACTTCCTTTACAAAAAAAGCCAGACAGACTATCAAAATTCACGGCCGCGGTATAAACTCGCCTTTCGATGGGCGACTGAGGTAGGCGGGTGCGAGCGAGCGAGACAGCACTATATTTTTAAGAGCTACGTCTCGAGCGCATAACGGTCCGGCGCCCGCGCTTGCGACCTCAGACTTTTTTTAATTCGACCGCTTTTTTCCGCTGTTTTAATTTGATTTTCGATGAAAATTATATAGTTTTGAATTCAGGAAGAACGGGCCATCTGTTTGGGGAGCGTTCTTTTTAAATTTTTTCCTTTTTTTTGTTTCTGAAGTTCGTAAAGAGGCAAGGGTCTGGCCGTTCTATTTTTAGAATGGATACTTTTCTTAGAATTGTTTGTAGTTTTCGCGAAATTGATCTCAGGATGCACTCCACGAGTCTGGAATAAGGTGAAATATTTCAACTTTTTTTGTTACGTGTAGTAAATATATTTTTATTTCACATTTACTGGCCAGACGGCGTGGCATTGTTGCCGTGATTCATTTCGAAGCTTTTTTTGGGGTCATTTTACAAATAAATTTAAAAAAATGTTTCATTTTAGACTAAAAGGAACATGAATAATAATATTTGAATGATTTTTCATTTTGTTTTTAATTAATTCTTTATTTGATAGAACACTAAAGTTTCCGTATTGTATTCACTGAAAAACATGTCTTTAATTTATTAATTAAATCTCATAAAATAGTGAAAATATATTTATTTGAATTCTTTAGTAACATTTGAATAGCAACTATATGTTGGATTTTATAAATTATTAATATTTTTGCCACAATTAACTTTACGTAAAGTATCAAAATTCATTCACTATATTTCCTCTTTTATAAAATAGAAAATAATATTTTTTCTAAATTTTATTATATTTTATATTATTATTTGTTAAATTAAATTCACGGATTAAAGCAAATTAGTTTATTTTTTTATGTAGTTACGACCATTCTAAAAAACATCAACCTACTATGTCCTATCTTAGCGGCTATACTTTTGTATTTATTTTATTAAATATTTTTGTGATGAAAGGGAAATTATAAAAATAATGGCTTCAAAAATAGAACAATTTTGCGAGCATTTTGTTATTTTTTATTGATATTTAGTTAATTATTAAAATGTGGTAAGGCAAAGTTTACCTACTATAGGTACCTACCTGTATACCTACGTAGGTATATAGGAAAATATTTTAATCATGTAATTCTAAATAAAATAAAGAAAAATACGTTTTGCCAAATTATTATTTTTTCAAAACATTTTTCAGTTTTTTTTTTCAGTTGGTTCCTACCTTTTGCGTTTGAGCCCTTTTATATAAACATAATCCTCTATTTTATTATAAAATACAGACTAAGTAGTTCTTTTTTTAAGTTATTTGTAAAAAAAATTGCTAATACCTACTTATACCTGCTTAGAACACAAATGTATTTATTTTATTACTTGTTACGTTTAGCTTACGTTTGGTCTAACAATTAATTAAGTAGGTAAAGAAAATTAATAGGAAACCTACATGTTTTATTTATCTTACGAGATATAATATTTTAACCACATTGTTTTTATTAAAAAGGTTGTCATAGGTATAAATGTTTTAGAATTTAATTCAGAATAAAGAGTGCATTTTCATAATAATAACTAAATAGTAGATAGTTACTAACTAAAATCAATATCATTAATAGATAATATAATTTTTATTATTTAAAAACGTTTTTACATTTTTTTAGCTATCCTGACTTAGTTTTACTATGTCTAAACTTTTTAAAATATAAAAAAAATTGTAATGAGAACATTGACTAAAGTTTATTATTATATTACTGCGTAGTAAATCAATAAAATTTTAATCAATGAATAAGAACATATGTAATAATTATACCATAGGACACCTACCTACTGATTTCTTGGAGAAAAAAAAAATGCTATCTACTCGTATTTCTGGAACCAACATACAACACGACATGCACTACACAAAACAAAAATAATGATTACCTACGAAATATTTATGTAGGAAATAATTAAGCAGTAAATAATTATAACAAAATAAACCTGTCATTATACTTAAACAACAACAACAACAACAACAATACAACAACACAATGGTATTAACAATAACAACAACAATAACAATAACAATAATGGTATATATATGGTGGTTGGTACAATTTAAACCCTTTTTTTTTCTGAAAAATTTTGACTATTTCAAATCAGTATAAAATAAAGCATATTTTTAAATACACTCCACTGATCTGACCAAGATTATGTCTGACTTTAAAAGAGATTGTGACCTCTGAGTTTGTTTCGTGATTTCCTCGAAATGTTGACTCCATCTGGCTTTTTTTTTTACATTACCTATGTGAAGTGATTTCGATACCCTATTTACAAAATAAAACATTTCATTTCAAATCCACTTACTAATAATTACAAACGCCAGCACATCAACCTACCCGAAACTGTCAAATTTTCCCAATCAACTTTGAACCTTAAACTTTAGCGATAAAGTTGAAAATCTATCAAAGAAATTTGACAGATTGTAGTAGCTTGATGTGCTGGCGTCTGTACCTAAAATACGTAGGTACCTACCTACCCAAAGGAAAAATAATAATTATAAAGGTAAAGTGTAATTGGGTGAAATGGGGTAAAGAGGAACCATGGAGTCAACAAATATTTAAATAGATAAAGGTGACATTCAAAACAAATAAGGTTTGAATTGATTAAATAGTTTTTCATCGAATGTTAAAAAAACGTAAGTAGGTAATTCAAATTGTTTTAAACATCACAGAGGACATCCATACTACATGAAATTATACTTAGGTATACTATACACAAGCCGTGTGCCCGATATATTTCCCATCGGCGAAAATTACGAACTTCCATACAAACTTTCATCCCCTATGTAACCCCTGTAGATGATGAATTTTCAAAAATCCTTTCGTTACATAAGGAATACTTGTGCAAAATGTCGAGCTTCTAGACACAGCGGCTTAGGCTGGCAGTGAAAGAATTTAAGATTATTATAGAAGTTGAAGATGGAGAACTGTCTCGTCTGTCTGTATGTTTATTAAGTTTTCGCGACAAAATCTCTGAACTGAAGGTATATTGACAATATAAATTGTAATTAATGACATGCCACAGCAATGTCAAATTTTGGTCTGACTGTTATAGTATTTAAAAAAATCGACCATAAAGACTAAAATGGCGAATTGGTAAGTGAAGTTTGTATGGAAAAATCAAAAATCCATGCGGAAAAAGTCGTGGGTACGAGACTACTAAATTAATTATTGGAAGGTCAGCACCCTAATTGCGTAACACACTCTCAATCACAATCTGAATCATTTTGAAGGACACTGCTAATCCATTGCTTCATATGTTCGAAAAAGTTGCCTGCTCTACAATATGAATAACGCAATGAATGTTGTTGAACTGTCAAAATAAAAGCCATTCTTACTGTTATTGTGTTACCCCAAAGGTATGACATTATTGGTCTTCGAATTCTTTCACTCATTATGTCTCTTTTACAACCTCAAGGTCACATCTCATCACAGACGTCTTCTTTTTCTTCTCTCGACTCAGTATGACCTATTGAATACCTCACCACCATCATCATCCACAGCTAGACCTCACCCACTGCTGAGCATAAGCCTCTCTTTCCATGTGCCAATCTCCGCGTTCTTGTGCCAGACTCATCCAGGTCCTACCTGCGGGGGTAAAAATGTCGTCGGTCCATATCACCCCGGACAAAACGACACTTCGTCTCCCAGTTATTAGATGCCACTTGGTCACTGAATTAGGTACTCCACCTGTATACCTACCACTGGACCACCACTGCTCCTCTTCACCCATGAAGGCTATTAAGTACAACGCATCTCTCATAATATTCTTGAGGAAAAACAACCTTGAAAAGAAATAAATGCCAGGAAGAGTAGAGTAAAAAATATGACCTTCACACTCCGCTTGGTGCTAAACTGTTCAAGTCACGAGATGCCGTGATGGCCGAAAGGTTCACACACCTGTTTCAGAACCACCAGAATACTTAGAATCCAGACATACCTTTCAAGTTTTAATGTCAAGTAAGGAATAAGTAAATATTAAATCAGACTGAATTATTATGAATGTGAAGTTTCTTGCCGGCTCTTCTCCATAGGAAACCGCCAATTAGAACCGTGCACCTAGCTTCTGACATTTATGTGAAATGTTACCCAGTAACTGGGTTGTGGAGGTCACATAGGCAGTGGCTCCATGTAAAATACTGGTATTCCGCTGCATCCGGTTAGACTGGAAGACGACGAGAAAAAGGCTAGGCAGCTTGTTTTTTTTTTTGTTTTCGATGGTAGCCTGAACATACATACATACAGACTCTGTAGGAATTTTTTATGTCCGTTTGTACAGCCATATTTTAATGTTATCTTAGGTAAACTAATACAAAATGCTGTATGAGTGAATCATGGTGGACTAGTGCTTTGATTGCGACTTTGTCCGCGTAGTTTTCCGAATCTAAACTAAAATTATAGATGCGAAAGTAACTTTGTCTGTCTGCCTATTTGTTTGTTACCTTTTCACTGCTAAACGGATTAAAAAAAAAATTGGCACACGGGTATACCATGACCTGGATTAGGACATAGAATACTTTTTATTCCAGTAGTACATTTCCATCCAAACGGGTGAAGTCACGGGCAATAGCTAGGTATAGTTTTCTATAAAAAATTCAACTCTCATTTTAGACCAGTTTGGGAGTTGCTTTTTTAACAAAAAACAAGGAGTTTTTCCGTCCTCAGGGTTCAAGCAATCTTTATACCAAACTTCATGAAAATCGATTCAGTGGTCTCGCAAAGACCAGAATCACAATGGAATTTAAATTATTAAATAGTAGATATACCTACTTAAAAATAATAAAAAGATATAATTTACTAAAACAAAAAAATATATATATTATTATTTACGATTATTCTGAAAACTATTACAAGTTAAGGACGATGTATTTTTTTTAATGCTACTTAGTCATGATTATAACAAAAAAAAAAATATTTAACACACCTCATAAAATATATTTACTAATTAAATCAGCATCTCAAAAGTTGTCAACAACACTTAAAAGGGTTCTCTCATAAGACCGGTTCTCTTAACCCGGGCCCTTGACCATAACCGGGTCCCAAGGTCTTACAATGTTGTGATAATATCGTCAATTTAACCCTACCTCACCCTCCGTTGAGCTCCTCAAGTTCTGAGTTGAGCTGCACGATTACTGACACATGCGTGCACTGACTGGACTAGTCCACTCAAATCTGTGATTATTTCCTCAAAAGACCGTTTCAGACACTAAACTACCTACATGGTCTTCACATGATCTGACCAAGATTATGTAACTTTAAAAGAGACTTCGACCTTTCTCTATTTAAGATTGTGCATTATATTAAACAGTGCCTATGATAATAATATGAAGCTGAGATAAATAAAGATTTAATTAATGATTATGATTATCCCTGAGTTATTTTCGCCATTTCCTCTCAGGGGTACCTACTCGGATAAGAAATGTCGACTCTAAATAGTTTTTTAATATGACGTTTAAAATGAGGTACTTTATTTAGAGAAAATGTAACTAACTATTTACACTAGATACTAAATTAAATGACTAACTTACTATAGGTACCTACCTACAAATAAATACAAAAACAAAGGACACTTAAGCGTCGAAGTAGGTCCTTCCGCATCGCTGTCATCCGGAAACGTGCATAGAAGACTGGCAGCATGTAAAATTGATTCCGATAACCTATTTCCAAAATAAACAATTATATTTAATTTCTTAAATTAAAAATAATTATGAAATAATCATTTAATTTTGTCCCCAGTGTAGATAGTTAGTTGTGTTAAACATTGTAAGAGAAAAATTAGATTTACCTATTTAAAAAAAAATATGAATCTACATCAATGTTTATTTCAACTTCAAACTCCTCAGTACCACAGTGTAATAAGATGGTGATGTAATGAAGATGACGTCAGATTAAATGACAAGATTGTCAAGGTTAGTCAGACTAGGTACTTATTAGATATTTGATTATTAGATAGACTGAATACCTACTTACATAATATGTTAGTCTTTTCAGATAGCAAGCAGCACCATTGTTTGCGTTACACAACTCAATAAATACAAAAATTGTTTATTGACACAAAATACCACAATACCAATACATTTCACATAGGTACAGTCAACAAAAGAGATAAGTATGCAGATCGTCCGATATAGTTGAAGTTTAGTAAGAAACCGATGGATGTTGTCGACTGAAATTTAATTTGATAAATGAGCTATTTGTTTTCTGTTAATCAAATTAAATTTTATTCGAGAACATGCATCGGTTTCTTACTAAACTTCAACTATATCGGACGATCCTGCATACTTATCTCTTTTGTTGACTGACCTACATTGGATTTTGGGAAAAGAATATGAAAATAATTTTAATTAACATTACTAACTAATTATTTAATTAAGAAAATGTAAAAATAGAATAAACAACCCGCACTGTGCCCGCGTGGTGGATTACAGCCCACTCCCTCTCACAGAGAGGAGGCCTGTGTCCCAGCAGTGGGAACATCATAATCTAGGCTGTAGAATAAACAAAAGTTAAATTTGACGAAATTCGTTAGAGAACCCTACAACTACAGTAGGTAATCAAGTATTTTTTAAATATAATGTTAACTTACTTGGACATCCAGCATAATTTTTGTTGTAATCTGTAAATAAAAAAAGAAACATTTAAGTACTTAATTGATTTAATGTTACAACATTGTCACTCTCAAACTGTCCAATTGAAGGAATATTTCATATTTTTGAGTCGCTTTTCTGTAATAACTATTTATGATCAATTTTGAAATCGCGAAAGTCATGTCGTTGTACTAGACAGTAGTTTGTACCTAGGTAGGTATTAATATTTGACATGAGGGGCCCGTGGCTAAATAATAATAGCCTCACAGGTCGATCGATCAGGTTAAGCTACGCTTGCCGCGGTTGGTCTGTGGATGGGTGACCATCAATACATACCGAGACCCCTCCGTGCCTCGGAAAGCATGTTTAGCCGGCTGGTCCCGGCTGTCATTCATGCTGGATCTTTGACAGTCGTTACGGGTCGTCAGAATCCCGAAAGTCTGACAACCATGGTCTTACCAAGGGATATCGTTTTACCGAGTAACTGAGTTGTGGAGGTCAGATAGGCAGACGCTACATGTAAAACACTGGTATTCAGCTGCATCCAGTTAGACAGGATGCCGACCCCGACATAGTTGGGAAAAGGCTGGCAGATGATGATCAAGAAGGAAATGAAAATCATCATCAGATCAGAACAAAACAAATAATTAATAATTTATGGTCGTCTTTTCTCTCAAACGAACAGAAAATCGAACATAACTTGGTCATCGTTCCACGGAAGACAGAAGCCCTCACGTTTAATCAAATGTAGGTACCTACAAACGAACCCATGTATGTACCAAACGAACCCATGTATGTACCAAACGAACCCATGTATGTACCAAACAAACTCCCAATCAAAAAAATCAAAAAAAATTACCTCTACACACACCAGTCTCAGACAGAAAAAACCGAAAAAAAAAATCGAAATCGCACCCCCCCGTGGTAAATTACGATTCGAAAAAAACGTACCCACAATATGAAAGGAGACGACGAAAAAAGTCCGACCCTTCCCTATAACGGATAAAACTGGCAAGAGTCAAAAATGTATGGCTAGGTGAGAATAGGACGGAGTTATAAGCTAGAGCGAGAAGGAAGATCCCTTCCCTATCCCTAGGCCCTGCACGCCCTGCTCTATGATGCACGGGAGCGAATCGGACATTTTTGCGTTTTTCTATTTTTGTTTACGTCTTTTTAACTTTACTTTGTATCTGTATGTAAATTCGACAGAGAGAATGGCCTATTTGTTCGTATTTGTACGTAGTCTTTATTTTTATTTATTTAAATGTACAAAAAAGAAATGGCGTCTTGTACTTAAATTTAAATTTTAAATTATTTACTTAAACATTGATTTAAGAAAACATGTTAACAATTAGAATAGAAGCTACTCAATCTATAGCAGCTGATATAGCTTAGGATCCATAAAAAAAAATTGAACTCCCTTTCACAAAGAGAGGACACAGGCCTCCCAGGAGTGGAGAGATCATAGCCTGTTTTTTGCCTATGATGACATTTATAAATTTACATGAAACTATTTCTTATGCCCTGACACAGCTAGAAGGCGTCGCGGCAGACCCCGTAAAAGATGGCGGGACGAGCTGGACAAAACAAACGACCTGTGGACCACTTTAGCCCTGGATCGAAAGAACTGGAAGTCATGGGGAGAGGCCTTTGCCCAGCAGTGGGATGATGCAGGCTAACAGTAGCAGTATTTCCTCTGCTGGACGTAGGCCTCACCAATTTACGTAGGTACCACTGACGTAGTGGTAACGAAACCAGTATATTGGCATCTTATTCCATTGAAACTCCGTACGTCGCGAGGCCAATTCAAGGTCAATGTGTTGCCTCTAACGTGCGACCTAATGCAACTAAGTACCCAGAAATAAAATTAAAAATATTTTTGTCTTTTAATAATTAACAACTACGTAAAGAAAACACAAAAAAAGGGCGTGATGGCCTAGTAGTTGAGGCCTCGCATTTCATTCATGAGGTTGTAGTGTAGGTTCAAATCCGGAAACGTAGGTACCAACTTTCTCAATTGATGTGTAGGATGAGGAACTTCATTCCAATATGGCGTGGAAACTAAGTAGGTACTTGTATTATTAGGATCATATGAACTGTGAAACGAAACAAAGGTTGCAGGATACCTGAGTTCATATTGGACCTTACTGACTTTGGTGAAGGAAAACACCGTGAGCAAACCTGGACTTATCTATAGGTAGGATTTGAAAAAATCTTTATGAATTCGATAGCCCAGATGGCTATAGGCTTTCTAACATCAAGCAAAACTAAAAATTCAAGGACTAAAAGAAAAAAAAAATAAGAAAGAACGAAAACGAAGTACTTACCTAATAGCGTGGCGGGCGATATGATGCGACAATGTGGGACGGGGGAACAAGAAATTTTACGCGGACGAAATCGCGGCCAGAAGCTAGTAGTTAATTTAGATCCGAAATCACCAACACGTCTTGAGCAAGCGTGGTGATCAATGCTTGTGCCTTCGCTGTATGAGAAGAGGCTTTTGTCCTGCAGTGGGACTGTAATAGAGTGGTAGTAGCTAGGTACATATAATATATTATTGACTAGCAGCACCCCGCAGTTTCACCCGCATAAGTGTCGATCTCGTGGTAATATGGGGATAAAAAGTATCCTACGTGTTTATCCCGGCTATAGACTATCAGTGTGCAAAATTTCATCCAAATCCGTTCAGTAGTTTTTGCGTGAAAGAGTAACAAACATTCATCCATCCATCCATCCATCTTCACAAACTTTCGCGTTTATAATATTAATAGGAAGTAGGATATAGTATGACAGATAATAATTAGTGTAGGACACTATGTCTTATAATAATTATCAACTATGTAAAGAAGACTTATCTTTACAAAAACATCCGCCAATGTCAAGGTTCCGTCAAATCGGATCAGCAGTTCCTGAGACTTGTTCACATAAACAAACAATATATGCTTACGTTAGGAATACTGCGTTGTAACACGATAGTTGAGGAATGCGTAGCTTTGATGTTTTGATGATGTAGGGAATTTTGTGATGTAGGTAAGTGCTGGTTCTTCTACACTTTTTAGTGTCGGTTGAGTTGGTCATGAAATTAAATGAAATTCTCTCTGGTCGATTTCCTTGACGGATCATTCTATTTACAAATATCAGTTTCGCAAACTACCATCGTGACTGCCTACTAAATCATCGAGAGGAAACCAACACCGTAATTGCGTAACACACGATCAATCACAATTTGATTTTGAAGGATATTACTAATCCATTGCTTCATAAATGTTCGTAAAAGACTGCTCTACAACGTAAATAACGCAATGGATGTTGTTGAATTGTCAAAATGAAAGCCATTGCTACTGTTAGTGTGTTACGCAATTGCCTCGCTGATGTAAAGTCTGGAATCACCAACAAACGGTGAGCTAGAGTTGTGATCAATGCTTGTTACTTCTCTGTATGAGAAGAGGCCTTTGTTCTGCAGTGAGACTGTCAGGCTCGGTAGAGTGACCATGTCCACAACGTGACAGGTCATAAAAGGAGAAGAGTGGCTCAGCTCAATCTAGCTCCGTAAGTGAGGTCAAAGTCCAACAGTGGAATAAATTGATGACGATACAGAGATGTTAAATGTTTGAGACTCCATCACGTAGAAACGGCTGAACGGATTTGAATAAAATTAGGTACAGAGATAGCCCACGTCCTATAATATAATATAGAGTACTTTTTATCTGAATACATGAAGTAGTTTCTCTAGGAAATTAGTAAAACTGCAGACATAACCTAGTGTTTCATAATTTCTGCCTGACTCTAAGGGAGATATAACAAGGCGTGTATGTCTACATATAATAATATCGACTTAGTAGGTTTTGTAGCTTCCTATCTGCTAGTAAACAGTGACCCTTTCTTTGTAAAGTTGCGTGGAATGATAAGAGCATACGATATAATAATGTGCGTCTCATTAGGTAGGTACCTTTCTATCGTTGGTTTGATCATTGAAGGTTCTCTCAATGCTTGTAAGTTTATAATAAAGAAAAACTGTAAGGGTTTTTGACCATTTTACAGCATTATAACTTTGAAAATTATGGACCAATTCTAGAAGTAAAAGATACTGTCATCATCATTATCATCTGCCTAGCTTTTTCCCAGTTATATTGGGGTCGGCTTCCAGTTAAACTGTATGCAGCTAAATACCAGTATTTTACATGGAGCGACTGCCTATCTGGCCTCTATAACCCAGTTACTGGGTAAGAAAATAATACTGTACGGTGTCGATATGAGCGAGATTTTTGTTGGACAAACATTCTCAGCCTTTAAAGTAAATGCAGTTGATAGCCAGTGATGATCATAAATAATCAACCCACACCAATAAAATTAAACTCTTCAAACAAATGAACTCCTCTGCCGATCCCCAGCGAAATAAAATGTCCCCGTGAAGCAGTGAGTAATAAAGAGCGTTTGTGTGCGTGCGGATGAACGAACTCGACGTTACTCGTCGATGCGGCGGCCATGTTGGCTACGTCACACGGCCTTGTGCGCGCGCGCCGAGACATACCTAGCTTAGTTTTGGAAATTATGACCTTGCAACGCTTACTATATGATTTATCAATTTACATACGTGCTGTTGTGAAATATTAGGTGAAAAAAAATTGGTGTTACTCGTAGACTTTTCTGATAAAAAAAAGTGTCTTTAATTTCAGTGTGTTTTGTCAAGTGGGTTTCGGTGAAAGTTGGGAAAGGCCTATTTCAGGCAGTGGACATTGAAGTATATGCTTTACTCAATATAGTGTTGAATGATGAACTTGAGACTATCTCAGGTTACAATGTTGTAGAATCATATTCTAGGTTACTGAAATGCTGGGACATTCAACGAAGTCCATTCGATTGTTTTTTTAACATATCATATAGTAGATACTATACGTAGCTTTCAACAGACAGAAACCTGTGATGCATATTTCAGTTTACTTACTTATTTTATTACTGGGTTGCCAACAGAAAAATGCAGAATAATAGATGAGTCTCTACATTCCCAAAACAGGCATGTTGGCAGTATCGAATAGCTAATGTCTTATAGGCCAAAGAAAACAGTAATAGAGCTACTATTACATCAGCAAACTCTTCTTTTCGAATCGTATCATTTCATTGAAGTCTCAGCTCAGTTAAGGGCGGGCGTTTTGGGGGACTGTCTTATGTAATTTTGACGTTCGAAAAGTGTTGATTCTCAGCCTAATTTGAATAAATGACTTTTGATTTTGATTGGTCTATCCATATTAAGTACGCCTTTGATGCGACTTTCTTGTATGTCTGTTCTTGCATTACCATTTCAATTATAATACCAGCCTATTACCTACTGTCTCACAGCAGGGAAAAAGCCTCTTCTCATACAGAGAAGGCACGAGCATTGATCACCACGTTTGAAGACGGGTTGGGAATTAGGTACAGACTTATATTAACTACAAGTTCAGCAAGGTAGGTAATTACGTAGCACATTAATACTAGGAATAGGTTTACATTGATGAGCAGACAAATTTTTCGAACAAAATGTATTTTTATTAATATGAAGCATCGGATAGCAATATCCTTCAAATGATTTAAATTGTGATTGATAGACTGTTAGCAATTAGGTTGCTGGTTTCCTCACGATGTTTTTCCTTCATCTTTAGCAATTTTATTTAATTTCATTAATTAATAGGTACACACTACAAACTATTGAAATCGCCAAATAATTAGTTAGCTTGTAGAGAAAGATTCCTTCAACAGTAAATACCACAGTCTACTTACTGACTTTCTCGGAATCTTACAAGCCCCTTATCATTTCTAGAAAGTCATGACTAAGGTCACTTACCATTACTTACTGAATAAACATTAATTAGCTACTTACATACATAAACTCACACCTTCTTCCCGTGGGGTTGCGGGTAGGCAGAAACTACAGAACATCACTTACTACGGCTGCTACGATCCTTACTTACATACTCCTATAGCCTCGTTTACGTTCATACACCAGCCGGTCGATTCTGTTAGAATCTCACCGTGAGAAGTTAGATGAAGTGAGCTGTCATTCCATCTGATGCTATAGGGATTGACACTAATGACAGCTCACTTTAAGCTCACTTCACTTGAGTAATCACGGTGAGATTTTTACAGAATAGCACTACTGGTCATACACGCACGCTGGTTGCGAGTACTACGCACCTGACCTTTCTGAAAAACATCACCATTAAGGTCACTAGGTATATGTCCTTTTTTGTCTGATGAGATAATTTGGTGCTGGGTTGGGAGGCACACTATGTGTAATTTTATTAAAATTACAGGATTTCCGCTTTTGTTAGGGATGACGATCCCTTAAGATAAAGTTATTTCCTGAGTCAAAACTTGATTTGTTGATTTTGAGTTACAGAACTTTCCTCTACCAGACGATTTCGTACTTGGTAGGCACATTTTTTCTAGATTTTCATATTTAAAGGAATCCAAATTAACTTTCCGACAAAATTTACTTGAAAGCATGATTATGAATGATCAAAAAACTTGTTTTGAGTTAATTTGGTACAATTTGGTAGGCTCATTGTCGTTGTCTATAACTACAGAATTCAAAAATATATTTCCGGTAAATAAAATTTGTTAAATAAAATTGATCTCCCATAAAATTAGTTTGTCTTTTAATATGGTCAAAACTTTATTTGAAGACTGAGTTTCAGTAGGTACGAAGCGTGCACAAAACCTTTGGCTTGAAATTCTTTGACGACGCGTGACGTTTTTCGCTCTTAGTATTAATAACTAAGTAGGTCTAAGTGGCAATAGGTAGGTGTTAATATAATTAATTACAGGAGCTCTTTTGGACTTCGTTTTAGAAATAGTCTACTTCTACCTTTCTTACTTCCATTTTGGCAAGAACTCGGTTTCAGTAAACTCTAAAATAAGTTAATAACGCACATAACCTTATTTTGTATCAAAGATTGAGCGCTATTGTGATGTAAAATGTTCCATGACAAGTCGTTTGAAACAAATAGTATAAAATTTAAAAAAAAAAATTTTGTAGGATCGTAATATCAAACTATGAAACTCTCCACAGACTGAGACGTGTTGCTGGGGTTTATTGCGCCACTTCTTCTGCTCATTGCAAGAAGTAGTGAAAGTAGTGCTTTTAAGTGCTGTATTTCATACCTGTCACACTAATTGAAATAAATTAATGTTTTTTTTATACAATTTGGTTAAGGATCAATAAAGGCGGAGTTTCTCAACCGAACCATTTCCCCCACTGTCAGTTGCTATGTTCTCCACACATGGTAACATTTAAATTATTCATTACAAAATTAAAAAAGCTCTTAGGAACAGCAGTGGGACATAAAATTGCATCAGTTTTAAACTCAAGGCGATTCGTTTTGTAACTGGGCGCGGCCGCGACATCTTGACGCCTCATTGGCCTACTGGTTGCTAACGGCTTCTGAGATTGCACTGTGAGGACCATAGGCGGCATTTGTTGCATTTAGTATTTATTTGCTCATCTTATTCATTTGCTTTGTCTACTGGAGAGTTTTTTGCGCCTCTTCTTCTTCCCAGATAAATAAAGCACTAGGAAGTGGTGAAGGGTGGGCGTGCCGGGCGACTGTCTTATGCAATTTAGACGTTCAAAAGTGCTGATTTTCAGCCTAGTTTGAAGAAATGACTTTTGATTCTGATTTTGCTCGAGCGTTAATTAATATGACACATCGAGTTTTAGAAAGAGACTGTCACCCAAGCAGGTGTGACAGAGACAGCGCTCTATAAAGCTAAACTAAGTTACGGTAAAATATAAAATTGTTGCTAGTACCTACCTACCTAAATTTGACAGTATCATTAATACTCATTGTTCTGATTTTGCTATGAGTTCAAGACTCATGCTTCTGATATTCTGGTGACGTTTTCAGTCCACGAATAAAACTTAAGTGCCTAAGTCAAAATAAGTACCTATATATTCAAGTGTGCAGAACGCAAAATATATCCCAAATGGGCAAAAGCTACCACCATATGGGTCCCAAAAAACGACAGCCGACATCGAGGCAGACCCAGGAGAAGATGGCGGGTCTAGCTTGACGCCTAAAAACAAGAATTAGTCCACACTAGCTCAAGACAGAGAGGAGTGGAAAGCAGAATGGGCAGCCGTTGCCCTGCAAAGGCACAGCATATGCTAAAAATAAATTTAATCTATACAAATAAATAAAATTTAAGCTAGTAAATGATTTATAGGACTGATTTATTATTTACTTTCTACAGTTTCATCTAATGAATATCAGCACAAACTATATTTGAATACCGTGATAACAATACCTAACAATAGCAATTAATCTGCGAGTTGGTATAATAGTGCAACTGGCTGTTGGTCCCAGGAAGAGAAAATATCTGACCAAACAATGGCATTGCTTAGCTGCCAATGGCCAGTAGGTAACTGTGCTTATCCCTAAGGGAATACTAGCGATCAATGTCTAACAACCAACAATTCTGCCTATCCCATAGGGAGAACCGTGAGGTTAATATAAAAGCTCGTATGAACATTAAAACAGTTGCATCAGACTCAAGGCAATGCGTTTTGTAACTGGGTGTGGTTACACGCGCCATCTTGGATTTTATACATTTTTACTGATTTACGCAAGTACGTAGGTACCTGGTCTACTTAAGTAGGGGTTTTAAAAGAGAAAATTTGATTTTTTCGTAAACAATTAAATTGTGTATTTTTTTAAAGGGTCTTCTTAAAGGATTTCTTTTTTATTTATTTATTTAATACTTGAAACACACAAATATGTACAGAGGTGGATTTAATGCCATTTAGGTACCTACTAGTTAACCTTTGAGTGATGCAGAGACAAACAGTGATAGAAGAAATTACAAAAAACTTGGAATACCTAATGCGTAATTACGTAAGTAGGTATTACCTACATGACAACTTGTGTCACAATTCTATGGAAAGAAAATAATAGTTCCATTTGGACCTGTAGGTACTTATTTAAATAGCGGTCAAATGTTTTAAACAACTTTTGCTTCCTCCATTAAATATTAACGAATAAAGATAAGGTCAATTAATTGATCATTACTTCCATTCATTCAAATGCGACAGCAAAATTATAATTACCTTACATATTATTTAGTTTTTTTGGTAGGTACTTACATAGGTTAGGTAGGTATTAGTTTTCATTGGTCTCGTTGCCCGCGTGGAGGTCGAAAATCATTCTACGGGAACGTAGGTATTACCATGATAAAAACTTAATCCGTGTTATAAACTATCTGTGTGCCAAATTTCATATAAATCTGTTTAGCCGTTTTTGCATGAGTAACAAACACCAATCATACGAACTTTAATCACATTATTTTATAATATTAGTAGAATTTTTATACTTTACGTACCATTAAACAAAACAATTGAATTTAACTAATAAAGTACTTAAAAAATAACAGACGAAAAAAAACAAAATAAAATAAAATGTCCGCTTGCCCGCCAGTATCGAACCTCAAAGGGCCAAAAATCAACAATAGTACGGCTAGGGCGTCCGGCCCTGCCATTGGTCCGTCCCTTCGACGCATCGGCTGCATCATAGAACCACGAATAATGTTAGCACAGAAGTGTCACGCCTAGTGAGACGCGATAAGGAAAAACGTTTTATAAAATAATTTGTCAGATATTAAAAAGGTTTGAATATGGTTTGAATATTATATTTTGTTTTTCTGATTAAAATGTGTTAGGTAGGAAAACTTAAGTTCTACTTGCATTTTTTTTTGTTTTTTATTAAAGGATGTTTTTCTGTTTTTATTTTAGGGCGAACATTTACTCTGTGCCAGTCGCGTTTTTTTCACATTCTTTACTTTAAAGCTCATCTAATTCTGATATGAAACGAATGAATATTTTGGAAATTTTTGTTATAAAAGCAAATAAGGAACGTTTTCAAAAAACAACATCCATTCATACCTATCCATACTAATTAAATTATACTTCTTAGTGATTTTGATCTAGTTAGGTACTTCTCAAAAATGGATTTGGATTTCGCCCTTGTTTATCACAGAAATACACCCTATTTATTTCAATATTGTTTCATTTAATAACCACTGCAGTATAAACATCGTAACCTATATTTTCATCTTTATCATTGTCTAATCGATGCGACTAAAGACAAAAAACGATTTCTAGTGCCAACTTATAGGTATATTAAAAACGTCAACTGAACATGTAACATTTTTCAAAGTTAACCTCTGTATTTTGTAAATTTTCGGAGTGGTCCTTCTGCACATGTTTACTCCGTGATAGACCCGAATCTATGCGTTCCCTGATTGGCTGCCGAGTCTGAATGACGATGACTCTCAACTGCCGAGGAGCAAAGGGCCATTGGATAGATCACTTAGTTTTATTTTATATTGTAAATGTAGCTTTTAGAGGAAGTGGGGCGACATTGGTTGCCTCTTTATACTTTATTGGACTATTCCAAGACATTGGTTTGTAGAATAGATTTTGTAAAACATGAAACATTTATTTTCTGTTGACTGTACATACCTGTCAAAAAGAGTAACCTAGCACAAAGTGGATAAGACAGAGATTAAAACAGAAGAAGAACTAGCAGGGGAGCGAGGAGGGGGAAGGGGGCTCAGGGGATCACACCGGAATAAATCTTTATAACCTATAAGTAGGTACACCATAAATATTACAGATGCTTGGGAGTAGAGGGACTCGTGGCTGAGTAATAACACCCGCACGATTCGATCGACCAGGTTAAGCTACGCTTGCCGCGGTTGGTCCGTGGATGGGTGACCATCTCCACATACCAAGACCATTAATTCATCATTGACAGTCGTTACGGGTAGTCAGAAGTCCGAAAGTCTGACAATCAGGAGTATCGTATTACCCAGTAACTGGGTTGTGGAGGTCAGATAGGCAGTCGCTTCAAATAAAATACTGATATTTATTCAGCTGCATCCGGTTAGACTGGAAGCTGACCCCAACATTGTACTTATGGGAAAAGGCAGGCAGATGATGATGATAAATATTACAGATATAAACGTATTACTTATACCTACCTACATATCCGTGACTTATAGGTACCTATATAAATATTACAAAGGGTGACACAATGGGTGGGTGGTTTGATCGCTATAAGAGCGATCTTTTAAAGTGTTTTGACAGGTCATGACGCATGCAGTTTGCTGAGCTTAGCATAGAAAAGGGTTAGAATGCGATTTTTATGGTCAGTTAGATTTTTCTGCGACTTTTTTTTTGCGGATGCAAGTTGCATTTTTTTTCTTCAATCGAGTTGTATTTAAGGAAATAACTCTTCTTTTTATAAGTAGGTATCAGTGTTACCAGGATGCAAAATATTATTAAAAAAATGATATGTGAATACATACGATGATGATGAATACACACCTACGCAAATTGAGCAAAAAAATCCTTAAAACGTAAAAGATAGGTATTAGGTAATTCCTAAAAAAAATATTAATAAAAATAGTCGAATATCTTACGAAGATTTAAAATTCATTTTTATGTTTTTATTACCTAACGAATTCTTATGTTTGAACGCAACGAAACTAAAAGTATTTAATAGAGGTGTCCCATAAAAAAAAACACTCGAGTCCCACCCAACAAGACAACAAGAGTTCCCGAACTCAATAAAAACTCAGGTAAAAAAGGGCCCCTCCCGCCATTGGCCTACGAACACATGTTCTACGTCTATGTAGAGCTCGACCAATCAGAGCGACTCTATCCCAGACCTGACCTATGCTAATATGCTCTATCATAGAGTCGGTAGAGTAGGGATATTTTGGAACTACATATTTTAGTTTTTTTTTTAAAGTAGAGGCAGGGATATTTTTTTTATTTGGGTCGACGAATTTCTCAGTAGCAGCCCGGAGTCTGGATTTGTGGCCGGTTGATGGCAATAGGCTCGCCCCCTATTACACATAACTGGTGAAATGTGGGTGTACAATTGTACACCTCTGCCTATCCGTTTGGGGAATTACAGGAGTGAAATTATTATCATCATCATACCTAACCTTTTACCGACTATTGAGGTTGGTTTCTAGTCTAACCAGATGCAACTAAATCCTATATTACATAGAGCGACAGCCTATCTGACGTCCACAACCCAGTTACTAGTTATAACCCTTAGGAAGATTGGTTGGCAGACTTCTGACTACCCGTAACGACCTGTCAAAGATCTACAAATGACAGCCGGAACCAACGGCTTAAGCGTGCTTTCCGAAGCACGGAGGGGTTTTGGTATTTAAACATGGTCACCCATCCACGGACCAACGGCGGTAAGCGTAGCTTAACCTGATCGATCGAACCCTGCGGCTGTTATTACTTAGCCACGAGCCCCTCTGCTCTCAAGCATCTGTAATATTTATAGTGTACTTGCTGCGCCCCGCGGTTTCTCCCGCATAAGTGTCGCTCCCGTGGAATATCGGGATAAAAAGTAGCCTATATATTAATCCAGGGTGTCAGCTACCTCCATCATACAAAATTTCATCAACATTGATCTAGCCCTTTGAGCGTGAAGAAGTAACAAACATACAAACACACACACACACTCACAAACGTTCGCCTTTATAATAATATTGTGATATAATAAAGATTATTCTAGAAAGATATTCTACAAAACATTATTATTCTGACCTACACAACCCAGTTGACATAACTGACAACGAAATAAAGCGTCTGTCATGGTTCGAACCTATGATCTAGGTACAACTCGTAAGTCGGGACCGTTACTACTGGGCCATCACTGCTCGGTGGCTATGACAGTGGAGGAAGACCAGAGAAACGATGGATGGACTGTGTGAATGATGATATGGCTAGAAAGGAGGTGACTACCGAGATGACGACTGATAGAGAAGTGTGGAAGAACAATACATGTTGCGACCAGAAATACATTGGGATGAGGACAGGAGAATGATGAAGCGGTTTAGGTATATGCAAAATGAAATTGTTTAAGGCAAAAGGAGTATGTTATAAGGATCGTAGCAGGTGGCGTTCTGTAGTTTCTGCCGACCCCCATGGGAAGACGGTGTAAGTTTAAGTATGAAAAGTCTATTCAAAGTTATGTTTCAAATTAATAATTATTTCAAGTTAAACAAATATCAACTTTATTTTAATGGTGATTAAGTTGATTTCACAGTGACTAGCACTATTGAAAAAGTTATAAAAATATTTGAAGTTATAGCGTAAACTGAACTTTATAGTGTAGGAATTAAAGTTATTTTTCCATAAACTCATATGTGTTTAAATTTTTGGCAAATACATCGCGAATGCAAATTAAGTATGAAATCGTTTACAGTTATCCAGAAACTGGGTTATGTAGAGCATATAGGCTGTCGCTCCATGTAAAATACTCTAATTGAGATGCATCCTGTTAGACTGGAAGCAAACCCCGACATAGTTAAGAGAACGCTAGGCAGATGATAATAAGCTCTCTCTCTCGAGAGAGAGAAGACTTGCACTCCCTCGTCTCGACACGAAGATCATGCAATCATTGACAGACAACGGTTCAACGGCCGCGATACTGTAATCAGTTAGGTATTGTATTTTTAGCTTTGTTATTGACTGCTTGATAGCACGCCAACTGGTCAGAGGGCTTTGTGCTAAGAGTTTGTTTGCCCACAATAATAAAAGTATATTCAACTGCATGAATCTTTACAGTTGCACGCTATATTTTTTTTTTGCATACAAATATTAAGGCACCCCTCTGTACCTCGGAAAGCGTTGATCCCGGCTGCCATTCGTAGATCTTTGACAGTCATTACGGGTCGTCAGAAGGATTTATTCCGGTCTGAGCCCCCCCCCCCCCTCCACCCTCCCCTCCTCGATCCCCTGCTAGTTCTTCTTCTGTTTTGAAATCTTTCTTATCCAATTTAATCTACGTTTCTCTTTATGACAGGTAAGTACAGTCAAGAGAAAATAAATGTTGAGCCCGAAAGTCTGACAACCAGTCTTACCAAGGTGTATCGTGTCTAGTAATTAGGTTGTGGAGGTCAGATAGGCAGTCGCTCCATGTACAATACTGATATTCAGCTGCATTCGGTTAGACTGGAAGCCGACCCCAACATAGTTGGGAAAAGGCAGGCAGATTGATTGATGCTTCTGAGTAGCCGACGTCTAAGCTACGCTTCGCTTGGTGGTGGGATCGTCCACTGCGAGCCACGATCACGCTACGCAAGAACGCGTGGCTGGCTAACAAATGAACCGTGCAGCTAACGTGGCGCCCTCTCTGTGCACAACCTACGTATCAGTGGCTGGTCGACTGTAAACTGCGTTTCATCAAAAATCATATTCCTCTTGTCTTTCTTCATCAGTCTATAGATTTGCTGAATATAGGCCTCTACAATCGTAATGCTATTCAACTTGGGCTTATTCCACTTTTCCCCCTGACAGAATTCCACACCCATGCTGCATCAGACACCCATGGTCATCAAACCAGAACACCGAAATGCTTGGCGGTAAAAATAGGTGTAGGTCTGAAGTTCCTTAAATTATCAGGAAAAATCTTCCGATTATGTTTAAGTCCCATGTAATAGAAGGCGAGCCTATTGTCATCAACCGGACACGAATCCAGACTACGGACTGCTACTGAGAAAGCAGAACCAAAAACCCAATTAGGTACACTTTGCTCGACCCGAGATTCGAACTCAGGACCTCATGCTCTGAAGTAGCACAAGTGCGACCATTAGACGAACGACACATTTTACTAATTTACTCCAATTCATTTAGACTTTATTATAGGTAAATATAAATATTGAGTATTTTTGGCAACAGTGATCAATACTTCAAATTCCTTAGTTTTAGCACCTCTAATCAATATGTTGATGGTATTCTGTCGACAGCTTCAGTTGCCAAGAAACGGTGACAAAGGTTCAGCGACCTCATAATGGATTTAATAACATATACCTATATAATCACGTCTGAATTCCCAGAAAGGGTTGGCAGAGGTGTACAGTTCAGTCATACTTCGCCAGTTTTGTTCAAGTCTCATGTTATACAGGATGCCAGGCACATCTACGCACGAACTGAACTATGAATTAGTACAAGATTATAGATCCTCTAGAACAGGGATGGGCAACCTTTGGAAAGTTGCGAGATAAACCACAAACGATCACTAATGAAGTCACGGGCCATAGGTACAAGAGGAAGATAATAGACGAATAAATTGCAACAAAATTGTGACTGACAATATGTTGTTTGACATTGGTTGTAGACACCGCAATCTTATATGAAAAAGGAGCGGAAAATAAGCAGTGGATCTATCATGAAAGTATCAGTTATTTCGCGTTAGGTTTTAATCTACCTAGAAGAATGCTATTAGTCTATCTTTATCATTGGCGTGAACTGTGGATATCCTAATATCCTTATTTCACGCGCGATTTGAAAATATTTTGCGGGCCGGGCGTCGCCCATTATATGCTCTAGAATCTAACGCAATGGGTTCAGAATTATGTACTAAATCCTTGGGAACAGGTTGCGCTTCGATGTCCCAGCCAGCCTGTGTAGGATCCCATAAAACTACTTATGCTAGTTAAGTTTAAGTCCCATGTAATAGGGGGTGAGACTATTGCCATTTGTGTCTCATTCAGTTAAGTGATGGGCTCTCTTTCTCTTTCAAAGCACAATCAATTATTTTATTATCTCTAGTGTCAAACGTCAAATCCATATCCATCATCAACATCTGCCTGCTTTTTCCCAACTATGTTGGGGTCGGCTTCCAGTCCAACCGAATGCAGCTGAATATCAGTATTTTACATGGAGCGACTGAACTTTGGAACCGATGACCGGAGTAGATATGTTCTTGAGTGGAGGTGGAGGTAAGGTTAAGGTTGGACGCCCTCGGGCTAGGTGGAGCGACGATGGTCGTAGGGTGACTGGTAGCAGCTAGTTGAGAGTTGCAGCTCAGAATCGAGCTGAATGGCGTGCAATACGAGAGGCATATGTCCAGCTGTGGAATGCTGTAAGCTGACGATGAACTGAACTTTCATAATTTATAAGCTACCTTTTTAAAAAGTCTAGCTAAGGCATGAAATATTTAGCGGCGGTAAGGCCCCTCTTTGAGGAGTGGCTAGAGAGGCGTCACGGCGCCCTCACCTACCGCCTGACGCAGGTCCTCACCGGACACGGATGTTTCGGGAGGTTCCTGCACATAATCAGGCGGGAGGAAACGCCCGGGTGTCACCACTGCGAGGATCGCCCAGAGGACACGGTGGAGGTCTGTCCCGCTTGGGCAGAGCACCGCCGTGTCCTCGTAGAGGCGATCGGCAGCGGCGGCGAACTCTCGCGCCCGGCCCTGGTCCAAGCCATGGTCCGGGGCGAGAGGGAGTGGGAGGCAGTCACCTCCTTCTGCGAAGCAGTCATGCTAGCGAAGGAGGTGGCGGGATGGGAGAGGGAGAGAGCCGAGAGGGCCGCCCGTCCCAGCCGCCGCGGTAGACGCTCCGGGCGTCGGGAGCCGCGTGACGACTCCCGGCCACCGTAGGCGCGGGCCTGCGGACGGCGAGTAATGGGTAGCTCGCCGTCCGATCAGGACCAGGCCCGTGCCGGACGGCGCGTATGTGTTCCACGCGCGCCTCAAAGAGATGTCAGCAGACATGGAGGGGCCCGTTAGGGCCGAAGCCTGCCGGGGCAGCGGGATTGTCCGAAAGGGTTACCGCTGCCCCGGAACATAAAGGGCTAAGGAAGGAACACGGATGGGTTTTAGTCAGTAAGAGTCTGACACTCCCTTCCGCTCCACCCAGAGCGGGAGGGGTCAATGGATGATTTCCCATCCTTAAAAAAATAAATAAAAAAAAGGCATGAAATATTTGGTAGGAAAATCAAACTACGTTACATACTTACTTGTTTATACAGTACTTTGATTATTTTTAAAAGAGTAACCGTGGAGTTTTTTGCCGGTTCTTCTCCATAGGAAACGGCCAATTGGAACCGTGCACCTAGCTTCTGACGTTTCATAAGTGCCCATATAGGTTTATGTGAAAAAAACTATAATTTGAATTTGAAATCTTAAACAACTTATCTCCGTATCAATTTGTCAAAAAATATGTGTAACTTCTCTAAATTTTTTACAAGTTTTGCCACAGATTGTCGTCGAGATAAGATAACGACAAACTGTGGCGAAATGACAGAAGAATTTGAACGTATTTAATCAAGAATCAAATCAAATGATTTTCAACATGTGGTAGACAACTATACCATAAATCATATCCCATGACACTCGGTAATACTGTAGCTTCTCATTAGTGAAATAATTTTCTGAATCGGATCGGGTAGTTCCGAAGATTACCACACTACATACAAACATCCCCTATAGAATATTAGTATAGGTACCTATAGATAATAATTATAAGACAATTACCAACTAGATTCTGACAGATGATGTTATTATCATCTCTTTCAAAATTATAAAATTTACTGAAGTATAAAAGGAACTGCCTAGTTATATATAGTCTAAAAGAAATTGACATTTTATTTGTAGGTAACTAGCTGCGATCTGTGGTTTTACCCGCATAAGTCTTGATTCCATGGGAATTTCGGGATATAAAGGAATATCCTGTGTTAATCCTGGTTTTAAACTATCTGTGTGCAAAATATCATCCCAATTCGTTCATTCGTTTTTGCGTGAAAGAGTAACAAACATCCATCCATCCGCACAGACTTTCGCGTTTATAATCTTAATGAATAGGAAGTTTAGATAATATAGGTAGGTACGACGGTGAGATCCAATGGAAATCTTTACTAATATAATAATAATACCCCACCGCCGAATCTCTACGTTGACGTCGTGGTGGGGCTTGCGCGCTCCGAACTCTAGGCCTGTGCCGGAAGAGTTTACTTTGCCGGAACGGGTCTAAGGAGAGGAGCCAGACCAAGAGAGATACAGAAACCCGAAGGAAGCATGTGGCGAGCTGTTGGGCAGTAGCGACCCCACAGACCCTGTCTCCCGGGAGAAGTCTTGTTCCTCACCTCTGCGGCTTGCCTTTATTGGCCGACTTAAGTGGAGATTCGCAAGAGCAAACGTGCTTGGAGGAAGGAAGTATTCCAGTAAAGAAAATGCTGGTAGGGATCTTGACCGTAGGTACTTCCGGGATTATCCTGATAGCCGTAGAATACCTCTCCACTCCTCATAAGCAACTCAGGACATGTTGCCCCCTTGTCGCTAGGACACTATGTGCTAGCGACCGCTTTCGGGGGCCCATTATTGAATGTGCAAGTCACCCCCTGCCATTTTATCGATGCAGTAATTCATATAAAACATTGGTCAGACTATAGAATGTCCATAGTCCTAAATAGCCAGTTCACTTTACCACCACCTATATTCCAATATCTTTCTTTCCATATCCTGCAATAGTCCTACACCAACCGCGGGTTGTCCGTGGGTGCACTTGCATAGTGCGAACAGGGATAATCGTTGGTTGGTGCCTCATTTCATTGCAATCTTCCAACGGGCCTCTGCGAGTTGGCTTCGGCCCCTCGTACGCCTTCCAAAGGTCCGGGACCCCATGGTCCCGAGATATTCCAAAGACAAAAATTATAATAATAATTTATTTAGTAAGTAATTGATTCTAGGACAGGCTAAGTTAAATGAATATTATGTATTACATAACATAGCTTATCGCCTGTAATCCTCGAAGGGTTAGGCAGAGGTGTGCCTATAGTAAACCCACATTTCACCAGTTACGTTTAAGTCCCAAGTAATACTTAGTGGGCGAGCCTATTGCCATCAACCAGGCACAATCCGGGATGCTACTAAGAAATTAAAGAGTAGGTGCCTACCTACTTAGTACGAGTATTTTCTTCAATTATTTTGACTAATTAATTATTTTAACAAAATCATATCCGAATGGTTTAAAATTCAAACCCTGCATGCTCCAAAAGAAAGAGAGAATAAAAAAAAATTAAGAAAATCTCCAGTATTTTTTTTTTAATACTAAAATCCGAGCGATGTCTGTGGGCCGTCTTTGTTATACGATCGAAGCAAAGGGGTGGGGACGCCCATTTCCAAAATGGCTACCTACCGACCAAGATTGTGACGCAATACGTATTACAAAAATTTTGATTTTTCATCAATTTTAAACTAATATTCTACAAAATATCAACTACTTTTAGTCATTTTTTATACGGGATGGTTGAAGACAAGGAAGTTTGGTGTCGGCCTTCTGCGCATCTGTCAACTTTATTGATCGCAATTTCAATTACGTCACAAGGGTTTTACTTAAAAAATATATCCCTTTTCTAACCATACAACACAAAGAAAGAGCACATTTTCTTAAAAAAAAACAAAATTTTGTTGCAACACCAAAAATTACCCAAAAAATCCGAATCACGCAAAAAGATCAATAACCAAACATGAAGGTTTCATTACGAAAATCAACTTGAAAAAAAAAAAAGAAATTTCATATATAGAATAGAAAGCTACTCACCTCCGCGAATCCAACATGGCCGGCGAACAAAGACATTACGAAAAAAAAACTGAAATCCTTTAATAAAACATAACTAAATTCTGGAATTATGCTCTGAATGCCACTAAAAGTGTTATTTTGTGTAAAAAATTAGATTTTAAAGGTTTTTCGATGCGACACGACGTTGCACTTCGGTGCATTGGGATGTACTGAGGGCCTGCATTGGCAGGGCGTACTCACACAGACGCAGTCGATCCCACACAAACGAAGCGTCCCCGCGAGTGCCCGCGTCTCTGCACTCGTGAAAGCCAGAACACTGCAACTTGCATTTACCATAGCAACAGTAAGAAATTACTGAACGACTTTTTTATGATCACGACTTTACTTGTTTTGAAGGGTCAGCAGGGTTTGAGGCTTGTGTTTGATTAAAGATTTAGTTTTATACGTTTTTTTTATGTGGAAAAGTTCTATTAAATACTTGTAATACCTACCGTTATTTCTTTTGTGTAAATTAAAGCCCTGAATTTCCGGGCAGATCTCTGAATTATATTGCATTTAGTTAAACAGTTATTTATGGGCTGTTTAAAAGTTAGGGCACAATTAATGTTTAAAAATTAAAAACTTTGATAAAATTTTTACATTGCAGGACCCAAATACTGTCAAAACGTTTCGTTAATGTAAAAAAACCTTACTGACTACGTACCTACTTTATAATAAGAAAATATTGCTTGCCTTATTATCTGCCAAATACCTCCAGAATGCTAAGGTGTTTGTAAAAAACCACAGCACCCAGGATGTGACCCAGGGTTAAGAGAACTCCAAAAGTAGTGAACAATCTTAATAAAACCAAAATAATACACATATTTTTCTACACATCCAAAGCATTGCAAAACGATCACTTAAGCGTATTTTAAAGCATTTAGCTACATAGAGCCCTATAAAAAGTACTTCCTTTGAGGGGAATTGTACGCATATGCAACTGAATATTATTATGCCTTCCAATGACCGATAAATCATCACAGAGTTGGTGATCTCTATGATTCAGTAGCCAAGAGGGAACTGCCGGTCCCCACTCAAAACACCAGTTTAGCAACTGGGTACAGTTAATAATGATGTGTCGGTTAACAAATTGATTAGCCTGTGTCACACATTACGTCAGCTGGTGACGAGGAACCGTATCGTTCCAGGAAAACACACTAGTTTCTATATATAGATGTATTACAGACTACTGTTAATTGCTCACTTACTGTAACACTCCAGACAGTTAGACATCTTACAATTGAAGAAAATAATAATACCATTCACTCGTTCATTCATTTGTAAATAATCATTCAATACATTTTAGTACAAAAATGAAAAGACATTTAAAATGTTAGCCCACTATGGAAATCACGTTAAAAAAGAGGTCCCGGACTCCCGGCTGTCATTCGTGGATCTTTGGATCGTGGAGAAAAACCGTCTTACCGACGGGTATCATGTTAAACAGTAACTGGGTTGTGGAGGTCAGAAAAGCTAAGCTGCATCTGGTTAGTCTATAAGCCGACCCGAGGTGGTTGGGAAAAGGCTAGGCTGATGATATGAGTAACAAACGTAGTAACAAAAGTTAACAGGTTCCAAGCTGCAGGTGGTGAGGGCTCTAGACAGAAGATCCACCTCACTATGAGTGCCGTATCCAAGAGTACTACTTCTGTATCAAACCCTAAACCAAGCGCGAGCATCCTGAGGTGTTGGTGAAGTCATACACTCATTGATATTTTCTTAAATTGTCATATAGTGTTGTCCCCTGGTTGCACAAATTGTCACTGGGGCGTCCCATGTGCATCTGGAAATTTTCAATAGCAGACCGCGGTGTATTCATTTGTGACCGGTTTATGGCAATGTAGGCTGGCCTCGTATTACCTGAGACTTGTGACATAACAGGCGTAAAGTGAGTGTTCACAAAAATATTATGTGCTCTGCACACCAAACAAAGTCATGATCATAGCCTGCCTTTTCCCAACTAAGTTGGGCTCGGCTTCCAGTCTAACCGGATGCGGCTGCATACCAGTATTGTACATGGAGCGACTAGATGTTAGCAGGTAACAAAATTAAAAACGTTAAAATGCTTTGATTTGATTTTGCCAAAATACCAGGGACTTAATTGTTTCTCGTAATTTTGTTGCTATTAAATCCAATAAAAATCAATCCGATAGTCAAATCTATATCTACGAGTACCTACAACAAACAAACTCTTCAGCTTTATTATTAGGTAGTGTAAAACTAATAATAAAACGAAAGCGTTTGTTTGTTTGTTTGAACGCCCTAATCTCTGAAACTACCAGTCGGATTTGAAAAATCATTTGCATTATTTTTTGCTATAGGTACCTAGACTATTTAACATCACGATAGGAGCCGAACAACAAGAACAAGAATCGGAACGAAAACCTATTGCATACATAAACTCACACATTCTCCCTATGAGGGTAGGCAGAAACTACAGAATGCCTCCTGCTACGATCCTTACATATATCCTTTTGCCTAGGTTACGTTAAGATAGCTAAGTACATAACATTTATACGTAATCAGCCTATCGTGTTCCCACTGCTGGGACACAGGCCTAGAGCATAGCTAAGTAATCACTATAAATATATCGTTACCAAGAGACAGTCTCACAGACTATGAAACTACAGAAACATAAACAATAAGTACAATCGTACATCGGCAATGTCATTACTTTTAATGTGTCATCTATAACCATGAATGGACGGCAGTCTTTAGCTTACAATGAAGTCTGTGGTTTTATTAGGATTAGTAACAATGTCTGCCAAACATAAGTTTGTTGTGTCATGTCAACATATTATTTTCATCATCATTCTCCTGTCCTTCATATCAATGTACCTATTACTGGTTGGCGCAGCATATCCTCTTCTTCCATACTTCTCTATCAGTCGTCATCTCAGTAATCACTCCCTTTCTAACCACATCATCATTCACACAGTCCATCCATCGTTTCTTTGGTCTTCCCTTACTCTTGAAAGTATTTCAACCAAGTCTGTGGTTCGTCTGAACAGATATAGCTACAGTCGCTAGACACTTTTAGCGCCGTAGCTTCTTGCTAAAAACATACTCTGTGAGAGAACCAAATGGAAAGGAGAAAACTTTCAATAAAAGAGCTCTACTACCTACTACTGATTTAGACTGACTGCTTATGCCATCTGCCTGTTCGTTTTCAAAGGACTGTATTGGAACCGCAATAGTTAGATAAACTACTCTTACATATAAACAATATATAACACCACTAACTATTCACAATAGGTACCTACCAAATTAAAAGCCCGACGACAAAAATAAGAGGACAATGCTAATTTTTAGGCCGAGCCAACTAACTATTTAGTTAGTTGGCTCGTTCTTTGGTGAGATCATTTCATTTGATATGATCTCAGTATTCGTGTAATTATGTTGGTTATCGTAGAAAATCATAACGAAACAAAAAAAAAGCTAAGAAACATACAAGAAACTTCGATAAATAAATGACGCGATACCAACTCAGATTAAATGTTCAAGACCTTATAGTGTCAGGCTTTCTCGAAAGTCTCTTAAATTACAAAGTTTATGATTGAATAAAATGTAAATCTTTTGTTGGAAACCTCGAGGAAAATGAAGTAGAAATCGAACTTTGGAATTACAAGAATGACAACATTGTAATAGTTATTAGTTTTCTGACAAGGGACTTTGTATGTATGAGTAAGACATCATAATGAGTAAAAAATCTCGATTACTTAGTGCTACATAAAAGAGGCATAAAGCTCCATGCTAAGTCAAAGCAAACCACCAAGGTAACGACGGCGATAAAAGCCACTAAACTAACCAGAACCCGAATTGTGTAACTCCGTAACACTATCAATTTGAATAATTTTGAAGGATATTGTTAATCCATTGCTTCATAATGTTCGAATAATTTGTCTGCTCGACAATGTAATAACGCGATAAATGTTGTTGAACTGTCAAGTTGAAAGCCGTTGCTACTGTATTGTGTTACGCAATTACACTTTGTTTTATTTATTTATATAATTATGATGATAGTGTTGAGTTTGACCAAATCTCACTACCTAATGCGTTTAACGACGAAGCAAGCTTGCCTAGACTGAAACTTAAACGCAAGCATTTATTTCAATGAAACCATGTATTACATGCACTTTTGAATTGTCAATGAGTTGGTCAGTCAGAAATATAAAAAAAAAATAAAAAAGCTTTATTCAGTTCAGAAAATAAAACACGGTAGGTACAATATAAAAAAAATAAGAACCTGAGTACATTGTATAAAAAAATTAAAAAACTAACTCACTAAAATTATTATGTTGCAGACGGTTTACTCACAAGAGGTTTAGGTGCATTGACAGGGTGTGAGTGTGTGTGTACTGTGCTGCCGTCATAAGGAAAAAGGGCACAACTAACATTTTTTCAGAAATTTAGTTATATATTTATTTGGAATCAGAAAAAGGCCCGATTCCGAATAAGTATATAACTCAATTTCGGAAAAAAATTTAGTTGTGCCCTTTTTCCTTATGACGGCAGTGTGGTGTGTGTATTATGTGTCGGGTGTAAGTGGGGTGTGTGAGGGTGGATGTGGTGCAAAGCCGCGCATACTAGAAATAAAGATAAAATACATCAACCATTTTTCAGGTAGCCAAAGTACATACATCTTTTATGGGGTGTGTTAAATGTTACAATAAATTACCTTGTGATATATTGCAATTAAATGAAAGAAAATTTTAAACTCACATTTGTAAAAAAGCATATTATCTACTATAAATTAGAAGATTATATCCAGGATAAGAACGCTTAGAAACATGCTGGTCTTGCTCCATAGGACAATCTAAAGTCTAGACAAAATCAAACTGGTTGCTAATTTAATTGTAAATTCGATGCACCTAAAATAAAATTACTATACCACAATAGGTAAAAGAATTAAAAATGAAACCATGACATATAAATTAATTATCTGATAGATACATGGTGCTCACATATTTACAAATATGGTAAAATTAAACGATTTTCATGCAAAAAAATATGTAAAACAAAAAAAAATACAAGTAATAAGTCAGGGTGTGAGTCAGAGCAACTACAGAATGTAAAACAATATCAAAAAAAGAAGAATAAATTTATAATTAAATAAGCAACCAGTTTGATCTTGTGTAGACTCTAGATTGTCCTATGGAGCAGGACCAGCATGTTTCCAAGCGTTCTTATCCTGGATATAATCTTCTAATTTATAGTATGCTTGTTTACAAAGTGTACGTTTAATGTGTGTTTTAAATTTTCTTTCATTTAATTGCAATATATCACAAGGTATTTTATTGTAACATTTAACACAATACCCCATAAAAGATGTATGTATTATACTTTGGCTAACCTGAAAAAGGGTTGATTTATTTTATCATTATTTCTAGTATTAAAATTATGTCTATCGCTTATTTTATTAAAAAGATGTAGATTTTTTCTTACATACATAATATTTACATAAATGAATTGGCAAGGTACCGTCATGATATTAACATTTTTAAATAGTTCCATAAGAGATTCGCGGCGACGTAGATTGTAAATGGCTCTGACAGCTTTCTTTTGTAAAATAAAAATGGATTCAATGTCAGCAGCCCGACCCCACAGTAAAATGCCATATGACATAATACTGTGGAAGTAACTAAAATAGACCAAACGCGCGGTTTCTACATCTGTTAACTGTCTTATCTTTCTAACAGCATAAGCGGCCGAGCTTAGCCGCTTTTTTTTATCTTAATTTTTATTAGCTTAGCCCATTGCAATTTCTCATCTAGCGTGATTCCCAGGAAAACTGTCTGATTAATAAATTCTAGTTTTTGGCCATTCAATATGATGTCACATTCGCTACTTCTAACATTCAGTAATTTAAATCGAATGCATTTGATTTTCTTATCATTAAGTACTAAATAATTTACCGTAAAGATATGAATAGCTAGTTGCCCAATCTAAAGCGTAGTAGACTCTTATGGGGAGGAACGGGCAAGAAACTCCACGGACACTCTTTTAAATTAACTTGCTAAAAATACATATTATGTACCTACAAAAAAAAATTGTAACCAGTGCGCAAACTGTAACCATGAATTCAGCATATGATTCCAGCGTAGAAGTTTTACGTCGGTTACAATGATTTCAAAATAATATAACTACAACTCAATGGGCAGTTATCAAAAAAAAAAATCTGCTGTTTCATAGAAAAATGCAATAGGTACGCGGTCAAAATGTTACAGTTTGCGCACTGGTCATTTTTTTTCCTGTATGTTAAGAATACTAAGTAGAACATACCTACAAATCATTCAAAGACTAACTTACCTAAACTAACTACAATGTAAAATTTTCCATAACATTATTATGTAAAACATTTATCAAGTGTTTACGGGATTTTCCACCATTCAGTGTTTAGGTAGGACTGAGTAATAGAAAATAGGAGTTTCCACAGAATGTAATTACAGTTTATCTGTAACAGACTGAAAACGAATAAGGAAAAATATTACATTAATTCCAATAACGGATCAATTTCAGTGACTTTACCATTCATCATTCTCCTATCCCTTTCCCAGTTTATTTCTGGATGACGGAACATATATCTTTTTCTTCCATATTTCTCTATCAGTCGTCATCTCGGTAGTCACCCCCTTTCTAACCATATCATCATTCACACAGTCCATCCGTCGTTTCTTTGGTCTTCCCCTACTCTTATAGCCATCGACATTCATACTCAAAACTTTGCCCAAAACATTTGCCTCACTATTATGTCAATTTATACTAGGTATAACCTCGCTGATCTAGTGGTCACAAGCGTTACTGTCAAGCATGAGGTTTTGGAAAAACCCAACATAGACTTATAAAAAAAGATGGACTCCGCTCTGCGCCAAAGAAAGTGAAGCACCGTACCGATCTATGTGTGCGTGATTGACAATTGTCGCTGTCGTGTCACGTAATGGCGGCCGGTCGGCATACTATGATGTAAAACTGAGCGTGAGGCGTGTTTGTACAAACGGTCCAGCGTACGTACTGTGCTTCACTTTCGATATGCGTGGCGCGGAGTCAATCTTTTTTTATATGTCTATGTAACTCCATAACAGCTTGCCTTACCTAGGCAATAGAGCCTAGGTTGTAAAAAGTGTTACAGAGTTTGTATATCAGGAATTTCTCAGGCCCGTCTGGATTTGTGCCTGGGAGAGCAATCGGCTCGCTTCCTATTACATGGAACTTAGACATAACTGTCGAAAGGTGGGTGTATTAATGTGAGTACACCTCTGTCTAACCTTTCGGGGGAAACATGCGTGATGTTGTGTCTGTTGTGTCCATTTATGTTTGGAAAGCACACTTCTAATTAAGCATCAATAGACTTTTTCCATTATAGACGGAAAGGAAAAATAGTAATAATGACTAAGCTTGGCTGACAGATGTTCTCAAAAATGTTCATATTGTGGTTGAATTTCCCTAAGTGTCCACATTTTTTGCCCTACACTGAGCACTGAAGGTCAAAAGGTTACTCAGAGGGAACCAATGCAACTAAGACTGGCTTGAGTCCGTAAAGTTTGTTTGCCCGTTCTTCTCCATAGGTACCTACTACGCTTTGGAATGAGCAACTAGAACATCTTTTTGACTCACCGACTCCTCGACAATCTAAAAGCGCCTGTAATGTGGTTTAATGGAAATAACTGCTTTGAGTTTGACAGTTTGTGAGTTTTGACGTTCACACGTTCGACAATTGACGTGAAACCAATTCGATTGCAAGCAAATTAAGCTAAGTTGTAAGGGTTACCGTTAATACCTTTTTGAAAAAAAAAATACTTATTTTGTATAATTAAAAAAATTAACCTAGCTTTTATCGATAACAATTTGACAAAAGGTATTTTTCCCCTTTAAAACCTGTTCACACGTTACTAAACTTGCAAACCCATTACCTAATCTCGAACTCTGCTTACCCCTCAACAAAAGTCAGTCGTTAAAAAATATTAAACGATATAAAAATACAAAACGAAAAATGTCAAATACATAGTTATCATCCGTACAAATAGTTCGCAGTTCGAATTATGAATGTGTGCGAGACACCACAGCCTAGACAACTCAGTATGGATATACCTAGGTCATGGTTGTCGTACTGAAAATTATTCTCTGTGGCTCTACTGCGATCTATAATGTTGTATACAAGTGTTACAAGTCTGACTTCTGACGATAGCTGGGGGGGGAGTTTAGGACATACAGAAATATATAGAAATAAATTGGTCATTTTCCATGAAAACACGATCGTGCTAACCCATAACAATCTGAGGGACAATTCTCGTAATTTTAAGAACGTTCACAGTATGATCTTAGTCTCAATCTGTCAAAAATTCCTCTAATTTCCTTACATTTTGACAAGTTTTTGACATTTGTTTGTCGCTGAGATGAGACTGCGACTACATTTTGAAAGTTATTAGATTACGAGAATTGGTATTCAGATTATGAAGGATTTTTTTTACATTTTTGACTTTTCAATCGTCGTTATTGCTGGTAGAGTTTCACTTTGCAACACCCACAAATTTACAAAACAGTATACCTAGAGCAATATTTGGCTATAGAAATATATATGGTAAACCTTCCCCGGGCAAGCTCCTTCATAAAGAGCTCTTCGGCAATCATCGGGTAACATCGGGGATACTCGGCCTGCGTTTATCGAAACGGTAATAGGGGTGGATGTGGAGCTATGTTATATAAATTATGCTCCACCTCCTATCCTGCCCTCTGTGTCCCAAAACTTGCAGACAAAGTGACCTCTGCGCTGCCACCAAAGACGCCGTGGAAGTGGCAAAGTTTTGGGCCAACAAGATCTAAAATACAGTCGTGCCAGCGACACGAACAAGAATGTGAAGAGGAAAGGCAAGTTCAGCATCCTCAGGTCTGCTTATTTACCAATCCAACTGCCGAGATAAATAAAAAAATGAAAATAAAAATGATTCCTGGGTCCAGTGTCCGGAATGATATTGAGGCGGCATCTATGTCGCCACATGCGAACTACGCATCACACTGATGTCAAGCAAAATTCTGCATCGCGCAAGCGGAGTTTACCGCGCGACCAGCATTTATTTGCAACGTCCCGACATCAATCGTCGGGTCGTAGCCAACCAGACACGACACCCTGTTCCTCATACGAGTACCTCTATAATATTATATATTATGTTAGTGAGTTATGCCTATATATATGTAAAATAGAAAACACTCAGTTCCTTATATTCGAATATTTAATTAATAAGAAAATTACACAGAGATGTACACTTCATAGACGTAGTCAATCACATACGCCCCGCTAAGGACTGCTCAACCAAAAACAAACCACCCGCATAGAGCGGGGATACAAGTTTCAATTCCCGCTCAGAGTAGTGTTGCACCATCCACGACGTTTTCTTCCAATTAGTTCGTATACATATTTTTTATTTTTGTCAGGCTTGTTGTTGACCACTGTCTGAATTGATGGTAAGCGATGATGCAGTGGACAATGGATCACGCTTAGAGCCTATAATGTTCCCACTGTTAGGACATAGGCGTCGCGGTCGTCCCTGTGAAAACTGCCTCTAACAGGGACGACCGCGACGCCTGTGGGCCGTAATCCACCACGCGGGCCCAGTGCGGGTTGGTAGATGTCACATGTCTTCAAATTGTTACTTCTAGAACATTCCGGTGTCCTCATGATGATTTCCTTCACCGTTTTGAGAGCAGTAGTGATGAAATAATTGGGGTATACTCAGAGCGCTGATTTGAACCGCACTTGGACGAACGGCACCTTTACACAAAGTAAAGTGCCTGTCTGGGTTCGAACCTACGACCTACGACATGGAAGTAGCGACCGTTACCACTGGACCACCACCACCACTGCTTATATAGTTATTCTTTAGTTTTATCTAATAGGGTTCGAGCTAACTCAAAGTTATTAAATTGAATGTTGCGTCATGACCTAGCCCATAGCCGGCAGAAATACTGGTTTTATATAAGCAATGACCAACCATCATACTTTGAGCTCCCATATACATTTAAACTTACCATACCGGGAGCTCTTCTTAAAATGGACGTCTAGTCCTGGGATGTTGGTTGCCTAACATGAGTTGGTCTCCAAGTTGGTGTGTTTATTATGGAAGTTACGTGTCTGTTTATAATGGACAGTAGTATATAGATATTTTGACAAATGTTACTTGGACTCCCGGGAAGATTGGTTTAAGTACATAATTATATAGAATAACAACCAAATGATTGTCTGTCGTTTTTATTTATTTATTTTATACTTCAAGCACATAGATGTGCAGAGGCGGACTTATTTCAAATCGCTCGTTCCATCATAGACCTCATCTATCGTGCTTCATAACGTGTCTTTTCACACCCGTTATAACGAAAGTGAGCATTAATGAAGTATTTTTGTAAATTGATCCCCTAAAGGAGTTAAATAGGAGATGCAGTCCCACACACTTACACACATTTCGCAACGCATAATTTTTTGCAGTCAATACCTCTCTGCCTAGCCTAACCCTTCGGACAGTACAGCCGTGATGTTACTTATAATGTGTAGTCTAGTAATGAAAAAAAAAATAATGTCTAGTCGGTACCTTAGTCACAATAGCGCAATGTTACTCTTCATTGTATGCTTATCTGTCACTGATAACCTCATGAACTGTTGTAGCTTAATTTTAGATAATTATTTACTTTAGGTAATACTGTAGCGTTTGATGTATTTTTTATGTCATGTGCTTTAGTGGTGTACTATAAAGTAAATATAAATAAATACTTTTTGTAGGTACAGTCAAGTGTCGAAACATGTATTCATTTTATTTTGACAGCTCGTTTCTGATTAACTAGCGATTGAAATTCTGAGATATTAAATGTATAAGAGTACCTGCAAACATAACACTAAATGGTGACTATAAATAACAACATAATCAGCTTAAATATAACGAGGCCTGTGTCCCAGCAGTGGGAACATTATTGGCTGTTATTGCTATGCTTAGGAGTAAGAAGCCCATTCCATCACTTAGAGGGAAGGCCTGTATCTCATTACTGCTACGCTGACGTCGGTCGCGCGTGTGAATAAACTTTGTGTTCCATATAGCACCATATTGCGACGCTGACGTCAGCGGCACGTATGTTGGTACTGACCGTACGCGACCGACGTCAGCGTAACAGGAATTCAGGCCTAATGTTGATATAGCTATGCTTAGGAGTACCTAAGGTGTCCACTTCCTCTCGAAGAGAGGTGGCCTGTGATTCAGGAACATAATAGGCTCATTACGCTATGCATAGTATTAAGAGGCTTATAGCAACAAAACAACAGTTTTTGCAAACCATAAAAAAGCCTTGTAAAGCCTATATCAAGCAACTAACGTTCCAAGGTGATGAAGAACACTGTTCTTTCTTTTCTTTGTCTTCAAACTAATAAAATATACTAAGATAGTCTGCAGCCCTCACACGCAATTACTGGAATCGATCGAAGTAAACGTTTACGTCAATTTCAACTTATTTAGTGGAAGAGCTCAGGTGCGGTTCGTCCAAATGCGGTTCAAATCAGTGCTCTGAGTGGAATACCTCGCTTTTATACTACCCAGTATCACAAAAGAATCTTTTTTTAAGTTACCGATGGTTGATGGTAAATATTTTATGAAAAGTGTCTATGTTTGTGGTATTACACCTAAAGGAGCTCATTCAGGGAGGTATTGTCTGTCCAAAAAGTATCTGACGAAAGTGTAAACAAAAAATTGTCTGTGTTTCTTGTCGTAGAGCTCTTAATAGATAAATGAGCTCGTTCAGGGAAGTACTGTCTGTTCCAAAAACATCTGGGTGTCAAATTAAATTTTTCGGACGGATTAATTCATTTCGGGAGTAGGGACAGCTGTCAAATCGTGTTGTCATTCATTCTTAGTTCGGACCCCGAAGTAATCATAAATGTTCTTAAAATAATTTATTTATTTATACATAAATATTTGTTACGGCCTTGAATCATATTTAGATCAACATACAACCTGACTCTGTCGTGAAAATTGCAAAAAATGTAAGAAAATTTGAATTTCGTGGGCTACCCGAACAAAACGTTCGTCTTTGTCTCACGTCGTCTCTGCCACTCATACCTGTGTGACAGTCTCTAGAGCTCAATGTGTTATATTAACCGATACTACTTGTACTATTACGTATTCTGTGCCGATACTGCATCCACCATCATCATCTGTCTGCCTTTTCCAAACTATGTTGGGGTCGGCTTCCAGTCTACAGCTGAACACCAGTATTTTACATGGAGCGACTATATGACCTCCACAACCCAGTTACTGGGTAATACGATACCCCTTGGTAAGACTGGTTGTCAGACTTTCGGGTTTCTGACGACCCGTAACGACTGTCAAAGACCCACGAATGACAGCCGGGACCAACCGAGGCTCGAGGCTAGGGGTCTAGAATCATGTGCTGAATTCATGGTGACAGTATGCTCGTCGGTTTGGCCCGCAACTTTCCAAAGGTTGCCCAGCCTTGCTCTATCGCATCTATCAGTAAACATAGTTCTAACTAAACCCAGACGAAAAACTTTATTGATCTATCTAAGAATAAACCAAGCCACCCCACCGGGCATTCATAGCCGCGTGGCTGTTCCTATAACTTACCTATAGTTAAGTTTGTCTGTTATTGTGTCAGTTTAAGGTACCAGTCATTTATATTATGGATAGTTTTTTGTGATAAATAGTTTATAGTAAGTAGGTTTGTACAAACACTATACACGTCAATTATATTTTTTGAAGTGAAAACTTCTTTAGGCGCGTTGGGCATTTTTTGAGATGGGAAAAAACCATTGAACTGGCGCCACTGTTACCGTAACCGACACCGCTTCGGATGTGTTCGGCTGTCCTCGGGATGTACATCCCGCACTTGGTTTTAACGTATATCCGATATGTCAATGAGTAATGGCAAAGTATTCTGTTGTGTTTCGTTTTCACTTCTGGCATCACGTGGAGACCATAATGTACTTACATATCATACATAATCTGCCTATAATGATCCCACTGCTGGGACACAGTCCTCCTCTCTGTGAGAGGGACTGGGCCGTAATCCACCACGCGGGCTCAGTGCGGGTTGGTAGATGTCACATGTCTTCGAATTTTTGGTTAGTAGGCCATGTCAGTTTCTTCACGATGTTTTCCTTCACCGTTTTGAGAGCAATGGTGATGAAAAAATTTACACAAAGTAAAGTGAAAAATTACTCATGCTAGGGCTGCTGGTCAACAGAACTCGTTATTGAGCCGAAAGATGTCCACTACTAGATATAGGCCTCCCCCAAGCACCGCCACTTCGACCGGTTCTGTACTTCTCGCATCCAGCGGATTCCTGCGGCCTTCACAAGGTCATCGGTCCACCTTGTGGGAGGTCTTCCAACGCTACGTCGTCCATTACGCAGTCGCTATCCCAGAGCCACTAAAAGTCACCCAAAGGGTAATGGAGAGGGCTATGCTTGGAGTTTCCCTACGCGGTCAACAGAACATTCATTCAAACTCTAATTTAATACAAACGAAGCAGTTCGAAGCTCTCTGCATACATCCGGAGAATACTGGCGTGATGCCAAATCAATTAATGCTATTGTTTGAGAAACTACACAGATAGGAATGTGCGGATGCGTGAATAATCGTTTAATAGAGTACCTTCGGAAGTGTTAACCAACTCCAATCTTATTATTTTTGTGTCATCATCATCTGCCTAGCCTTATCCTAAGTCCTAACTATGTTGAGGTCGGCTCCCAGTCCAACCAGATGCACCTGAATACCAGTAATTTACATGGAGCGACTGTCTATCTGTCCTCTACAACCCAGTTACTGGGTAACACAATGCCCTTGGTAAGATTGGTTGTCAGACTTTCGGGTTTCTGACTAACAGTGGTGACTGTCAAAGATATACGAATAACAGCCGGGACCAAGGCCTTAGCACAGGCTGTGGGTCATCACAATAAGCCAATGAACAAGATGGTAGCAAATGTAAATAATGTCCACAAGTAAAATTTTTTCAAGTGTCAACATTTACAATGTGTGTGTGTGTGTGTCCACACCGCCAGCAGTCCAGCCACTACTATTACTTTTTGTAACATCCCTCAACCTGTGTTATTAATAACAATTATTGTTTAAACATGCAATAACCTGTATTGTGCAAATAAATTAATTTGAATTAGAAAACCACTTTCTCCAGTAGTTGCAAAACATCAAAAGAATACACATTTCAGCTTATCCCAAATCATAAATAGCGAGAAGATAACACCAATTAAAGACAGCACAAGACATACGCAAGTAAATCTTAAGTACGTATCGACATAGCAACAGCAATTTTTACAACGCACCATTTTCAACTTTACTCAAGCCTTTGACATGTTCACATAGAGATTCCACCTTATTTTTGTAAGTTGTAAGGTTTAAATTGGCTTGTAAGATAAACATTTCACTTACTGAATCTTAAACTGGTTGAAAAATAATTGATAAGAGGCAAGCAAGTTGATTTTTGCTGTACCTTTTTGTACGTGTTCCACAGGGCTCGATCCTGGGCCCATTGTGAGCGTCCTTGATTGCGACTGGGGGTCGCACGATGTATGACCGACTTACGAGCTTAAGATCTTGCAATTGAAATATAAAATATATGTTAATTTAGGGTTGGAGTTGTATTTTTAAAAGGTGTTGTGAATAGATAAGTTATTTGAAGATTTAGATAATTTATAGCGTTTTGAAGAAAGGGTGGTTGGCCTTGAAGGTTGATTCTCATAATGTATTAAAGAGTATGTTTTGTTGTTAGTTGAATATCTTTGGCTATGGTATTAACTAAATATCCTACTTATATTATACATGTAAAAGTTAGCATGTGTGTTACTCAATCACGTAAAAACGGCTGAACGGATGTATGAAATTTGGGACACAGATAGTTTATAACCTGGATTAACACATAGAATCCTTTTTATCGCGGTAGAACGATCCCGTGGGATAATTTCCCTCCTCCACGTGGGCGAAGCCGCAGGCAAAAGATAGCAATTTATAAATGTGATCCTTATCCCAAAGGGTAAGTGTAAGTATTTTAGTTAAAAACATAAACATCACGCCTGTATTTCCCGAACGGGTACGCAGAGTATATCAATATTCCACCAGTTAGAACACAAATATTATAAGAGGCAAGCCTAATGCCATTACCCGGGAAAAATTTAAATAAATTCCTCCGATAAATTCCTAATGTAAAAAAAAACTGTTAACACTTAGCTTTCGTTTTAGACCAAGAAAGCATCTTAATTACAAAGAATCTAATATCATCTTAGTTACTTAATGTAACATTTTTAACACGCGGTGGAGTCCCATAAGTTGAAAATCTAACAGTGTGCTTTTATTTCGGGCATTCGTGTGTACAAAATTTAATTAAATTACCTTTTTTTGTGACTTCATTCTCCAACGTTGGTCCCCTGGCTCCCAAACTAGGGGTATACCTGTGACTTAGGAGTCAGTGTTCCTCCATTATAAAAGTCATTTCATATGTTGTGGATTAATAAAAAGTTAGTTGTGAAAAGAAAGTAAACGCCATTTTTTTATAGTACAAAATGTACAAATTAACAATCTTGAGAATGTGTGTGATAGCATGTGCAGTAAAGTGCCTTTTAAGTTTTAACTGAAGTTGAGTTTAAGAACTGACATAACATGTTAAAGCTACTGAACGATTGTTGCAAATATCGTATCATCAACAAAGCTACTTAACTCCTCATATCAGATTGGTTATCAATATCTGGATTCCCATTATCAATTGGAACATTAGTATCGATGTACAGATTCTTAGTTAGCTGTTACTAACTGTTTTGTTTTCTACTAAAATATTACATTCACGCTTGTATCCTCAAAATGGTAGACAGAGTTGTTTTTTTCTGTATTAATAAGAACTAAAGTTCTTAGTAATTGACTACAATGTAGAATAATTAGCAATTTAACTGTAACTTATAAATTTACGAGATAGATTATGTTATAACCAAGGATAGTGTCAGTTTGCACTTTACACAATTTCGTAGCACTTTCTTAGGGTCTGATTATCGATAAAACACTTCGTTCATGTGTTACATAGCATGTGTGCATGTGGGGTTTTATGTCCAGGAAATTCACTGTCCATTCCAAGGTTGCCTGGACGAGATCGCAGAAAGCGATATTTTTGTGATGTACGAAGTGTATACATACATATAAAAAATATACTATTATTTATTCACTACCTAGGTACTAGCTGCAGCAAACTTCGTGCCGCCTCAGAAACAATAAATACAAAATGTATGAGAAAACTATCTTAATTTTTATTTTCGTGAATTTTTTCCACGTTTTAATAGTTATTCTGCTATTGGGGGCGGAGACAAATCCAAAAATTCAAAGATCATTATAAAACTCGGTCCAGCCGTTTTTGAGTTATAACTAACCCGACTTTGTTGTAGATTTATATCGAGTTGGTGATTTTAAATGTTGTTAGCAAACAAGAAGACGTTACTGCATGTTTTCTTGACATACATATGGTGAGGATTGGCGATTTTTTTTTTAATGTCTTTTTTACGAAAGTAGGTATTTGTTTAGACTAGCCTCTGCCCACGACTTCGTCAAATCAAACCAAACGTTTATTTGCTAGAAATACATTGTTTTGGTAAAGGTAAGATCTTATAACCAAAGTGTCATTCATTGTATTCTGCCTGCAAGCAACGTACAGACGCCAGCACATCAAGCTATCCCAAACTGTCAAATTTTCCCAATTGAACATGAACCTTATTGTTTTGTAATAAAAGTTGAAATCTGTCAAAGAAATTTGACAGATTGGTGTAGCTTGATGTGCTGGCGTCTGTACATTACCATGCAATTATTCACTATTCAATTTACTCATTTATTTATATTGTTAACATTCTAATAAATATACAAATTTTTATATTCCATAACTTTCGTCTTAAAACTTATTCACGACATTTTCTTCATGCCTCCGTAACACATGGCCAACATGGAAGTTAAAAATAACTGGCAAAATATGGATGGGATCTACTAAATACCTCAGACTCCATAAGGACCATGATGCCATAAGAACATCAGCAATACTAGAAGCATTGCCGATCAGTTGGCATTCCAGAGAAAAATCTGATATGTCTCACGCTTGTGACTGGAATGACATTAACTCTTATAAACCAGCATAAAGCCAGATAGACAAAAATATATTTAGCGGTTATTCCCCGGACGATGTCATCACCTGCATGACTTCCCAACTATGTTGGGGTCGGCTTCTAGTCTAACTGGATGAAGCTGAATGTCATACCAGATTTTACATGGAGCGACTGCCTGTATATATAAAATACTGCATACACACTTTATTCATTATGACAGTTCAACAATATTCATTGCGTTATTTACATTATTGAACAGAAAAATTTTCGGAACATATGAAGCAATGGATTAGCATTATACTTCAAAACGATTCAGATTCTGGTTGATAGTGTGATACGCAATTAGGCTGCATCCGGTTAGACTGGAAGCCGACCCCAGCATGGTTGGGAAAAGGCAGGCAGATTGATTGAACAGCAAGAATGAGTTCCCGAGATCACAGCTCAATACGCCGCTGTCTGCGAAACAGGTACATATAGAGGTAGGTGTGTTAGGTCGCGGAAGTGGCCGCCGGGACGTTGACCCCGCCGTGAGCGAGGCCCGGACCGGCGCGGGGCGAGGCCGCGGTGACAGCGGGAAAGCAAAGCCTACCATACTTGGAGAGATCATAATCAGCCCATATAATGTTCAGACTGCTGGGACGCAGGTCTCTCCTCTGTGAAAGAGAGTGGGCCGTAATTTATCACGCGGCCCCAGTGCGGGTTGGTGGATGTCACATGTCTTAGAATTTTTGGTTCTAGGATATTCCGGTTTCCCTAAAATGTTCCCCTTCGCCGTTAAGAGCAATGGTGATGAAATTAAATACACAAAGTGAAGTGCCTACCTGGGTTTGAACTCACAACCTAGTCGGGGCTGATACCTCTGGGCCACACTTGCTGTCAGATCAATCTGAACAAATCGAATGCAGTCGGTCAGACTGTGCACAAACACTAAACGACTGTTTAGTTTCAACGATTTGCTTCTAAGAACCGCGTCGTCCACGATTCTAATGAAAAGTACAGTTACAAAATGAAATCACCAATGTACTACCAAACAACGCAACCAATCACAAATAGCGTGTTAGTAAGTTGCGTCGTGGATGAGTATGAATTTGGTTGACTATAAGACTAGGGGAAGACCAATGGATGGACTGTGTGAATGATGATATGGTTAGAAAGGGGGTGACTACCGAGATGACGACTGATAGAGAAGTATGGAAGAAAAATACATGTTGCGCCGACCACAAATAAATAGGGATAAGGCCAGGGCAGGAGAATGATGAAGTTGCGTCATGTACAGCCAACATTGAATCACTAGAGCTGTGATATTCTGGCTACTCATTGATGATTTCAGTTTGTAACGTTACGTTTGAGTAGTTTCTTGGATGATGGGCCAAAATAGTAATCTTTCCGGCCGTAGCAGGTACCGGTACAGAATCTGGTCAGATGAGACGGATCTGACTTAAGTTTGGAAGCCGGAGGGTCAAAGCAGATAGTGTGGGAGTGGGAACACATTTTTTTTCTCTGTTAATATAGCTTTTGAGATTAGTGCCAGGAAAAATTAAATCAAAGGAAGTGTTTTGAACTGTTACTTTGAACATTATTTGGGTTGTTATCCCATATTAGTTAGGATTTAATTTCTATAGTTTTAGAAGAAAATTTATTTTCATAATCTCTTAACTATCTATTTAGTTATTCCATTAGTTTGGTATCAATGTTCAAAGCCTGTTCTGTACGTATAAAATAACGCCTACGAAATTTAATCACTCGCTAACTTACTACAAAAATACATAAACTGCACTTACGTTTTATTGAATGCTGAAACCGCGTGCATCCTTGCTGCGTTAATTCAAACCTGCAAAAAGAAAATGTTTATGATAAATACTTTTACATAAAAATAAGCCTGATATACCGCCTAATTAATACACGTTGTCTACATCTCATCTACTATCCTATCGCAGGTATGCTGGAAGAGATTTCTATAGAAATAAGCATCACCTTTGTACGTATTTAACTGTTAATTTCTTGTTGACTCTTTAAATTCGTGTACATAAATAGTTCAATAAATAAATAGGTCACAAAGCTAATCAAGGCTTTTCTAGAAACTAGTCAGGGTTTTCGATGGAAAACTAAATTAATTCCTTTCCAGTAGATACATTTTTGGTAATTTGAATTTAATTGTTTATTTAAAATATATAACTAGATATCGTATTACACAGTAACTGGGTTGTGGAGGTCAGATAGGCAGTCGCACCATGTAAAATACTGGTATTCAGCTGCATCCGGTTACACTGGAAGCCAACCACAACATAGTTGGAAAAAGGCTAGGCAGATAATGATTTCATGTACTAACAGTAAGTACACATGAAATAAAAAAATAAATAAAATGTCTTATTTTAACTAAATCTCACGCCAAACGATACCTATGGCGTCGAAAAATTCCTCTCTGCATTGTTGTAATGTATCTACTCAAAAGACTGCCAGCAATGCCATGTTGTATGGCAATGTCTCTGGCCAAGGTAAAAGCCAGCGCTCGACAATTGTAGTATAGTAAGAAGGGTGGCCCTACAAACAAACCCCTAAAAGCATTTATTTTAATGAAAATATTTACAGGCACTTTTGAATAATCAAAGAGTCGGTCAGTTAGTCAGAAAGTTGAAGCTAGTTGCTCATTCCAAAACGTAAATCTCTATGGAGAAGAACGGTAAGAAACTCCAAGGACAATTACATAATCCTGGTTATATTACTTCCAAAAACCATACGCAGCAAAGTAATCAATACTTTATCAAAGCACGGCTTCAATACTCCACGCCAACACTGGAACCACACCTCAACCCGCCGCGCATACGACTGCAGACTATACCCTTCTCTTTCACACCTACACAAACCCATACCTCCATCCCCCTCCCACAAGAGAGAGTTGCCTTGGGAATTTGGGCATCAGTAGAACCAGAAATACAGCAAGAGGGTGAATGGGGGTGAAATGGGGTGTTGCGGGTTGAAACGGGGGTGAAACTCAGCCCTAGAACAGTTCGATTAAACCATATACATAGAAATAAACTGATATAATAAAGCTGAAGAGTTTGTTTGTGTGAACGCCATAATCTCTGGAACTAAAAGTCAGATTTGAAAAATTCATTTTGCAGTAGATAGCCTGGTTCTTGAGGAAGGCTTACAGGCTATTTAACGCTACGACCTTTAGGAGCCTAGCAAAAAGCTAAAAAGTCAAAAAGAACGCAGAACGAAGTGATAGCGCGGCCGGGCGATCCGATGCGATGCGACGCGGTGGCTCGGGGAACAAGAAATTTCACACGGACAAAGTCACGGGCTGAAGCTAGAAATGTATATAATCTACATCAAATTGAGTTGAGTTTTGACTTAGTTAATGTTTCATACTGAATTGAGGTACAATCATGCTATTTAATTTTGAGTGACGGAGTTTGGTGCATTGCTGGTATTAGGGAATGCCTTTGTTCAGCAGACGATTATAGGCTATATGTCTATGTTACTTTTTGATAAAGTTGTGGAGTGACGTTAAACTGCACTTGGCAAGGTCAACTTTTGGATGGGTGACTGGGTTGTCTGTTATTTTTAAACACAGGCTGGTATTAGGAAGGGTCTTTATATAGACAGCTAAAGCGGCGGCTTTGCCTGTATTAATTTTTGACAGAATTTTTAGATTCGTTGAGGTAAAGCTGCACTTGCCAAGGTCAAATTTTGGATGGGTGGCTTTAAAAATATATTTGTGTATCATCTATAGGTATTCCTTATAACATCTACAATCTAAAAATGCTAGTAGAAAGTTTAGCAGTTGAGGGAATATGAGGATGCAAATCCCCGGACCTTTCGCTCGCCAGTCTGCTTCTGAACTTTTGGACTTTTACCGCTTTTGTCTAACTGATGAGACTGCCGCGTTGGTCTAGTTGTCGCTAGTGAGACTGTAACTTGGAGTCTCGGGTTCGACCCTGAGGTTGGGCAAAGTGGTTTTGGATTTTTACAGCCCGGATTTGTGCCTCATCAATGGCAATAGACTCGCCCCCTATAACATGGGCGACTTAGACATCTGTTTACCCCTTGATGCTATCCAGAGTTCGATAGTTATTTACCCACAAAACCCTCTTTAATATAGTATCTGGCAACACTAATAAAACGAAGAAACATACCAATACAAATTCTTGAACTCCTGCCAAATATTTGAGGATGTCAACACTGAGATTTATTTTTAATATAAAAAATATAATTATAATTTTATCAGTGTGGTTCACTAATAATAGATCAGGCTACCTTTTTGTAAGGTTTTAAGAAGTTTAAAGTTCCGTGTTGGTATATTGAGACGGTAATCCGACACGACCGGAGAGAGATCAGGCGCAGGACCTACGGGGGCATCACTTCTAATCTCCGGGCCGTTACTAAGAAATTCCTAATCGAAAAAACTAATACCACTTTGCCCGACCCGGAAATCGAACCCAGGACCCCACGGGGCAGCCGGGGGTCTATGGGAGTGAGGGAAGAAAGAGTTCACCCGTTTCTACACGCACACACTTGGGCATTGACTAGTCTCCGCCGAGACTGGTTGGCATGGCCAAAATTCGGTCGAGAGGACTTTTGGAATAATTATTTTTGTTTATTAATTAAATTAAATTTTAATTTACTGTTTCGTGTTTCGTAATTTTAATTACTTACTATTGTATAGAATCAAGTTCTTCTAACAGAGCAGACAGCTGTGGTGCTGGACAGTTTGTTGCGCCACTTCTTCTCCTCATCTAAAGCACTAGGAAGTGGTGAAGGGCGGGCGTGCCGGGGGACTGTCTTATGCAATTTAGACGACAGTCCTTTTGTAATTTTGACGTTCGGAAAGGGCTGATTCTCAGCCTATTTTGAATAAATGACTTTTGATTTGTTTTCGATGCATCTCCAAAAGCTGAATACTCAAACACCACTCTTATCAAAGAGAAGGATATCGTGTTACCCAGTAACTGTCTTGTGGAGGTCAGATAGGCAGTCGCAACATGTAAAGTACTGATATTCAGCTGCATCCTGTTAGACTGGAAGCCGACCCCGACATAGTTGAGAAAAGGCAGGCAGATGATGAGAATTATCTCATACTGTCTCTGTCACTCTATGATGTTTTGTAGCCAGATCATTAGTTTTTTTATATATGTTTGTCATTCGGTTCGATACAAAATGGTTGAGCTGGATGGTGCTGATCCAAGCGTCATGTTCGTGAACGGGCGCCGTCTGTGGACTGGAGGGACTTTTTATTCTTATATTTTAAATTGTTTTAGTTTTTTACATTGTTCACATACAGCAGCAACAAGAATAATGTACCCAGGGTTTTGTAATATCTTGATTTAACAGAGTGTCCTTGGAGTTTCTTGATCGTTCTTCTCCACAGAGATCTGCGTTTCATAAATTTTCTGACTAATTGACCGATTCTTTAACAATTTAAAAGTGCTTGTAAATGATTAATTGAAATAAATGCTTTGAGTTGTCTTAAAGATAAGAGTCACTCTGTGCCTCTGCCGTTCCATTCGAGGTTATACAGGATATTGTATTGTCTTCTATTGTCCAAGTACGTCGACCACCTGGTCTAATTTTATCGGTCAATCGTCCTTGAATCAAATAGATATTCCATTCGATACGTACGTAAATATCGGTCCTTGCAGATAACCGATAGCAGAAAGGTCGAGATTAGACTGCCAATCGATATAATGTAACTTCACGCCTACAGTTTCCAAATGGATAAGCAGAGGTACTGCTTACGTTTAAGTCACTTTTTACAGAGGGTGACGCTATTGCCACCAACTGGGTACAAAACCAGACTCTGGGCTGCAGTTGAGAAATTGCAAAAAACCCAATAACACTTGCCTGACCCTGGACATCTAACCCAGTGCCCCATACGCTTGCAACCTCTAGGTCACCGAGGTAGTCTCGACGATACTACTTTCATGTGAGCTATTGCACACCATGTGACAGAAATGGTTGAGAAAAAATATGGTTTTAGCACCTTTAAATGATGGAACAACAACTATCACACAGAATGAACGAAAATTCAGTATTTTAGAAAGATTTTTGATAACACGAACCCTTTTTTTTTTTTTTTTTTTTTTTTTTTAAGGATGGGAAATCATCCAATGACCCCTCCCGCTCTGGGTGGAGCGGAAGGGAGTGTCAGACTCTTACTGACTAAAACCCATCCGTGTTCCTTCCTTAGCCCTTTATGTTCCGGGGCAGCGGTAACCCTTTCGGACAATCCCGCTGCCCCGGCAGGCTTCGGCCCTAACGGGCCCCTCCGTGTCTGCTGACAGCTCTTTGAGGCGCGCGTGGAACACATACGCGCCGTCCGGCACGGGCCTGGTCCTGATCGGACGGCGAGCTACCCATTACTCGCCGTCCGCAGGCCCGCGCCTACGGTGGCCGGGAGTCGTCACGCGGCTCCCGACGCCCGGGGCGTCTACCGCGGCGGCTGGGACGGGCGGCCCTCTCGGCTCTCTCCCTCGCCCATCCCGCCACATAACACGAACCCTCACACACCGATTTCACATTACACTCCAAAAATGTTCTAAGCAGAATCCCACTCATCCACTGCTGGATAAAGACTTCTCCCAAGTTGCGCCACAACACCCGGTTCACACTCTTCCACATCCAGGCTGTCCTAACCAATCAGTTGAAGGTCACCAGTCCACCTAGCTGGGGGTATCCCACGTTGCGGTTGTCGAAGACTCTTCTACTCCGATCATTGGTTCTTCTTTAATTATGGCCAATCTACAACTATTCTAGTAAACACTTAATAGGTAATTGCCAGGAGATGTTCATCAGCCCAGCCTTTTCTCAACTATGTTGTGGTCGGATTCCAGTGTAATCAGATGCAGTAGGTTTTCTATTGTCAAATGAGCCTGCTCTTGACCTCGATCTCGTCTGGCGGAAAGCGATGGATGAGGTCTACGGTGGAACAGTGCCCAGAAGTTGCCTGTTCACTCTTCCTTTGAAGGCTGACGGGTTATATCAGGAAGGGAACACAGCCGAATTCCAGTATATCTATGGACTACTACTAAGAAATTAAACTGGCCACAAATACACAAAAATACAAGATCTTGAAAAAGTCAACGCGTCTCTTTTGTTTCAAATGTTTTCCTTTATCCGATAAGAAAGATCAATTTTCGTCACAAGATATGAAAAGAAAGTGAGGTAACGATATGATCGGTGATGAAGGAATCGATTAAATCGATTGAAATGAGATTCGACTAAATAAATGACTGAGGCACATCACTTCTCTCTTATCGGCACAAAATATGTATATGAGAATAGCTTATAATATATTTTTTTCTTTTATAGTTGTTTGGGGAACAGGGTGTAAAGTTCACTCATACTCTATAGAAAAGGGAGGATCCTCCGACCAGACGGGTGTTGTCTGGCGTGCAACTGCCCAATGATTCATGTCGGGCCGTTGTATGTGCTAGTTGCGCGGTAAACTCTGCTTGCGAGAAGCAGGATTTTGCGTGACGTCAGTATGACGCGTAGTTCTCATGTGGCGTTGTAGATACCGCTCCGCCACTCTGCCGTTACTCAGTTATTTTAAATGTAAGTCTAGCAGCTTGAGTACTTTATGCAGCCTACCCAAATGTCCTTTTTTTGGTATTGCTCGTCAAGTCGTTGAGCCTCTCAAGTTCCTAGTTGAGCTACACGAATACCGACAAATGCTTGCACTAACTGGACTGTTCCACTCAAGTCTGTGTGGTACTTTCCTCAAAAGACCATTTCAGACATCAATCTATATGGTCTTCAGATAATGTCTGGAGTAGTCAGGAAACGCCGACCTCATCTAGTTTATTTATTTTTATAATAATTATGACGTGTACCTAAAAGTGATTCCGATATCATTCATATTAACAGAATACATCAGTTAATTTCATTTTATCATCATCTGTCTGGCTTTTCTCAACTATGTTGTGGTCGGCTACCAGTCTAACCGGATCCATCTGAATACCAATATGTTACATGGAGCGACGACCTATCTGACCACCACAACCGTTACTGGGTTATTTATATACGATACCTACCCCTTGGTAACACTGGTTGCCAGATTTTGGGGCTTCAGACTACTCGCAATGACTGTCAAAGATCTACAAATGACAGCCGGGACCAAGAGGCACGGAGGGGTCTCGATAAGTACCTAATGAATGGTCACCCATCCACGGACCGACCTCGGCAAGCGTAGCTTAACCTTCGATCGACCCGTGCGGCTGTTATTATTTAGCGAAGAGGCCAATTAAATCTATAGTTAGCTTGTTTAAAATCTATTAATGTTGATTAAACTACACTTGTTTTGATTACCTATTATTCAGTTAGCTTAATCAGTAAATTGTTCAGTCTGATCATAATCATGCCATGTTTGTCAATAACATCAGTTTCGATGAATGAAGTTCCTTTCCATGAATGAAGGCCCATGTCCCACTGCTGACGAGCAAGCGACAAGCTAACAACGATTTTGTCGCTCAAGAAACATACCGTCAAACGGGGTGAATAAGGATGCAGGATCGGGACAAAACTTTAAAACCAAAAAGACCCAAGAGCCAAAAAGGACTCTAATGTGTTTAGAGTATTATTATAATTAACAATTTGGTACCCTTGTTGGCAACAAACTATATTATAAGTTTCGTCCTGCATCCCTATTCACCTCGTTTGTAGGTACAGAGGCCAGCACATCAACCTACCCCAATCTGTAAAATTTTCCCAATTGAATATGAACCTTATTCCTTTCAAATCAAATCGTTTATTGCAATCCATAATGTACAATTACAGGTGGTAAATAAAAAATAATATAAACAATGATGGACCCTGTCGGGCACAGCAATTTTTTAGATAAGTAAGAGAGAGGATGAGCGCTTTATTCATTTTCCTCGTTATAAAGTTACAATTATTTTCCATCCTATTACCTATGTATTTATGTTTCCATTCATTTACTTATTCTATTTATTTTATATATGCAGGTCTATCTATTTCTTTGTGGTAAAGTTGAAAATCTATCAAATAAATTTGACAGATTGGGGTAGCCTGATGTGCTGGCCTCTGTACAAAAGGTGGCAGGCCCCGAGTTAGCAAAAGAGATACACAAATATTTTACTAAATGATCGCTGACTGTTCACGCTACCGGCGAGTACTAGTTTGTAGCAGCGACAACGAGCTTAGCGACGCTCGCTTTGGTGGCAGATCATTCGCTGAGAGCCTCACGCATAGGTACCTGCAGTATTTTTTATCTCGCAAAGCGACGCACGCTTTATTTGTGGTAACCAAGTGTACAAATACGCTGTGAATGTGTGCGTACGCTAAGCGAAAATGAAGTAATAGTGCGGGCAGGATGTGATGCGACGGGACAGGTTGGAGGAACAAGAAACACGCAGAAAAAGTAGCGGACAGCTTAAGCTAGTAAAAATACAATATAATAAAAAAAAACCGCCTGTGGTGTGACAGGTGCCTTACAAACGGAGACTGAACCGTGTAAACAACCTTTACGATACTTGCTATCGAAAGACGAGAACTGCTGTGATTGCGTAACACACATAATATAAAGTGACAATTGGTCGCAATGACAGTTTTGACAGTTCAGCCATGTTCATTGCGTTTTTACGTTCACGAGAAAAAATATGAAAAGAAACAAACCTATGATGCAATAGATATGTCGCAGCCAACTGGTTAAATTAGCCGTTCAGTTAACTGCCTGGCCTTTAGAAGTAGTGCTCGCCTCGCTTCCTCCCTCGGCTCGAACGCGGTTGATCACAGTTCTAACCTAACCTAACCCACTTGGTCGGGAGGCAATGCCTTAATTACTGCAACCAATTCGGCTCGCGCGTGATTGGTTACAGACTTCCAACTTATACTGTAATTGAATATCATTCAGGCCGTTAGTTGAACGGCCGCCGTTTAGTTGAAAGGCTAGGCAGTTAACTGAACGGCTAATTTAACCAGTTGGCTGCGACAGATAGATGATAATGGTTGGAGAGAGCCGTAGTGGCCCAGTGGTATCGGATTAACTTACGAGATGTAGGTCATTCGAATCCAGACAGGCGCTTAACTTTGTGTAAATAATTTTATCATCGCTAGTCTCAAAACGGTGAAGGAAAACATGGTGAGGAAACCAAAAGTTTGAAGACATGTGACATCTACCAACCCGCACTGGGCCCGCGTGGTGGATTACGGCCCACTCCCTCTCTCATAGAGGAGGTCTGTGTCCCAGCAGTCGGAACATTATAGACTGATTATATTATGAAGCAATGGATTAGGAATATTCTTCAAAACCCACGGTTTGTGATTGATATTGTGGAACGCAATTAGGGTGCTGTCGGTGCTGGAAACAGAATATTTTCAAATTGGAAAATAATATTTACTTAATACCTACTCAAACCTGACCTAGCAGGGGATCGAGGAGGGGGGGGGCTCTTTGGATCAGACCGGAATAAGTCACTGAAACAACTAATTGAAGTATCTCTCTAATTCTAATGAAGTACGCTTTTTTAATATCAATAATGTTTTTTTTTTTGGGGTCTTCTTGTCTAAGAAATAACAGCCCAACGGGTCGATCGATCAGGTTAAGCTATTCTTATGTCTGTGGATGGGTGACCATCTTTACATACCAAGACCCCTCCTCGGATAGCACGTTAAGCTTTGGTCCCGGCCATAGAACGTCCCGGCTTTAATTCGTGGACCTTTGATAGTCGTTACGGGTGGTCAGAAGCCCGAAAGTCTGACAACCAGTCTTACTAAGGAGTAGGTATTGTATTACCAAGTATCTGGGCTATGGAGGTCAGATAGGCAGTCGCTCCATGTAAACTACTGGTATCCAGCTGCATCCGGTTAGATTGGAAGCCGACCCCGACATAGTTGGGAAAAGGCAATCAGATGAATCCTAAATCTTTTGGGCATCGAATGCTGTAATGAGCCTCTTTTTTATCTTTCTGGTTTTGATTATAACTGTGACCAACCACATTACATCCATCCAAGTTGGTCGCAGTTACTTAGCTATTTAGTATTTAATTTTTTTTCTGAAGAATCTATCAAATCTTCGAGAAAATCGACAAACTATTTAAAACAACTAATATTTAGCCATGTACCGCAACACTAACACTTATCTTTAATAATTATGCAAATGATAACAACAAAGCAATTGTCGAATCGATCACTCGATAACATTCATAGTCACCAACTTAAACTGACACGCGGAAATTTTTGGAACTCAATCAATCTGCCTGTCTTTGCAACCGAATGCAGCTGAATACCAGTTCTTTACATGGAGCGACTGCCTATCTGATCTCCACGACACAGTTACTGGGTAACACGATACCCCTTAACGGTAATTTTTGGAACTAACGCTCAAAATGTACAGAATTTTGACAGTTCCCTAGACAAGCAGCGCCACCTTGACAGCTCGAGATGTTTTGGTCATAGATTACAGACTTTTTGGTGCAGATTCGTATCTTCAAGCTAAGTATGTTAAGGGCAACAGCACAGATGATTATTTTAATCTAACTTAGGATAGTAGATCCATTAACGTTACTTTGCCTCTTTCTCTATTTTTAAATATCAGGTAAATTGATTTCAGATAGGCATGCAGTCGCTCCATGTAAAATACTGGTGTTCAGCTGCAGGTTAGACACGAAGTCGACCCCAATATAGTTGGGAAAAGGCTCGGCAGATGATGACATAGCTCTAGTGACCTTATTGGCGATGTTCTTCAGAAAGTTCAGATATGTAATACTTACTCGCAACTCGCTTGTATTGTATGTGCTGATTATAAACCTATCATATATTTAATTACGACATGTATACAGGCAGCTTAAAAAACAATGTTTGCCAAAAACAACACCCCATAACAACAACAAAAAATACATTTATTACATCATTTATTATCATTTATTACCCTCTTTCCAACAGCAGCCGCAACAAACCAAACTAACGTTAGACGATCCGGCGCCCCCAATGATAAGGTATTATCAGTGTTGATAACAAGTACTTTGACATGCTAATAGTGACCTGTTTCAGTTAGTTATTACGCCTCTAAATAGAAATGAGGCTGAACATGCCTGAAATAGGCCGCGACACGTGTAAGGGCAGGCAGTAGAGGCACGTGTCTCGATGTGTTGCGCGTGAGTTGTGATTTTGTAGAGTGTGGGTCTATCTTTTTGATACTTACTGTTTTTTTTTTTTGTTTTTTTTTTACCAGCCATTATTTTCCCGCTTCTGGAAAAAACTTCACTAGTCATAGTACAGACGCCAGCACATGAAGCTATTCGAAACTGTCAAATTTTCCCTATCAACCTTAAACCTTATGCTTTGGAGATAAAGTTGAAAATCTATTAAAGAAATTTGACAGATTGTAGTAGCTTGATGTGCTCGCATCGGTACTTATATAAAAAAAAAATCCTGTTCTATTTACATACCTACAAATTTGTACGGAACCCTCGGTGCACGATACCGACTAACACTTGACCGGTTTTTAGGATATTGTTAGAGTATTTTGCAATTGAAGGAAAACCACCAAAGTGAAGAAACTTTACAGTTTTGCCTTGCTTCTTACAATACGAATGTGGTGAATCTGCTAAGGATAACATTAAGATTTTATTTCGAGATGTAAATGTATTTACATAATGTTATGTGTAAGAGTGCATTGACCCTGAATTTCAGCCGTAAGTTATTTTCGTTCACTGGCCGTAGCCGTATGTAACTACCTAATGAATGACAGTTTTTTTTTTTTTGTGATCTTCCTATACCTACGAGTCGCAATAAATCCTTTTATTTTCTTTATTTTGTAGTTCATGAAAGTATTTTTTGATTCTTAAATTCACTGCCAGACAACGCACAGACTCGCTGGGTCTAGAAGCATGATATTTTGCGCAGGAGTTAATTATACAACAAAAGTGAGCACTAATGATTTTTTTTTGTAACATTCATTTTTATCGATGGGAAAACCCACCTGGCACACGGTGTGTCTTTATTGAAATAATATCATTTAGATATTAATGAAAACTTTAACACGAGGTATTCCACACTGACGCGGTAGTTTCGAGTTTTTGACAGACACAACTCACAAACTAACACACTTACAAAATTCTTTCAACCACCAATAAATATTCTCCAAACATCCTTAAACCCAGACCTAGACCCAGAAACCCATAACCACATAGAAATAGATAAGATATAGAAAAAATATACCCAAAAAAATACCGCTCTCTGATTGGCTGACCCTTTTTTTTTCTAGTAGGGCCCTCACTACTTGGAACTATTTCCAGGATAGTAAAAATAAAAACTGGTTACTTAAGGGATTGTTCAACCAATCGTGGAAGACTGTTTTATTTACTTGTTTAAACAAATGTTTAAGTTATGTTTATGTTATCTGTGCATCTTTCTTAGGATTCTATGCATGAACTATATTTAACCGACTTTGAAGGAAGAGGTTGTGTGTTTGAAGTGTTTTTTTTTAATTGGTAGGTATTATAGGTAAGATTTTTTTTATTCTTGTAGCTTTAACTCAACTTATTTTTTCTTTATTTGTGGATATAATAATTATGTTTGCTTGGACATCTCTGACATCAGAGAAGGAAAACATCATGAGAAAACCTGAACTTATAGCTAATATAAAAATGAATCGCTAAATGTGTTGCTAAGCGCAAATCTCGAGAGCTGTAGCTGAACCGATTTCGCTAATTCTTTTTTTGTTGTGTTCGGTATTGTCAGGACAAGGTTTGTATGAAAGAAAACTTAGAAAATTCGAAAAAAAAATTGTTCCCGTGCGAAGCTGGGCGGGCCTTAAAATCGCCAACCCGTCTTGAGCAAGCGTGGCCGTGGTGATCAATGCTTTGCCTTCTCTGTGTGAGACGAGGCCTTGCCCTGCAGTGGGATTTGCATTTTCAGGACTTCAAAAACAATAAGTTTAAAACGCGAAGACTTTTGGCTTTCTGTCGACTATTTTTTCCTTTCCAAGTCTTCCATGCTGTAATATAATATAAATAAATAAATAAAACACAGTTCCGGAAGCCTATGTTTTTTTTTTCTGGCACACACTCCATACAATTTTATTTTTAAAGTAGTTTTTTTTCTTTGTGCTGTGTTCGTAAACGAAGTGAAGTGCCAAATTGAGGGTCGTAAAAAGGAATTAAATGTAGATTGAGTTTTTAGCTTGTGGCGAGGTTCCAAAGTCATTTATTTACATAATATCACGCCTATAAACCGTGAAGAGTTAGGCACCGATGTACGTATATGTAGATGGTATTACTACATTGCGCCATTATGTTGTTGTTGTCTTTTATTTGTATACCCACTACCTCATCAACTCAGTACAAGGTGGACTCAAAATATGCATTTGCATAATTATAAATTACATTTACTCAGCCTATAATGTTCCCACTGCTGGGACACAGGCCTCCTCTCTGTGAGAGGGAGAGGGCCGTAATCCACCACGCGGGCCCAGTGCGGGTTGGTAGATGTCACATGTCTTCGAATTGTTGGTTCCAGGACATACCGAGACTTAAAATAATATGGAGCATAAATGATAGTTACATTTATTTCTTAAAAAAAAAAACACTTTCACATATTATCATCTGCCTGCCTTTTCCCAACTATGTTGTAGTCGGCTTCCAGTCTAACCGAATGCAGCTGGACACCATATCCTATCTGAGCTGCACAACCCAGTCAATGGGTAACACGATACCCCTTGGTAAGACTGGTTGTCCGACTTTCGGGTCTCTGACGACCCGTAACGACTATCAAAGATCCTCGAAGGACAGCCGGGATAAACTGCTTAACGTGCTTTCCGAGGCACGGAGGATTCTTGGTATGTAAAGATGGTCACCCATCCACGGACCAACCGCGGCAAGCGTAGCTTAATCTTATCGATCAAATCGTGCGGCTGTTATTAGGTACTAAGCCAAAAGCCCCAAAAATCATTCACAACCATCCCAATAAATTCAAAAAACTCGCTCCCTCACTCGCACTCATTCTCAGCACGTTAATAATACCAGACACATGCGCACTACAGTCTCCTCATAGTCGTAACCCGTAGTAATAATAATGGCGCGCACACATTATCGTTCGTAGACTATTTTTTTTACGTCTGCGACAAAAACCAGTCTGGCTGTGTGCGCCGGGCCCTATTGTTTGCTCAGTGCAGTCAGTGTACACATGGCGTTATGTTGTGTTGGAAGGGGGATTTTTGGCGTTTGGTGAAATTACTAGGTTTTGGTAGTGAATGTAGTATAATTCCGATCCAGCCTGTCCCTTGCTGTCTTCTCCCAGCGACGCCCTAAACCGAGGTCCGTACCCCACAGGGGGTGCCCTTAGCGTTTAGTCGCTTAGATTTTAAGTTTTTTAAACCCTGGCTGGAGGCCTTATTTTATTGAGGCATCCACAAATAAGTCCGGTTAAACAGTCGACACAAGTTGAACTGCGAGAAGCCGTTTTGCAGTTGATTACAATCAACGACTATCATTTTATCTCTAAGGTTAAGAGTGTTATGAACATATAATTATGACGCTTAGTAACGGTTTTTATTATTTTATTTTTTTATATTATAATATCAACGAATCAGAGCTTGACCGGAGAACAAAGAGGAGGTTATGGCCAAGTAATAACAGCCGCATAGGTCGCTCGATCAGGTTAAGCTACGCTTGCCGCGGTTAGTCCGTAGATGGATGAATCTTAACATACCAAGACTATTCGTGAATCTTTGACAGTCGTCGGATCGTCAGAAGCACGAAAGTCCGACAACCAGTCTCACCAAGGGGTATCATATAATCCAGTAACTGAGTCGTGGAGGTCAGATAGGCAGTCACTCCATGTAAAATACTGATATTCAGCAGCATCCGACTTGACAGGAAGCCGACTCCAACATAGTTTGGAAAAGCCTAGGCAGATGGTGATTTAAAATCTACAAATCTTATTTAGACATACGAAAATTATTTTTTTAAACCAGTTTTATACGATACTTTTAATACAATTGAAAATTACTTACAACAAAACATATTATTCTATACTTTTTTTTACAACTTAGAACTGAATGTACACACGGCTACACATCAAGCTATACATTTCCAGTTTCAGCTAACCTCTTATTTGCATTGCTACGTACAAACAGAAGTCAGCTTATACAGCACCCTAATTGTGTAACACACTATCAAGCATAATCTGAATCATCATTGCTAATCCATTGCTTCATATGTTCGAAAAAATTATCTGCTCAACAACGTAATAACGCAGTGAATGTTTTTGAATTGTCAAAATGAAAGCCATTTCTATTGTTAGTGTGTTACGAAATTAGCTATCACTGCCAATAAACTTGCCTCGTGTACTTTATATTGAGGTCTCCTTTTTCTAGCGTTTGTTGATTGAAATGTTGTCTAAGAACACTGTTAACGTATCGACATTCAACACTACCTATATCTTGTCACGAAGCTAGGAAAGTTAGGTTGAGTGACAGGTTTACTGTTTATTTTGTTGCCACTATCAACTGTCAATTTGAAGACGAAACTAAGACAGATTTAGCGACAAGAATTCTTTACAAAGAAAGAAAAAAAAACCGATCAGGTGCGAGTCGGATTCGCGCACAGAGAGGGTTCCGTACAAAATTGTAGGTATGTAACTACAAATTTAAGGTTTTCAGACTTTTTCCTTTACTTGTGCTACATGACCTTGCTTCTTGCCAAATTTTATGATTCTAGGTCAACGGGAAGTACCCTATAAATTTTGATTCCCTTGAGAGTGTCGTAATATACGTTTTTTGCGGCATACACGGATGTATCTTTTTTTACGTTAACTTAGAAGTTTGATTTTTTCTAAACTTCAAAGGACAATAGAGCTGAGTATATGGTTCTAATTTCAACTCGATACCTTCACGCGTTCCCAATATAAAGGGTATTGACAGATAGACAGACGACAACAAAGTGATCCTATAAAGGTTCAGATTTTTCCTTCTGAGGTACGGCACCCTAAAAAGAACAAGTTGCAAGTTGACATCGCTCAGCATAATGCTAAGACCCTATGCGACACAGAGCCCCAGCTCAGCCCCAGCTCTGGTTTACATATATAAGTTCTAAGCTTCTGTCTACTGTACTATAAGAGTTGAAATAAAAGAGCCTTCACACTCGATGTTATAATACTGTGTAAACTTGTAAAGTAGTGTTCATAACTCAGATAATTACATTCCATTATGTACTTTATTGAAATGTGTTCTAAGTTGATTTTTGACTGACCATTTTTAACAAAATGGTCCTAATAAGTTTTGGGTGCAATGAAATTTGAAGTTTGTTAAGAATGGCATTCAGTTTGTTGTTCCTTAACATGAAAATTATCTGAAATTCCTGGCTCTTTTTTGGCAATAAAGTTTTTTGTGTCGTCTTTTCTGATAGATATTTTAGAAGTTTTATAAAAAAAATCATCAATCATTAAAAACATCATTACAGTTAGGTACTCGACCTAGACATTTACCAAAAAGCCGAATCTCACTCCGAACCGCGCCACAGACATGGTTACAAAAGTTTGGTTGTGATTATTCAATCGGTTGACGTCAGGAAGGGCGTGGTTATTGCGTCACCCTCCTACGGGGAGCTTCACGCTTTTAATACAGGATAGATAGACAGAAATACTGGTCACAAAAACTTTTAGTTTACGGGTTCATCTTTCTCTCATATCGGCATGAACTACAATATTATTTTTAGTATTTATGCGAAACCTGAATATAGTTTGTTCAGAATAAGTAACTGATTCGATTTCAATAATTTTTACACCATGTTATATTTTGTCCCAAAAATATTTAATCAACAGTTAATTACAATTAAATCGCCGTACAGTTAGGTATACCTACTGCCAAACTAATATCAATGAGCGTACGATGCTAGAGGAGCTTAAAACATGGTCACCCCGCGCCGCGCCGCGTGGTGAGCATGTTTTTGAACGGACAACCAGGAGGCCTACCATGATCTACTTAAAAACGATTAAAAAGCAAGACATTTCAGTTTAGGTTCTTAAACTGCATCGTTCACAGTCATACCATGACGTCCAATACGCTCAGCGGCATTTGAATCGTTGAAAGTGAATGAGCGTTAAGAGCTCGTGGTAGGTATCCAGATGGCACGGCCTAAATTGAATCGTTAAACTGACGTCATGGTACGAATTAGCAGAACAGTTCAGTTTAGGTCCTAAAGTGGATCGCGTTAAGAGCTCGTGGTAGGTATGCAGGTAACATTACAAGTTTATAACTTTGTGATTTCTCATGATACAGTTTTGAAATTTTGTACATACGAGTAGATTCTTCACATAAAAATACAAGACACGTGTTTCGGGTTTCGCATATACTAAAAGTTGTGTTGAGCGGAGTAATTGTGTAACACACTAACAGTAGGAATGGCTTTCATTTTGACAGTTCAACAACATTTATTACGGAGGGGCTCGTGGCTAAGTAATAACAACCGCACAGGTCGATCGATCAGGTTAAGCTACGCTTGCCGTGGCTGGTCTGTGGATGGTTGACCATCTTCATATACCAAGACCGCCGTTGGTCCCGGCTCAGCCGTTGGCCGGCGGCGGTCATTTTGGGGTCAGCTTCCAGTCTAACCGGATGCAGCTGAATACTAGTATTTTACATGGAGCGACTGCCTATCTGACCTCCACAACCCAGTTATTGGGGAATACGATACGACCCCTTGGTAAGACTGGTTGTTAGACTTTCGGACTTCTGACGACCCGTAACGACTGTCAAAGATCCACGAATGACAGCCGGGACCAACGGCTTATCGAGATGCTCACCCATCCACAGTGTTCGGCTGTTATTATTTAGCCACGGGCCCCTCTAAAACGGCGAACGAAAACATCGTGAAGAAACCGGCATGTCCTATAACCAAAAATTAGAAGACATGTGACATTCGCCAACCCGCACTGGGCCCACGTGGTGGATTACGGCCCACTCTCTCTCACAGAGAGGAGGCCTGTGTCCCAGCAGTGGGAACATTATATGGCTGATTATGCTATACGCTAAATAAACCTTTGAAATATTCTGAATTCGTACACAAAATAAATTCTAAACTTTAAAATACATGTTTATTTAAAATAGTCGAGTCTCAATTCTGAGTTGAATTTAAAAATGTTAGTGCCTATTTCCACGGTCATTTACCGACATTATGACTGACAAAAAAGTGTTGGGTGCACGGAGTAAAATTTACTCCGTGGGTGACAGAAAATTTATAATTTGACACTGCAGAGACAATTTTTTTCTGAAAATCTCTGGTACTCTTTTGAATTTTTTTTTAATTGCAAATCAAAAAGTCTGTTTTCTCTTGTGCCAGAATCACAAAACCGTTCACTTGGTTTGGATTCCAAGCCATTGTGGCATAAGAGGAAACGAATATGTGGATGCTCTTGCTAAGGATGCTGTTACGTCCCAAGCCGTTGATCTTAAGCATTTCCAATGCCAGGGCTACGATCTGCTGAGCCTTCCAAAAAAGAGCTTGCTATCCTCATGGCAGATGCAGTGGCTTAACTCTAGTAAACGAAAAGGTGCTTTTTATCATGCAATACAGACTAATATTACACCCAAGCCTTGGTTTTACCCTTACAAAAAAATATCCAAGAAAGTAATTTCTGTAATCTGCCGTCTCCGCATAGGTCACTGTTGTTCCCCGGTGTTTCTTCACAAATTACGGGTCAGAGACACATCTCTCTGCGAATGTGGGTTGGATGAAGGTACTTTGGAGCACATCTTTTTTAACTGCTGCAATAATAACCCTAGCCCTAGCCCATGACTTGTATAGCCATCTCTATAAATTAAAGATCCCTGTCCCAATTAACTTTCCATCCCTGTTAACATATTCTTCCCCAAAGCTCCTTGAAGCTTTGATGTATTTTATCCGCGTCAATGACATCAAATTATGATGATTTCTGTGTAAATAATAATATGTATATTATTTTTTAATAACATAACAAATTTTTTGTTCTCTCTATTTATTTATTTCAGTGTACTTATTAATATTCTTCAACAAGTTTCACATTAAATTCAACTATTTTCTTTGGATATAATCATGGATGTAAAATATTAGTTTTTTTTTTTTTTGTTGTTGTTATTCTAAAAATCACTACGTTTTCTCATATCACATCTGACATTGGTAGAATTGTCGACATCGGCACCATTGCCATAAAGAAAAATAGAATAGAATAGACAATTTTTTTAAATTGACACAGATATACTGACACTCAGATAAACGGATACTAACAGTTCAGCTGCGGGGTAATTGCGATTTACACACTTTCAATCACAATCTGAATAATATTTTGAAGGATATTATTCCTAATCCATTGCTTCATATTACCTATTATATTATTGCCCATATTCAATTCAAATTCTTTATTTCAGTCATGAGTCCATAGTGTTAGTATCAACAAAATAACTTAATAACTAACTAACACCACACGAACTTTTTTATTATTTGATGTATAGGTACTCATTGTAGTGTATCTATTAAATAGATATGTAAACACTGTCTCATTCACACAAGCGGGGTAGCTGCTGTCACCTATGTCATCTGTCAGTCACGAGGAATGGCGGGAAACAGACAAAGGAGGCAGGCTAGATATATACGATGGCGCTTGGTGTGATAATGAGCCAGTGAAGTGATATTATTATGTTCAACATAAAGGACATGGCCAATTTTTGTAAGGACGTCGGCACAGTTTGTCGGAATCGACAGGATTCTACGCTCATGTTTTACAATAAAATATATTCTATTCTTCTCATGTTCGAAAGATTTGTCTCGGTCAGCAACGTAAATAACGCCATGTGTGGTGTTGTTGAACTGTCAAAGTGAAAGCCATTCCTATTTTATAGTGTGATTCGCAATTGCCCCGCAGATTACAGAAAATAAAGTAACTTGACAATGCAGAGACAGCTAGATATTTTTTCTGCCAGTTTCTGGTACTTTTTGACAGATTTATTTTTTAAATTTACACAGACATTCATAGACACTCTCAGAAAATAGGTAGATACTAACGGATGACCTGAGGGACAATTCTCGTAATTTTAAGAACGTTCACAGTCTGATCTCAGTCTCAATCTGTCAAAAAACCTCCCTCTAATTTCCCTACATTTTGACAAGTTTTTGACATTTGTTTGTCGCTGAGATGAGACTGCGACTAGATTTTGAACGTTTTAAATTACGAGAATTGGCCTTCTGGTCTCTCTTTAGAAAAATTCAAAAATTGCTTTGGTAGGTATAGTAGATGATAAATGTTTTGTACTGGAAATTCAAAGTCTGTCTCAAAGATTGACATTTACATTTCAAGCCACCTCTTGACTGCCTCACCCTGAGGCCTCACCATAATATGCATGCACAAAATTTCCTTAATTTGACGTTATTTTAATGTTGTTGCATAAACTGTTACTGTTCCAAAAACGGGTGAAGACTATGACTAACTATACCACTTATCTCAGGAGTCAGGGCTTCAACTGAAAAAATAAAACTTTTTTTATGTCAATAAAACATTTTTTATATATTAATTCTTTACACTTTTTTAACTTAGCAAGAAAACACACTATGTCATCTAGAAATCACATTAGCTCGTTTCAGTCCTGAAGGCCAATTCCCGTAATATAAAACTACTCGCAATCTCATCTCAGTGACAGTCAATGTCAAAAACTTGTCAAGAGGTATTTTTGACAGATTGAGACTGAGACACAGATTACTGAATAGACTGAGATCAGACTGTAAACGTTAAAATTACAAGAATTACCACTCAGCTGTTCTACAAATATCTCACCATGAAAACTTAATTTGAATGTTAGCTGTCAATTTCTAGCACCAGGTGGAATGTCTCTTCACTCCAAACTCACGTCACTATATAAAATGTCAAAGTGAGATTAGAGAAAAGATTTGATTTTTGTATGTTTATTTCTTACGCTTTCACGCTAGACGGCTGAACGGATTTAGATGAAATTTGGCACATGGGTAGACAATGACCTGAATTAGGATATAGAATACTTTTTATGCCGATATTCCCACGGGATCGAGACATGCGAGTGAAACCTCGGGGCGCCTAATTAAGAATATAATTTCAGCAAGGAGATCCTATGACCTGATCCTGTGTTCTTGAGTGGAGACCGCGAGTCAACAAACGTAAGGTAGGACGCCCTCAGGCTAGGTGGAGCGACGATCTTCGCAAAGTGGCTGGTAGTAGCTGGATGACAGTTGCCGAGAATCGAGCTAAATGGCGTGCAATAGGAGAGGCCTACGTCCAGCAGTGGACTGCTGGAGGCTGATGATGATCCTATGACATTCCAAACTCACATTTCTAATTCTCATTTAAAAAAAAACTACAAAAGCTATTTTCCTAAAACCTCAAACTCTAACAAAGTTACAACTATCCAAAAATACATTCAGAATTAAAACAATTCTCTTAAAACAGCGCACCATTCTCGTCTACACTAATTTGTCAGCCACAAACGGCCTGTCTACCCACGCACTTAATTGTAAACTTGTGAGCTGCGAGTTGTGACTGTGCCTAGCCATCTAACGAGGTGCCACATCGTCTGACCAGGTTTATAACACGATATTGTAGTATAGAACATGTTGGAACATGTCTGGACTTAGGTCCAGTGACCTGTCTGGTTGGTAAGACCTTGGACTGTTAGGTCAGTCATTTTGGATTTCATAATCAGCCTATAACGTTCCCACTGCTGGGACACAGGACACAGCCTCCTCTGTGAGAGAGAGTGGACCGTAAGCTATTACGCGGAGTGCGGGTTGGTAGCAGGTAGCTGTCACATGTCTTCGAATTTTTGGGTCTAGGACATTCCGGTTTTCTTCACGGTTTTGAGAGCAGTATGATCTCACAAAGTAAAGTGCCTGCCTGGGTTCGAACCCTGGACCTACGATACGCAAGACGGGGACGTTACCACCTGCACCGGGACAAGCTGCCGTAATGTCAGTTTTTAGGGTTCCGTACCCAAAGAGTTAAAACGGGACCCTATTACTAAGACTCCACTGTTCAATAATTTTGTGAAACGCAGAGAATTGCGTAACACACTAACAGTAGCAATGGGTTTCATTTTGACAGTTCAACAACATTCATTGCGTTATTTAAATTGTTGAGCAGACAAATTTTTCGAACATATGAAGCAATGAATTAGCAATATCCTTCAAAATGATTCAGATTGTGATAATTGAAAATATTACGCAAAAAGGGTGCGGGAAGCGGTGCAATAATTTTGCTAGAACTTACACGTGGAAATAAATATGCTAACAGTAGCGTCTGTAGCTAACATATTCGAGCAGCTATACCTACCTAAATAATATTAAGTATGACACTTTACATTCAAATGTAAATAAAAAAGGGTGAATTTAAATGAATTTCATGTGAACTAATTTTATTTTAATTTGACCAATGGGTTTGGTCTATTTCTGTTTTAATTATTAGATAAATCATAGATTGTAATAGATAGGGGAGTAGACGTAGGGTATGTGCGTAACCCCACAGCAAGTTAAATACATAATTATGATATAAGTAATCTCATAATCTTAATAGTCCTCATTTGCCTGCCTTTTCCCAACTATGTTGGGGTCGGTTTCCAGTATAACGTATGCAGCTGAGTACCAGTATTTTACATGGAGCGACTGCCTATCTGACCTCCACAACCCAGTTATTGGGTAATACGATACCCCTTGGTAAGACTGGTTGTCACACTTTCGGGCTTCTGACGACCAGTAACGACTGTCAAAGATCCACGAATGACAGCAGGGAAAATTCCGAGGCACGGAGGGGTCTTGGTCTGTAAAGATGGTCACCCATCCATGGATCAACCGCGGCAAGCACAGAACAGATGCGGCAAGCGTAGCTTAAGCTGATCGATCGAGCCGTGCGGCTGTTATTACTTAGCCACAAGCCCCTCTTATAATTATATGTAATCTATACATACATAATATTTTCGTGTCTGTCTGTGTTTCCGCCTTGTTCTACTAAACCATGCAATGGATTTTGAAGAGGTTTTCACCATCATTTAACGAATAAACTTGAAAAAAAAGCTTATGAATAACATGGAAGAGATAACGATGTGACCTGGACTCGTACCGCGAGGGCTGATTCGAAGTGGCGCGGGAAAAGAGGTCCTGGAAAGACTTGTGGGGGAGGCCTTTACCCAGCAGTGTGGATAGTATAGCTAACAGAATAAAAAACCGGCCAAGTTCGAGTTGGACTCGCACACGAAGGGTTCCGTACCACCATGCAATATTTAACACTACATATAAAATAACGGCAAAAAAATCATGTTTGTTTTTAAATAAAAAAATATATTACCCCCTTAAATATTTATTTTATTCTGTTTTTAGCATTTGTTGTTATAGCGGCAACAGAAATACACATTCTGTGAAAATTTCAACTGTCTAGCTATTACGGTTCATGACCGTTATATCTTGTACTTTTTGTTTAGTGTCTGTACTTACTAACGTAGTCGTAAGTTTCAATAACAATCTTGTTTGAGTCTAGGTTACTCTAATAAAGAAAATTCTATTCTATTCCATTCATGAGATACAGCCTGGTGACAGACAGACAGCGACATTTTGGTATTGAGTACAAAGGTACTGCTTATTTGCTCATTTATTTTTTTAATGAAAACTTGTTCAGGCGCGCTGGGCATATTTTGAGATGGGAAAATACTATTAAACTCGTGCTACTGTTACCGTAAGCGATACCGCTTCGCATGTGTTCGGCTGTCCTCGGGATGTACTCGGTTTTATTGTATATCCGATATGTCAGTGAGTGATGGCAAAGAATTCTGTTTGTGTTTTGTTTTCACTTCTGTCGGCCTTCCCGGCGGTAGATTGTTAGCCAACTCCCTCCCACCGAGAGGAGGCCTGTGTCCCAGCAGTGGAAAAATTATAGGCTGACTGTAATAGTTCACTGTAGCACTTATTAGAATAAGGCTCTCAAGAAGTTTGTTCAAGAATAAACAATAAAAAATAGCCACAATCATAAAGCTTGGCAGGGAAATTTGTGACCACAGTTAGACTTCTGCAGCAAGAACTCACACTAAAGATGGTCACCCATCCACGGATCAACCCCGGCAAGCGTAGCTTAACCTGATCGATCAACCCGTGCGGCTGTTATTACTTAGCGACAAGCCCCTTTATCCAAGTTATTATTAATATTATTCTTAACAAGAAATCTCAAGATACGATCACGTACTATTCTAAAATAATTATTCTGATCTTTAGCCATACAAAACGAGAATGAAAACTGCCAAGTCATTGTGCAAAAAGAGTGCGTCTTAATAAATTTTAATAAATGAATATTTATTTATCTTCATTTTATCTAACCCTTTTTAAGAAAGTGACAATCTAACCTTGATGACCTTAAACCACCCTAATCCTTGTCAAACGGGCTAAAACTTGACCTTATACTCGTACATCTCCAAGGTCACTCCCATACTTTAAATAAAACTTGTACAAGCAAACAGGTAAGATTTACATTTAAATGTATGTTGGGGTGAATTTAAATGAAGAGTACCTATGTGAACTTTTTTCTAATTTGAATATTATTTTGTGGTATAATTTAGGGTTAGTCTAGCAACATCTATTTCTATGTGTCTATTTTTTTATATGTGGTCATAGGGTAGAGTAAATAGGGAATGTCATAAGACCCTATATTTTGGGGAAAATTATACGGCTTGCCCTAATAGAAACTAGATTATTGAAGGGTGACTTATAATTTATTTCTATTTAACTATTAGATATATCATGACTTAACATAACGCCTGAATCTCCGAGGGGTTAGCAGAGCTGTACCTATAGTAGATACATCTACATTTCACCAGTTATGTTTAAGTCCCATGTAATAGGGGGCGAATCTATTGTCATCAACCGGGAAGAAAGCCAGACTCCGGGCTGCTACTGAGAAATTCATCGTCTGCTTGCCTTTTCCCAATATTTTGGGGTCAGCTTCCAGTCTAACCGGATGCAGCTGAATACCAGAATTTTACATGGAGCGACTGCCTATCTGACCTCCACAACCTAGTTACTGGGCAATACGATACCCCTTGGTGAGACTGGTTGTCAGACTTTCGGGCTTCTGACGACCCGTAACGACTGTCGAAGATCCACGAATGACAACCGGGACCAACGGGTTAACGTGCTTTCCGAGACACAGAGGGGTTTCGGTAAGTAAAGATGGTCACTGATCCACAGACAAACCGCGGCATCGACTGGCAATGTACCCAAGAGACTGGCGACATTACCACGTTGTATGTCAGCGTACCTCTGGCCAAGGTAAAAGACAGCCTTTGGATCACAGGAAGTGTCAACCAGCCGATTGGAGATTTGATCATAGCTGGCGAAATGTGGGTATAATTTATATACCTGGTCCTCTGTTTACCCCTTTGTGAAATACAGGCGTGATGTTACAGATCACGCCCTATTTATCTTAATTTCAGACACGGGCCTCCTAATGATCGTTACAATGAACGGTCAAAGGTGAAACTGCCAAAAATCGGCCAAGTATAAATCATAGAAAATCAATGTTGGTTCCGTACGTAATATTTTATTTTGTTACTTGACAAGATTGTTGCTACAGTAATTTAATTTATGTAATTTATTTCATCACCACTGCTCTCAAAAACGGTGAAGGAAAACATCGTGAGGAAACCGGCATGTCTTAGAACTAAAAAAAATCGAAGACATGTGACCACCAACCCGCACTGAGCCCGCGTGGTGGATTATGGCCCACTCCCTCTCACATAGAGGAGGCCTGTGTCCCAGCAGTGGGAACATTGTAGGCTGATTAAGCAATGCTACTCTCTTTTTGTCTTTCTCTCTTATTGCTACATGAGGCAGACGCTTGACTGACGGATTTTATTACCAATGATTTTTCAACACTGTCAAAATCACTGTGATCTTTATTACCGTTACAATTAGGTAGCTATTGGGTTGTTGCCGTCAAAGATAAAATTACAGTGAAAAGACTGTATCTTCTGAAGAGTTATATTATACAGAGATTTTGCCAAATACCTTCATAAGTCTCGTGTAATAGAAACTCTTTTAGTTAATACCTTTTGAATACCTACGGACCCCTAAAAATAAGCGTGAATACAGATTACGATAGACACTATTTAAATTGATCTAAAAAAACATACGGATGTTAGTGCTAAGAGAAAAAATATCTAAGATTTGGTGACGTCATAGTGACGTCATAGACAAGTTCAACGGACTAAACTGTTAGTAGAAGGTGTGCATTAGAATAGCCTTCGCGAGCGTCTGAAACCTAGACAGTTAGCTCCACCACCTTAATAATAAGACACATACCTAATCAGCTTAGGGCTCGTGGCTAAATAATAACAGCCGCACAGGTCGATCGATCAGGTTAAGCAACGCTTTCCGCGGTTGGTCTGTGGATGGGTGAACATCTTTAGATACATACCAAGACCCCTCCGTGCTACGGAAAGCACGTTATAGCCGTTGGTCCCGGCTGTCATTCGTGGATCTTTGACAGTCGTTACGGGTCGTCAGAATCCCGAAAGTCTGACAACCAGTCTTACCAAGGGGTATCGTATTACCCAATACCTGGCTTGTGGAGGTCAGATAGACAGTCGCTCCATGTAAAATATTATTATTCAGTTGCATCCGGTTAGACTGGAAGCTGACCCCAACCTTGTTGAGAAAAGGCAGGCAGATGATGATGATGATTTGGTTGTAAGTGAAGATCGAAATCCGTGCCACGCTAATTAGGACCTATCTCCAGAAACCGATGCCGAAAAAACCGCTTTAACATTGTATGTTTGAATCCTCTTGTTGAAATAAACCGTATTTTAACAAGAATGGCAAACAAAATATTAATTGTGACAAACAAATTAAATTGCTCGAAAAAAAACGTACAAGTTGCTTTGAAACTTAATCTATGGTATTTTTACTTCTTAAACCAGAGACAAACATAACCGGCCAGCTTCCAAGGACTGTGACAGTGAGGCATTTATGATAATTAGCTAATCTTATATATAGCTAATTAGTATAATTTTATTCACATATTTTTGTGCCTAAAACGGCACGTGCTATTAAGTAGGTAGATATAGGATAAAATAAAAACATTATAGAAAAATAAATACAACAATACAGGAAACAGGAACAGGAACACACAGGTAACAGGAATTAAAGAAATAGCCTTTGACATATCGCGAGGGTCCCCGGACCTTTGGAAGGCGTACCAGGGGTCGAAGCCGACTCGCACAGGCTCGTTACACGCTTTCAATGAAATGAGGCACCAACCAACGATTATCTCGGTACGCACTATGCAAGTGCACCCAAGGACAACCCCCGGTTGGTGTAGGACTAAGGCTGGCAACATGGCCGCGTTGTATGGCAATGTTGATTCTTTGGCCATAAAATAAGCCAGCCCTCTGGTCACGTGAAGAGTTGACCTATAGCTCCCTTGAGGTTTTAGATAAATAAGTATATTTTTTGTTTAATTGTTTATGTAGGTACAAAAACATTACCTATAATTAAAAAACTTTACCCTAATTAACCTTTCTTTATCTAAGAATACTTTTCTACTTTAATAATGGAATGTGAATGTTGAAAACGGTGATTTTCATTTCTTCTTCTCTTGTTACCTTTGGCTTGTATACCGACAACTAATTGGAATAACTGTGTGACAAAGTATTTGTTGACTGATCTCTTCAATCAACTGTAACATCACCAGCCGCTAACAGCCAATTCTGTTAAGTAAGTACTTATTTCTTCTTTCAAAAAAGGATGCTCTGAGAGGCCAGAGTCTGCAGTGCTGGGGAGATTCATCCAGCTTCATGTGACGAGATGACACTGATTTTTTTGACATTCACAGTGATTTTATGATTTTATTATTTGAATTTTATGAATGACTAGCTGCATCCCGTGGTTTAACCCGCGTGAATGTCGATCCCGTGGGAATATCGGGATAAAAAGTAGCCTATATGTTAATCCGGGGTGTCAGCAAAGTTTTATCAAAATTGGTCCCGCCGTTTGTGCGTGAAGAAGTAACAAACATATAAACACACACACACACTCACAAACTTTCGCCTTTATAATATTAGTGTGATGATTTGATTTGATTTTAGTTTTAAGACCTTTGTAACTAACAATGATGGACAAATAAAATTAGTCTGAAATAAATGAATTTTTGGTTTTTAAAGGAAAACATTGTTTCAGGGTGAAAGAGACAGAAATAGTGACTGAACAGAGAGAATAGATTTTAATGTTTCTTTATTTCATTTAACATTCGCCCCACAAGCGGGGTGATTTTTATTTTTTTAAGTGAAAGTATAATTTTAATAAAAACATTAGTTCTAAAACTGCATTTGGTAGGTAAATTAAAATCAAACGTGTGTTGCTATAGCAACAAAGACCATAAATTAGCACAAAATAAGCACGTACATCTACGCGTTGATTGACCAGCCATTTAATATTATAATCAGCCTATAACGTGCTATAGTGTTCCCACTGCTGGGACACAGGCCTCCTCTCTGTGAGAGGGAGTAGACTGTATTCTACCACTCGGGCCCAGTACGGGTTGGTAGATGTCACCATTGTCTTAGAATTTTTGGTTCTAGGACATGCCGGTGTCGTCACGATGTTTTCCTTCATCGTTTTAAGAGCAGTGGTGATGAAATTGAATACACCAAGTAAAATGCCTGTCTGGGTTCGAACTCACGACATACAACTCGTAAGTCGGGACCGATACCACTGGGCCTCCACTGTTCTCTGCATTTCACATTAGCTCGTATTAAATACACAAAAAAGAAAATAATGCCAGAGTGCAAGAGACAGAAACCGTTTTTGCAAAAAAGGAAAAATAAATTCGTTTCAGAGTGAAAGAGACGGAACTAGTATAGTCTATACCTATACTGTAGTAGGTATATTAATACTTATATTTACCGTTAGTCTAAATCTTAGGATTTTACGTCATCATATTAAGCGATCTCAAACTTTTCAGTCAGTTTAAAAAAAGCACGTGCTTATAAACGAAACTTATTAAAAAATGTACAGCTTTGTTTTTAATGTTCCCTTCACAGGCCCGCCCTACAGGGTGAAGGAAGTTTGACCATTAAGTTTGACCACGAGGAAGGAACGAAAACATCGTAAGGAAACCAGCATGGCCTAGAACCAAAAATTCCAAGACATTTGACATCTACCAACCCGCACTGCGCCCGCGTGGTAGATTACAGCCCACTCCCTCTCACAGAGAGGAGGCCTGTGTCCCAGCAGTGGGAACATTATAGGCTGATTATGATAAAGATATTGTTTTAACAGACTCTATGAGATTCTTTCTAATACATGCATATATTTTAATTTTGGAAAAAAAATATGGATTACAAATTACTTTATTTATGCATTTTATTCAGATACGGCCATTCAGTGTGGTCTAAAATATTTTAAATAAACCTCTTTCCAATTGCTCTCCGAAACACCTTACTCGTGTTTGTTCAGTAATAATTTATAGTACCTACTTATAGAAACTAGATGTTTTTAAATCAATTTTTAGGGTTCCGCACCTCAAAAGAAAAAACGGAACCCTTATAAGATCACTTCTCGTTGTCCGTCTGCCTGTCCGTCTGTCAAGAACCTTTTCCTCAGGAACGCGTGGAGTTATCAAGTTGAAATTAATATCAAATACTCAAGGCTGCAATCCCTTGAAGCAGTGAAATAATCAAACTTCTCAGTCAACGCAATCAAAATATACGGGCGTTTATGTTCGGTTTATGCCGCATATTTTGAAAAATCAAAACCTATAGGGTAGTTCCCGTTGACCTAGAATCATGAAATTTGGCAAGAAGCAAGGTCATATAGCACAAGTAAAGGAAAAAATCCGAAACCCATAAATTTGTAGTTACATACGTACGAATTTGTACGGAACCCTCGGTGCGCGAGTCCGACTCGAACTTGACTGGTTTTTTTTTACTTCAGTTAATTCTTCTATATCTGTATTATTTCTTGGAATTATCTTTTTTGCTATTAAGTCCCCATAGTATGTGCTATGATTTATAAAATTACTGCTTGTCTAATCATCACGCAAGGTGGCTTAAACTTGGCTTTTTTTTAATTTTAGCTCGACCAAATTCGTTTCAGATTTTTGTGCCCCCCATTCTTACCACGTGGTATCGTGTTACCTACCCAGTGACAGGGTTTTGGAACTTGTGGAGGTCAGATAGGTAAAGTCGTTTCATGTACAATACTGGCATTCAGCTGCATCTGTTAAGACTAGAAGCCGACCCCAAATTAGTTGGGAAAAGGCAGGCAGATGATGATGATGATGACGTCCTCCAAAAATATAACTAGCGAAATTTTGGTAAACAAGAACAATGTCTCTTTACTATATTATATATTTTGGTGAACAAAAACAATGTTTCTTTACTATATTATATATTTTGGTGAACAAGAACAATTGTTCTTTACTATATTATATATTTTGGTGAACAAGAACAATGTTTCTTTACTATATTATATATTTTGGTGAACAAAAACAATGTTCCTTCACCATATTATATATTTTTTGGCCTTGTACACACGGCTACACATCTAGCTATACATTTCCAGTTTTAGCTGACCTCACATTGTATAGGTTTTTCGTACAATCAGAAGTCAGCTTATATTGGTATGTGTATAGCTTAATGTGTAGCCGTGTGTACAAGACATTTTTCTATATTCTGTTGTTTTTACTTTTCTATGATTATCTCATTCTATTTAGTTTGTGAGATTATGATTATTGTCTGGACTTTAAAAGAGACTTTAAACAACTCAGGGGGAGTTGTTTTCGCGATTTTTCTCAGGGATAGTCAGATGGGAAATGTCGACTCTCTGTAGCTTATTTTTTTTTTATGATTTTAATTCCGATGTCCTATTTATATAAACAAACAATTTCAATTTATTTCATTTATCTTCCTGTGCACAGTTACAATAAATACTTTCTCTTTCTTTCTTTCTTTCATTATTTCTTTCTTTCATTATTTCTTTCTTTCTTTCTTTGATTATTTCTTTCTTTCTTTCTAATGGTTAACGAATAATAACTTCTAAACTTTGTACACAGTGACACTACATATCCGTTTGTAAGAATGACATATGGAATCCCATGACAAAATAATCGTAGGTACCTATCGTAATTATAGCATTGATAATTGTATGATGTAGTTGACGTGTAGCGTGTAGGATATCAAACACTTTAAAGGCTGTTGCGGATCAAATGCCGTTTGTATCAAACAATACAGGACCTGTCGTAAGTTCGTAACAATATTTTTTCAATGTCAATGAAATTGCATTCCAAAGTTAGTCTTTTGTTGATTTTTACAATAGCGTATTTATTTTTGTTTTTTTTTTTTTTTTGTAGAATTTTTATGGACTTTGTTAAAGTGTCCTCCAAAAGTTAGTTGCCATTTTTCCACATCAGCTGTGATGCGACATTATGATTTAAAATTCTAGTTTCTAATGTTTGAACTGGATACCTACCACGAGCTCTTAACGCGATCCACTTTAGGACCTAAACTGAATTGTTCTTCTAATTCGTACCATGACGTCAGTTTAACGATTCAATTTAGACCGTGCCATCTGGATACCTACCACGAGCTCTTAACGCTCATTCACTTTCAACGATCCAAATGCCGCTGAGCGTATTGGACTTCATGGTACGACTGTCAGCGATGCAGTTTAAGAACCTAAACTGAAATGTCTTGCTTTTGAACCGTTTTTAAATAGATCATAGTAGGCCTCCAGTACTCTACAACGTTTTTATTGTCTAATTCAACTACCTACGACGTATCATAAAACATAATTTAAATAAAATATAAGTTTATATATGTCCTCAACTTTCATGATTGCACCACCACTGTTTGTCTCTGCATCACCCAAAGGTTGGGTGGTACAAAATGCCTATGGCATGAAGTCCGCCTCTGTACATTTGTGTGCTTAGAGTATTAAATAAATAAATAATAAAGCCGTTTTTTTTTATAATGTGACCTCGCAGTTGGCCTGGAAAAATGTCAACTAACTTTTTCAGGGGACTCAATAATACTAGGTTTTGGAAAATAGCTATACATATAGGCACATATAGGCACATATAAGGCACATATAGGCACATATAGGCACATATAGGCACATATAAGGCACATATAGGCACATATAAGGCACTTTTGGACGGCAAAATTTACAAGAAAATACAATTGATTCTAGTCGCCCCTTCCAAAAGGTAGTTTCGCATGGAGAAGAATGGTCAAGAAACTCCTTGACTAATTAATTTTAATAGTAAAATAACTCAAAACCTCGGAAACCACAACTAATTTCTATTGTAATTAATTGATATGATCAGTAGAGGTCACTTACCTATTTAATTTTGGTGTCCTATTAATTGTTCAACGATATTACTTGTTGTGTGTGCATTACTTGTTCTAAGAAAAATATGATTTCGTAAGAAAATAACCTATATTAAAAACTATTGTATGTATTCAATTCTACGTTACTACTATAGATTCTAAAGAAACGATTTACAGCTTTTCAGGGGGCCTAAAAAGTCCACTTTGACAGAATCACAAAACAATTGATAGATACCTATCACGCAATTCATCTGTTTGACAGTTTCACACCAATATATTCCTGAAGGGTTAGGCAGAGGTGTACCTATAGCATTTTACGAATCTCCATACAAAACTGTCATACTGATGGAATTGCGTGATATGAATTGTTTGATGATTCTGCCTAAGTGGTCTTTTTAGGCCCTCAGGTAGGTATTCCAATTAGATACAACTTGCAGGAATAGAGTTCACAAATTCTTAATTTATTTATTTTCATGTAAACTTTTATAACTAGGCACTTTTCTAAAGGCATCTTTCAAACCGTAGATCAAATTCCTACAGAGAAGAATAGGTAGGTACACACGAAAGAAACTCTATGGACACCTATTTTTTTTAAGTAGGTATTAATTTGTTACAACCTCTTTTTGATTCTCGTTTCTTTTTAATACCTACCTACAACATTTCGTCTACCTACTAGTAGCGCAAATCTAGTCAAGATCGAGCACGTGCTATTTATAACCCCAAAACTCTAGATTCTAGTCTAACACGACAGTCTAGTATTTATTTGCTTCTACAAGCGAACCTACATTTTTTTTTTTGTTTTTCATTAATTTATTTTATTTATACATTTTGGGGTACCTAACTACCTATGGACTTGCAAGTCAAAGACATACATATTACATTGCTAAAATGGGATTTAGATAATGGTAGGTAAATTAAAATCAAAGGCTATAAATATCGTGGGTTGCCATAGCAACAAAGACAACAATAAAACCATCTTAAAAAGCACCCATCAATAATATTTACCAGACAAAAATAACACAGACACACACACACAGACAGAGGGAATTAAAAAGGAAAGCCTAGACTTTTCCTAATTAGGGATTTAGTACAATAAATACAGTCATTTTATTTGAAACATATCAACTAGAATCTTCATTATTGCTTCGAGAAATATTCGTATTATATAATTTTGCTTTTACAGACAAGCTCTTTCACAAAGAGGTCGGTAAGTCTACTTATGTATTATATTAAACTTTATCTATCTGTCAACTAATCGTTATGAAATTTGACAGATAGGTCGCCTGGGACCTGGAAAAGGACATAGGCTCTTTTCATTCTGAGTTGCAGAAGAAATTGCGCGCAACAGCTAGTAAAAATTTATGAAAGACATATCTTATTATTGATATCTTCCAACCAACATTACTCTTTCATATTGCGAACCAATGATGTCTGTAAAAATCTCATCGTGAAGCTGTCACTAGTGTCAATCCCTTGCATCATCTGCAATGCTCACTTCACCTAAGTTGTCACTGTGAAATTTAATAGGATAGACGCAGATTAATATATCAAATGCCTATCTAAGTAAGCACCATTTTTCTTCTCCTCTAGTTTTAGAGGAGAAACTAGAATAACTCTTTGTGGGTTCAAATTCGGGCAAGTACCTAGGTACCTACCAATGTGAGTTTTCCAATTCATACCTATCTACTTTGTAAGTATATCTTAGACACCACTGATATTGGTGAAGACAAACATCGTGAAGAAACCTGGAGTTGAAGTTAATTTAGGTATGTAATCGTTAACCCGTGTTGAGCACGCGTAGTGATTAATGCTCATGCCTTCTCTGTGTGAGAAGAGGCCTTTGGCCTACAGTGGGAAAATAATAGGCTGGTTATAGAACAGCTGTCGTGGTAACAATATTAGCCAGTCAGCAAGGTGGTCGCAGAGCTGAAAGTCCAGGGTATGCCAGACTTCAATTAAAGCATCTCTACTAGTTGATTTCTATTCATCATCTGCGTAGTCTTTTCCCAAGAAAACTGTGGTCGGCTTCCAGTCTAACAGGATGCAGCTGAATACCAGTATTTCACATAGGGCGACTGCCTATCTGACCTCCACAACCCAGTTACTGGAACACTATAGGTACCTACTAGTTGCAAAAGTAATTTAATTTTTTTTTAAAGATCCCATTTACGGGGACTATTTTGACAGAAGTAAAATGAAATGAAATCAACGTCCTTAATCTCAATTATTCCTATTTCAGTCCGAGAACTCTTTAGATAGAAAAGACTATTTCAACCACAAATTGGGCTTTTTGACTCGATATAATGCAATTTTGGCAAATAATGTGCATCAAAGCATCAAGCGACGGTTTTAAAGGCGTGTTTCAAAATTAACCCACCTAAATAGCCCGGTTCCTTTAAAGGGGCCAGAAATGGGACGAGATATCATACATTTTAATTTATAAACCTATATGCTATGTTTATAACTAAATGTAAGCGATATTTAAATACGTGTTTACAAGATTTTTTTGAAATTTAAACCCAATGTGCTTATAAATGTTCAAAATATGGTTTCAAACTTTAGGCCTAAGTCTTGCTAAGGAGAAATTGAAAAGTTCTTCAACATCTGTTATAAAACCCATTCTTATAGCATTTATGGGACTTTAAAAATAATTTAAAAGGAAAACTGTTATTCTAATTACGACAAAAGATTTAAAATTTAGAAAATTAAAAATTACGCTTGTGTATATAGTTGTTTATGGTATTTAAAAGTTGTAATAGCCTAAATTTGTTGCCGATTTCACTTTGCAATGCTTTAAAGCTTTAATAAATAGCATTGACAATCATATAAACCTATTTTTCTCCAAAATAATAAAGGGTTCGTCAAGGACTTCATTTTTATTGTATTTCTTGTATATTTAACAATAGTTTTTGTTTGTTTTATACTTAAAAGTCTACGGCAGAGCAGTGAAACTAACCAAATCAAGATTTCTCTTTGATTTGGCTATTTTAATATACTAAATTGATATGCCTCTCAATATTAGTCTATTATACGTAAAATTAATTATTATTATTTACAATTTACTCTCATTCTAAGGTGATTAAAGACTTTTTAAGCGGTAATATGCCTTAAAACAATGGAATTCCGCGCAGAAGTGACTTTGATAGGGACGCGAACTTTGAGGTAAATTTTCTCCCTCAAAACAACAACTAAATAAATCAATTATGTAGAATTCTAGTGGAATATGCACAGATTAACTATATTAAACCATTTTTAGTGATTTGTGATAGTTTTTCGCGGTTTTAACAACTTTTTCGCGAGTTCGCGCGCCAAAACCATTCTTCGCAGGGAATTGGTCAAAAAACCCTTTGAAGTGTATTGTTTTCTCACAAATAAATATCAATAAATGTAAAGTAACACTAATACTCACATTTTCAACAGGAATCTCGAAGAAAAATCCATTTTAAAAAGTCACATAAGCTTGAAATCACGCCTCCGTGCGTGGGCACACAGTCACTTCACATAATCGTAAAAAAAACATATAAACACTTCAAAATTCATCATAAATGTCTTTTAATCATAAACTGGAATGAATTTTGAGCACAAAACAACAATTTTCCAAATAGGCCTATAAGAATCTTATTGGGATCAAACCTTAGCTATTTGTGCAAAATATTCGCGGATCGGCGCGCTAGCCGCAAATTTAGGCCTACAGACAACCGGGCCGGCACACGCGCGCCCTGCCACCTATAACCAAAACACTTTTAACACTCGAATGATAATAAAACATACGATAAATAAGGATCACTACCTAGATAAGGGACCGAAAATTCAAACCGTGTATCAAAAACTTGTATAGGACTGACTCAAACACGTGGCCCTAATCTCGAGGCAAAGTAGCGAATTAAGAAAAATAACTTTAGAAAACACGGTTTATTTTGAATTTAAAACTTCAAAGGGTTTGGTTGGAAGGAAGGGCTATTTTTTTAAATATTTTTTTTAAATTTGTGATATTTTTTGGGGAGGTTGGTCGGTTTGTGGGTGGTTTTTAAGGGTTGTTTAGGGATAGGGTTACGGGAGCTTGTGGTTATCGGTGGCGGGATGTGGCGCGCGCGCGGCTTGCTTGGCAGAAATGGCGGGCCGACGCGCCAACATGTACGGTAACCTTGTACCACGCTGCTAGCTACGAGTTACGCCTAAAAGAGGCATCAATATCCGTAGGTATAGATATCACAGCTAACTACCTACCTACCTTTATAAACCAACTTTACTATAAAATTATCTTATAAAAAAAGTTTTAAATAAAATCTATGTTATTTTTTTGAAAATTTATTTTAAATTACCTTTTTTAAAAATTCAATTTAAAAACCCGTATTCTCATTTAGAAAATCATGTCTTCCGTTTTTAAAAATAGGTAGAGGGACCTATTTATATTTTTTTATAAATTTCAACCATAAAAGGCATGACGGAATACTGTAACTACACTGTACAGCCAGTTTATCTGCTTGTTTAGATCAGTAGATTGCTAAGTTTATGACTTATGTGTTGCTATTTCTGTAACAATCTAGAAATTAACATTAAAGAGTCTAGGATAGACCCCAACTATGTTGGGGTCGGCTTCCAGTCTAAACGGATGCAGCTGAATACCAGTATTTTACATGGAGCGACTGCCTATCTGATCTCCACAACCCAGTTACTGGGTAATACGATACCCTTAAGACTGGTTGTCAGACTTTCAGGCTTCTGACGACCCGTAACGACTGTCAAAGATCCATGAATGACAGCCGGGACCAACGGCTGAACGTACTTTCCGTATGTAAAGATGGTCACCCATCCACAGACCAACCGCGGCAAGCGCAGCTTCACCTGATCGATCGCCCTGTGCGGCTGTTATTATTTAGTCATGGGCCCCTCCTAGGATAGTAATTTTATGGGTGTTAAAAGACTTACACATAAAAGTGGTTTTGGCAAAAAATAGGCGACCGGACTCTTTGCCATCCATGCACAAAAGATGGATGAACTTAATAGCGCAACAGCATAATACTTGAATAGCGTGACGGTAGACAGGGAGAATGGAAGAAGAAAACATGTTGCGTCGACCCCGAGTGACATGGGACAAGGACAGGAAGGCGATGATGACGATGATGAATTGGATGGAAAACAAGCCGGTGGCTCATCTGATGGTAAATGCACTGCTGCTTCTCTCAGACCTTGTTGGCCCAAAATGTCGCCACTTCCATGACGTCGTCGATGGCAGCGCAGAGGTCACTTTGACTGCAAGTTTTTGGACACAGAGGGCAGGATAGAAGGAGCATAATCACTCCCACTTAAAAATAACTGTCTGTCCTCCTAGAGACAAACTGGAACTTAGCAACGCTGCTTGGAGGTAGACGTAGGTATGTTGGTAGGAGCCTACTTTCTTGGATAAACTCTTTTACAAAGAGGTCATCATCTGCCTAGCCTTTTCCCCACTATGTTGGGGTCGGCTTCCAGTCTGATCGGATGCAGCTGAATACCAGTATTTTACATGGAGCGATTGCCTATTTGACCTCCTCAACCCAGTTACTAGATTGGTTGTCAGACTTTCGGGCTTCTGGTAGGTGTCGGTAAAATATAGGATAATATCAACAGGATCAGCATCTTCCTGTCTGCAAATATTGATCTCTCATGTCGTGATGGACAGAATTTCCAGTAAGCGTCGGTAGGTTGCAAGGCTGACTACACAGGATACTCCACATCCATGCATTTGGATGCACCAAGAGAGATCAAAGAAGATTTCATGTCAGTCAAATCATTTATTTCAAATAGGTACATTAAAGGCACTTATGAACGTCAAAAATCACAATAAATAAAATAGAATTGATTCTAGTTCTCCCCATCCAAAAGGTAGTGTTCGTATGGAGAAGAATGGGCAAGAAACTCCACCGTTACTCTTTTGAAATGTTTTACAAGGTTTTGTATACATTCATTATAAAATTATATGTGAAGATGATGCAACGCACATGAATAAAATTAGTTTCCCTACAAAAGGTCAAAATAATGGTAGCAGAGATGTAGAGAAGGATGGTGGAGTGAGGAAAATGGATAAAGCAAGGTATATCATGTTTGATGAAGCTTGGAACTGGCGCCAGTGACAGAAATGATGAAAGGGAATGATGTCCTCGAAGGAGTTATTCCGGTCTGGTTCCCTGTCCCCCCCCCCCCATCCTCCTCGAACTCCTGCTAGTTCTTCTTCTGTTTTAATCTCTGTCTTATCCACTATAAACCTTCTCCATGTAATGAACAGGGATGAAAAGCATTTGACTAAAAGAGTGATGAATTAAAACATGGATAGATGAAGAAGGAGACCAAGAAAAAGATGGATTGAAGAGGCAGTGAATGATAACGTGGCGGCTGAGAAGAGAGAAAGAAAGAGAAAACGATTTATATTATTAATCAGCCTACAATGCTCCCACTGCTGGGACACAGGCCTCCTCTCAGTGAGAGGGAGTGGCCCGTAATCCACCACGCAGGCCCAGTGCGAGTTGGTAGATGTCACATGTCATCGAATTTTTGGTTCTAAGACATGCCGGTTTCATCACGATGTTTTCCTTCACCGTTTTGAGAGCAGTGGTGATGAAATAATTTACACAAAGTAAAGCACCTGTCTGGGTTCAAACCTACGACCTACAACTCGTAAGTCGCGGCAGATACCACTGGGCCACCACTGCTCTAAACGATTTATCGCCAATCCCAAATATCTAACTTGGAACAGCAGCTTCAATAAAAATTCCTTGAACATGCGACCTGGAAAAGATTGTGCAAAGCCATACTGATATGAACGAGTATAATGAGTAGAGTGTTCTATGGAAACCTGTGGAGGATACTTTCCTGATCTCTGTTCAAGTCGGCTTCAAGTTTAACCGGATGAATACTATATAACTGATAAGTAAATATATAGCTGCTGAATATTTTACATGGAGCGACTGTCACTGTTGAGCCCATTGTTTTGACAGTCCTGTAGTTTTTATTAATTATCCCAGCTGTTTTAGATGGTATGGAAAAAATATGTTAGAACAATGTTTTGTTACTTTATTAGGCTATAAAAAAAATTAATTTTTTACAAAATCGGTCCAGTAGTTTTTGAGTTATGTCAAAAAATGTGCACATACGGTCTTACATAGAGATACTCGTAAAACATTTTTTATAAAATTTATGTACCTATGTAGGTTTATTTGGTTATTAAAATAAATATAAATTTTAATAGTTTATTGGTGATCAAAGAGACATTATGTAGGTATTGTATTTCGTTCATTGTTTTCTAAAATAGCTAATAGGGTGAGGTCACCAGTTAGAAGCCACAAATTATTTGCTTTTATTATGTAGTTTTTTTTCCTGACATGTTTTACGAATGAATTTAGTTTAGTTACCCTACATACGTAAAGCGTTTATTTGGTCTTGTATTAACAACCATTTGACTTTACTTTTTAGTAGGTAGGTATTATAAAAGCCTCTTATTTCAATGAAGATGTTGCGACTTTTGTTTAAAAATTACAGAGAAGAAAGAAGTCATACTTCCATCAATGGTCTTCATATAACCTGACCAAGATTATGTCTGGACTTCATATAACCTGACCAAGATTATGTCTGGACTTCATATAACCTGACCAAGATTATGTCTGGACTTCATATAACCTGACCAAGATTATGTCTGGACTTCATATAACCTGACCAAGATTATGTCTGGACTTCATATAACCTGACCAAGATTACGTCTGGACTTCATATAACCTGACCAAGATTATGTCTGGACTTCATATAACCTGACCAAGATTATGTCTGGACTTCATATAACCTGACCAAGATTATGTCTGGACTTCATATAACCTGACCAAGATTACGTCTGGACTTCATATAACCTGACCAAGATTATGTCTGGACTTCATATAACCTGACCAAGATTATGTCTGGACTTTAAAAGAGACTGTGACCTCTGAGTTTGTTTCGGCCTTTCTTCTCAGAGTAGTCAGATAGGAAACGCTGACCACATGTAACTTACTTTTTAATATTATATGACGTAGTGTAAAAATGATTCCGATAAGTATCCTATTTACACAAATTTCATTTAATTTCACCCATGTTAACTAATTAATAAAACAACCAGGTTTTTGATCAATAGTTTTTTTTCTTAGTCGTATCGATGTCCATATTTTAGGTACCTAAGTAAATACCTAAGCATCGATCAGAATTCTGTCACGTTGACAGCATTAGCATTGTCCTCGCAAAGGTCTTAGGCTAAGGATTATGCACAGAGAGCATGACAAGAGGTGAGACATCGTTTGTGATGTGACTCCACAGTCCACAGTCGCAATAGTTGATAAATAGATTACGTAGCTTTCTGCATCAGCCTAATAGGTAATCCAAATTCATAATATTTTATTTCACGTTAAACTTACATGGACACTTTTATAAAAAAAAAAAAAGTAAAAGGAACGTCAGAAGCTCGGTGCATGGTTCCAATTGGTCGTTTCTTTGGAGAAGAGCCGGCAAGATACTCCACGGTTAGGTACTCTTTTTTTAAAACTAAGCTTTTCACTCCTATTATACTATGAGTCGACATTTAGACTAACCAGAGACAACTGAACATTTACTAAATGCAATAGTTACCTTTACGGTCTACTGGAATTGGGTTTTTACATGTATAAAAATTACTGTAGGTACCTATCTAATTTTGTGTTATAGGTAGGTAAGTATGTATACGAATCACACACAGTGAGAATGGATAGATAGGTATTGGCTGTGGTGTAGGTACATTATGTCAAAAAGAGTTGTAGGTACATAAGTAAACCAGGCAGTTAGAGCTCAGGGGGCCTAAAAAGGCCACTACTAACAGAATCATAAAACAATTGATATCACGCAATTCATCTGTTTGACAGTTTCACAGCTATATATTCCTGAAGGGTTAGGCAGAGGTGTACCTATAGCATTTTACGAATCTCCATACAAAACTGTCATTAAGATGAAATTGCGTGTTAAGAATTGTTTTATGATTCTGCCAAAGTGGCCTTTTTAGGCCCCCAGTTATTGCTAATTTCCTTGTTGAATGAATACAAATAAATGACAATTGCTTCAGCTAAAATACCGAATTTGAGCCTGGATTTAATCCAAACAGATAGGCGACCACAAAAAATTGGGAAAATAGGTACGGTACTACTCTGATAACTAGAAATTGTTTTTTTTTACTATTAATCTACGATCTATATTCTAAGATTTATAAATCATTCAATAAAACTGAACTAGAATGACGCTCTAGGCATTACAAATAAATCAATAAAGTGAAGTATTCTTCAATAAATCACGATTTTCTACTAGGCGAGAGAGTTTCAAGTGCAAGTTTCTTCTTTCTACAATAGCTGCAGGCATTAGAAACTTGTTAGGTCACAAAATCAGTGTCTAAAATACAGGTTCAAGTATCAAGTCCATCGCTCTTGTCTAGACTTGCTAGATTTTACTATTCAACATTTTTATGAGAGTACGCTATCTATTATCGGAAAGCAAAACCAAAGTTATGGCTACTCGCTGCTAGATGGCACCACACGCAGCTCACTTCAGTAAGGCTGAATACGAATATCTGTGCTTTACTATCGAAAAACTTACGATAGGTTCGCAACTCGCAACCAACTTCATATCATTACAAGTAAATCTGAAAGATGGCGACAGGTGTAAAGTTCTACAACGTTGAAGTAAACGATTTTATTGCTAATAAACAGACAACTCAGCCGGAATTGTCTGCAGAATGGCTTAAATTAGAGGAGCTGTACAACAAAAAGTGAGTATTGCAGCTTCTTACTTATATGTTTCGTATAATATCAAACTTGTAAAGTCACCGTTTCATTGGCCCTTCTTTCTCGAAAACAGTGTGTTTTGTTATAAATTCAGTTAATTCTACCTCATTGCTCCTTTTCTACCTCCTCAAGAGCATTCACTCCTTGTTTACAAACAAATTATTGGTCCCCACAACCAAATTAGAAGATTTCTGACGAGAAACGCGGCAAATGGCATTGTTTCTCTGTGTCCTGCTTCTCCCCAATTTCCTGTAGTAAAGTCAGCTAATTAGTGGTCTACTACGTTCTATTTCACGTAATTGATAAATAATACGCTGCATTTTCAACAGCTGCCACGTTCCTTACCTCTGTTTACAAATAAATTGTCGACTTCTGCCCAAAGGGCTTCAGTAGGATTCATTCCCGTCCCTAAGACGACCCACTGACCATTCCATTAGCTATACATCGATCAACATTTGTATCTATATGACCAAAAGAAAAGAAAACCCAACAAGGTCTTTTAGGCCTCGAAAAGTTTGTGTATTTACTGAACCTACCCTACTTTTTATTGTGGCGGACAGAGTTGGACAGACCATTTTATACCGACCCTCAAACGTAACCTCTGTAGTCTATTCTAGTTGCACAAGATGACCGCAATGCCTCATACGTCACAAACAATCGCCTACTCTAAGACGTTTGTATGTAAACACTCAACAGTTTTCATAATTATGATTATTGTTGTTTCGAGTGTGTTTTTTATATAAACAATCATTGGTTCAATATTTACCACTACCTGTTGTGTTGCCCGTGACTTTAGCCTTTGTCCTTCTCTATGTCATGCCCTACTCATGGGCCACATTTCATCCAAATCCGTTCAGCTGTTTTAGTGTGAAAGTGTAACAATAAAATCTTTTCTCTTTAAAATATTAGTTTAGATTTAAAAACATATTGCACTTATCCTTAACTATATTAACACTTATAATATTATGACACTTTACGAGGTAAGTGATTGGCCTTCATTCAATTTGGTAATATTTATTTACTGTTTCCAGACTATGGCACCAGCTGACACTTCAGATCCAGGAGCTGGTGGAAAAGCCCTCCATGCAGACAGGAGACCACCTCATCACCCTCTACTCCAACTTCCTTAGCTTTTTTGAGAACAAGTAAGTATACAAAGACAAAAGCAGTATCAACATTATCAAGTATTGTTTTATAACAACCTTACCTCTGCCAAATATTATGTATCACTGTTGACCATAAGCTTGTTTCAAATAATACCTTAAAATGTGTGTTGACCGCAAAAATAACACAAAAAAAAATTGTTTTTAAATTGGCTTTAGCCCAAAATTCAGTAACGCAAATACTGTTTGCTGACACCGCCAGGCTGTGTCAGTGACGAGTATGACTGAGTCAGCCATTAGGTCCTCATGTGTACAGGTGGTAGGGCATGTGGTGCAAGATGGGAGGTGAGGCATTGTCTGTGGAGACACACTGCATACACACTGGAGGTCTGAGTCTTCCATGAACCCCCACTTGTGAAGGTTGTCCTTGCTGCAGCCTATTTTAAGGTTTTCCAAGTAGATCTCAGTAAATTGTGCATGAATTGGAGGCTCTGATGGAGCTTTCAACATAAGGCATATTTCCAAAGACAAATTAGTCTGGTAAATATGACTGACTTATTTATGGCATCTTAAGAATTTAATCAAGAGCCCAGCAATTTTTTTTTAAGTTTTTGTTATATAGTATTTATTTATTTTGTAGTAATTTTGATAGTAATCAAAAATGTAGAATAGAAAAGGATACTCTTTTAAAAACGATAAATGGTTTTATTTCTGTAAGTAGGTTGGTAAAGGACAAGAAATTAAAAAATTGATTTTTTGTTATAAGAATTGTATATACTTTCATATACAAACTACAATCTTTCTCCTTTAGATACATAAACTGACCATATTTACAAGCTACTAAACATGTCCTTCTACATATTTCTAAGTCCTGTGTCATTATTTTCAGAATAAACCCCCTGTCCCTGGTGGAGATAATTGCACATGTGATAAAGCAGTACATCAACAAAAAGGATGCCATCGCATTCCTGGAGAAGATCGAGGTCAAAGTCAAGGCTAATGACGAGGCTCTCGCTCTTTGTAAGGTGAGAAGTGCAAGCTTAAATTAACATTAGACAACTGCAGAGACTTCCGTGCGAGTCAGTTGTTTCTTTTTTTTTTGTTGAAAGTTTTTCTCTTGTTAGTCTTTAATGAATTGCTCTTTAACCATAAAAACCCCTAATCTTCCAGGTCCTGCAAGGCCAGATCTACCTAGAACAGCTAAACGACCTGGACTCCACGGAGAAGATCATTGAACAGTTGGAGGGCACTCTGGAAGACGCAGACGGTGTTACCCCTGTACACGGCAGGTTTTACAAACTGGCTTCTGAGTATTACAGGTGAGGTTTACTGAAAATAGGCTAAAGCTATGCTACTAATATGAGTTATCATCATCATCCCCGTTCCCTTTTAAGGCCCGTATTACAGAATCTTGTTTAAAATTTAAGCAGTTAGTCTATTCCTGTTTTAAAATCACCATCCTATTGTGATTACATCCTTACCTACATACTAAACAGTTGCTCATTTACACAAAGCAATTTAGCTGTCCAATAAATTTTAATGCAATTTTGGAAACAATATTCAACAGCACCAACTAAATGCTGTTTAGATGCTGTAATGTCATTGTTTTTAACAGTCAATTTAATTGTTTCATGTAAATCAACCGTAAGTTTCTTCCTCTTATAGAATGCAAAATAACAATTGTAAATGACGTTTGCACCGCAGAGTCCGCGGCCCCATGTCCCGCTACTACCGCGCGGCGCTGCGCTACGTGGGCTGCGCGGGCGGCGGCGCCGGGCTGGAGCCGGCCGAGCGCCGCGCCACCGCGCTGCGGCTCGCGCTGGCAGCAGTCATCGCGCCGAACGTGTACGACCTGGGCGAGTTGGTGAGCTAACTTTATTTCTATAGACTACTAGCTGACCCGGCCGACTTCGTACCGCCTCAGATATAAAAAAAAACCGATCCATACAACATTCATTTTTTTTTCGTGAATCGACTTCTCCTTGTCAGTCTTGTCAGTGTTGTCAGTCTTGTGTTGTTGTCATTCGTAGATCATTGACAGTCGTTTCGGGCCGTCACAAGCCCGAAAATCTCATAACCAGTCTGACCAAGGGTAGTGATCAGGGGGAGTATCGTGTTACCCAGTAACTGGGTTGTGGAGGTCAGATAGGCAGTTTTCCATTTAAAATACCTGCATCCGATTAAACTGGAAGCCAACCCTAACAAAATTACAAAAAACATGTAATGCAAAAATTCTTCATTTTAATTCTGCAAAATCTAGATTGCAGCACCGCTCTTTTGCCCACAAAAATGTACACATGCAGAAGGTGTGATTAATATTTATAATTCAAGTTTTTATTTTTGTATTTGCTTAACTATTTAGTGTCATGAAGTAACATCTGACTCCATAACTGAGGAGAATCTGGACGGATGATGATAACCATTTTTACCACCAATTTCTGTTGCAGCTAGCACACCCAATACTAGAATCCCTGCACGGCACCCCAGACGCGTGGGCATGCGAGCTGGTGCGAGCGGTCGCCTCAGGAGATGTGGCGCTGTTCGAGAAGGTGAAGGCGTCTGCGCACCACCCCGATCTGCAGCGGACTGATAGGCAGCTGCGGCAGAAGATTGCTATACTGTGTCTTATGGAGGTAAGGACCTATCTTAAAATATTTTAAGTAACTAATATTCTCTTGAAAATCTCCAAGTGATACTGAAAACCGCATCAAGTAGTTTATAAGTATTATTGGAATGAAGTTCTTTAATGGAGCTTTGGGTCGTAATATTGCGAACGGAGTTTACGGTAGGAGTAAACATGGAGAAATCGTCACGTAACAAAAAGCGTTGGAACTCCATGCGACTTTTTATTACATAAGAGAGTCGAATGTCCAGATTGGCGGCTGCAAAAACTTTCAGATTTTTCTTCCTGGGTATCGTTTTTCATGGATTTTGAGAGCTCTGAAGCCGGTAGTGAGGTCAAAATGAAAATACAAGATGGCTCCTTTTGAACTTATAACTTTCAAACATACTACAATACCTTGCAGTGACAATGACACTTCGAACTTCAGAAAACGTTCGTCTTTGTCTCACGTCGTCTCTGTCACTCACACCTGCGAGCTCCATGCGCTCGGGGACTGTAATTTTTTTTTTTTATGAAACTATCTTTATTTTAAACTCAACTTGTTTTTTTTTTTTTCAGATGGCCTTCAACCGTACCTCAGCCCAACGCAAGCTGACCTTCGCAGAAATAGCTCGTGAAGCGAGAGTGCCCATAGACGAGGTGGAATTACTAGTTATGAAGGCTCTGGCCGAGAAACTCATCAGGGGACATATTGATCAGGTAAAACTATTCTATCTATATCCTAACTTCCTAATTAATATTATAAATGCGAAAGTAAGTTTGTTTGTTACCTTTTCACGCCTCAACCACTGAACCGATCATCCTGAAATTTTGCACATACATTGTCAGGTGTACAGAAACGGACATAGGGTAACTTTCATCCCGAAAAAAAGTGCTGTTTCTGAGGAAAACAACAATAACGTTATTATGATAATAGATGGCGCCACGTGTCTTTTGTCTTGATCGCAGACGAACTCGCGGGCAACAGTTAGTTTCCTATATTTTAAAGTCAGGGGTTGCAAGTGCACCCCATTTCCGGCGCTTATGTTTATACTGGTAATTCAACGAATTTATCTGTAGGAGTACGTCGAATTACAATATACCTTCAAGTTGCGATACTTGTTTTTGACAAGTCTTTTTAAAACAGTCTATTGTCAAAAATATGTTGTATAAAAAACATGTACTAGATTACTTACTTACTATTTTCTTCACCTTTTTAACATTTTTGTCAAGTTTATATACAATTCGTCTTTACAACAGACTTATAAATAAAAAAAATGGTGGTACATTTGAAGAATATTGTACTAATCAGTATATTTTGTTCTTTCCCAGGTGAACAGCACGGCACACATCGGCTGGGTGCGGCCGCGCGCACTCCCGCGCGGCGGAGCGGCCGCGCTGGCCGCGCGCCTGCACGCGTGGTGCGGGGCCGTCGCAGGCGCAGCTGATCTGCTGGCCAGCGCGGCGCCTGACCTGCTCACAGCTTAGGGTTACACGATGGTAACGTATTGTAACACTGATATGGCTGGAAAATGGTGACTACTGTGATATGGCTGGAAAATGGTGACTACTAATCGAGAAGTATGGAAGAAGATAAGTTACAACAAAACCAATTCCTGTATTTAAGGCATTGACTGCCAACTACACAATAGATTTTCTATTGTGTCTGTCGCCTGGCAGCCAACGTGTAAACCGCTTACGCCTGATTAATCCGACAAATATTTTCGTGTCCATTTCGCCAAGGTCGTATTATACGACCAAATACCGAAGCTCGTTTAATCTGCTTTTTTATTTAGATAATTACGCTGTATTCTATCAAGTTTTTTTTTTATCAAATGTAATTTTTTCAAATAAGGCAGAGAATCAGCAATTTTTGAACGTCAAAATGACTTACGACAGTCACGCCCGCCCTTCACCGCTTGCTAGAGCATTAGCTGGGAAGAAGTGGCGCAACAAACTGTCCAGCAGCACAGCTGTCTGTGTCATCATTGTTGTGAACTAATGACACTGACAGCTCTTGAACGCGGTTCAGAGGGGCAATTCTCGTGATTATAAATGTTCACAGTCTGACCTCAGTCTCGATCTGTCAAAATTACCAATAATTTCCCTAAAATTTTTGACATTTGTTTGTCACCGAGATGAGGCTGCGACTAGATTCTGTACGTTTTAAAATACGAGAATTGGCCTTCTGATGTGCTGATCGCGTTCAATTTCATTTGTGAAATTCGCCCTTAGGCGGTTTCCCATAGCTCGATACAGCGACTGAGCGCTTATCTCCGCACATTTGGATACAAGTCACCGCGATTTGCACATGATATTCCTTCACAAAGATAATTTGATTCTTACTAGTATATCAATATCAATCAAAGGGTTTTTTGTAAAAATCAACTTCTATTCCTGGTTTCCAAAAACTAAAAACGCTTACCTCATAGTTGTTTTGAGCACTGCACTCTATCTAAACTTAATATTATAAAGAAATAAAGTTTGTGGGTTTCTATGTAAGGGGTATTCTTCAGAACTATTGATCCGATTCCCAAAATTCTGTCACTGATGTGTCATGTAACATGTATCGTGTCAGGGGGCTAGAAAATCTAAAATCCTCGAAAACCTACTAAGTGAGCGAAAGTGATGCGATTACTTTTGAAACGCAAAAGAAGAGAGATGGCTATAATATGCGTGCGCTCGGAAAAAACAACGTATGAGCCAAAACGAATTTACTCCTTTTTAGCAAAATAAATGAATTAAATTTAAAACTATTTTGGGTAAACTTTGATATGATAATTCTCTATGTTTTAAAGAAAAAGTAAAAAAAAAAAGATATAACTCTGCATTTTTTTTTACCGGGAAAAATTCATTGAATCGTGTATTCCTTTTACATGATACTAGATCAAAGAGTCAAAAAACATATATTATATACCAAAATGTTAAATCCCTATTCCACATAACGAGTTACACGAAATAGAAAAAACACATTTTTTTCAACATATCCCTTAAAATTAGAAATTTCACGCGGTGCGTCGCGGGCTGAAGCTAGTACTATATTACAACTTTATTAAACACCGCGGGGGCTATCGTTTTTGTGCTCACCAGTTGGCGCCACGGGCGAGTAAGATCCTACTATGATACGTTTATGCACCCATAACTAAAATATATTTATACTATATACAAGTGTTTAAAAAAAAAGGGAAAAGAAAAAGGCTCATTGGGCATCAAAAAATTCGTCCGCATCGCTGTCAATGGGATAAGTGCTCAAAAGGCTGGCAGCATTGCCACGTTGAATGGCAATGCTTATTCTTTGGGCTAAAAATAGGCCAGCCCTCTGGTCACGCGTAGAGTCAACCAACCGCTTGTTTCAACCCCAAACGGCTCAAACATATAGCACCCAATAAGGTTGTTATATTTGCGCCGTTTGAGGTATTCTGCTCCTGCAGCAGCCGCCCCAGCACAGCCCACCGTGCTAGGAAGTTGGGATGGCGCGAGGGTGTCAACACAGGCTGCATCCCACACCAAAGGCCTACCCAACTTCCAAGGAATTATCATCATTCCATCTGGCCTCTTCCCATCGTCGCGTGCCAAGCCATTAGGTTCTAAAACAGCTGGCACCCCGGCGGTGACAAGAGCCCGACGGGTAATGTCGTTAATGCTCGCATGCCGTGCCATCCGACCAGCGCTCTTGCTGCAGGAAAGACCATGGTGTCCGAGGCAGTCGACTGATACACCGCAATGACAGCGATGTGGAGCTCCGCAAGGAGCGCCCAGACGCAAACATGTAGCGAGCCGGAATGTGGTGTCACCCAGCATAGTGCCTATGTTGGGTGACGGTAGCGCCTGAAGCCAAAGGCCCGACTCCCATTCACCCACAGCCAGCAGGCGGGCACGCTCAGCAGTATTGGTGGACGTATTAATAAGTTTATTCCGTACCAACCTGCAGAGCGGCTCATCCCACTGTCTCTGGGAAGACGGGTTCTCGGGCTGAACCGTGTCCGGGCAAGCCAATTTCCAGGCGTTCACCGCATCGGTCAAACACGGCACTTCAGAGTCAACCTGAGCAGGAATTAAGATTTGTGTGGTTAACTTTTCTGTGCTGTGGACCGAGGATAGGAACGCCGGTAAGCTTACACTAGAAATTTTGCGGACGCCGAGCCCACCAAAACGAATAGGTAGTGTGGCTTGCAGCCACGCGCGGTCGTCCAAAGCCATATTTAAAATGGATGTAAGGGTACTGCGAATAATATGATCGATTTTGTCCAAAAGGTGTGGCTGCTTCCATAAAGAGGAAGAGCGGAGAAAATACATAAAATTTGGACCGAAACAACAATATCTGATAAGGGTGAAAGCCGAATGTAAACTAATTTTAGAAAGTCTATCCGAAATATCGTTAAAATGTTGAATTTTTTCGTCGATGAATGGTGAAAAACTGTCTTCTAAAATTGGGGAACCTAGGAGGTGCAATGAACTTTTTTCCAAAACTTTGATGTCTGGGGCTATTATGTTAAATTTTTGTATAGTCGATTGTCTGTCAGTATTGTCACAAATGTAAATTTCACATTTTGAGTCCTTGAGGTCAAGGCCGATGGATTGGAACTGCTGCTTTAGGAATTGAAGATCTTTTAGAACTGTGTCTATGTCACCTCCTAGAGTTCCATCATCTAAATACCACACATTGAATTTTGAATTTAGTTGTTGTATTATGGGATGGATAGCCAAACTGAAAATGACTGGCCCGAGAGGATCACCTTGTTGGCAACCGACTGCAGATTCTAAAACGTTGTCTTTATACAATAATTTAGATGGGTTCCTGTAGCACTGCCACATGAAACCGTAAATTTCTGGTAACTCCTTTTTTACTTCAGCCAACAAAGTGTCCCTATTGACAGAGTTGAAGGCGTTCTTAACGTCAACCTTGAGGATGACCTCACCTCTATTGGCATTTAAAAAGCTTGAGAGGGCATGTACGGCAGCCTCGCAGCCCCCTTTGGAACCAAAGCCAAGCTGTAGGGGCTGGAATTTATTAGAAAGAATGTCGCCGTACAATTTGCAGCATATTTTGGCTGCCGTACGCCTGTAGGTGCACCCAACGGCAATGGGACGAATGCCGCCGTCTCTCTTGCGCAGGGCGCATAAATTTGCCCCGTACAAGACGACGGCATCATTCACACCGCCGTTGAGCATCAGATTAATTAGAGCCGCAAGCTCCTTCAAAAGCGACTCACCAGCTTCCCCGGCGCCTGAACTCAATAAATCTTTTAAATGCTGAGGAGTCAGGCCGTCGAGGCCACCGGCGGAACCACTTCGAAAGGAGCTCACGGCTGCAATCAACTGGGGGGCAGTAACATTAAAAGGTGTTGAATCCGGGTCGAAAGGGAGGGGGGGGGGTTGGGAAAGGTGAGACCATCCGCAGGCGCAGGATGTTTACTCTCCAAGGCTGAAAGGGTTTCTGGAGAGTAGGGCGCCACCACATCGCTACTGAAAAGTAGCATGGCCGCTCCCCTGATATCACCTTCGCTTAATTTGGATTCTACATATGAACATAACCCTCTTCCTGAAAGGTTATTGAAAACAAAACCTTTTTCTTTTCCCTTTTTTTTTTAAACACTTGTATATAATATAAATATATTTTAGAAGACAATTATGGTTAATGAAATAAACACGTTTGCAGATGTGCATAAATACTAAAATAAATAAAAATTCATTCCCATAACTTCATTTAAAGTTCTAAATCGTAAAAAAAAAAAATTGTGGTGTCCTTTACAGTCTTACCTCCTTACTAATAAACGTTGTATAGCGTCTGTATAGTTACACAACGCTTTGTCTTCTTCTTTCGAAAGTCAAATTACTGACGACTGAAAGAGAGAAATCTGTGTGTAACTGTTCATCTGATATTTAATACGTTTATTAGTAACTAGCTGTGCCCGCGACTTCGTTCGCGTGGATGTCGGAAAACAACAGGTAATGTGTCGCTTAGGAAAGGTGTAATTGCCACTCCTTCATTGAAAAGGAAGAATCATCAGATCTTGCCTGGTAACGCTTTCCTTACCTAGGGTTCGCTACCACGGCCCTTTCGACTGCAATCACTGCGTCTTCATGGTTCATAATGACAAAGCGACAAAGTGTCACTTTGATTTTTGAAAATAAATTAAAATAAAAGCACCTGCTCGAGGCTGATTATCTAACCAAACAGCCATAATTATGTCCATTAACCCAACCAATCATTAATGTACCAACTTGTAAAATCATATCACCATTTTATCTAAAGTATTTCTGAGATTAGTAGGTGAAGTTTGAAGTTAGTTTTTCTAAGTCTTGGTTTCTTCTCTGTGGTGAATTCAGAATTTCTTAACTTGGTATTGAAGATATCATATATACCTACCAATATTATGCCTTATAAAGCATCGAGATATCTAGATGATAAAAGGAAGAATACATGAATGGTAAGAGCTTCTACATAAAGTTGCCCGTGTAAAAAGCAACCCATTAAACTTTGGTTATATTTGACACCGGCCGCCATTTAAACTACGAAGATGAAACCCATGAAAACTTTAGACATGATTTTGATTTAGACCTTATACTGCCGAAAACCAGAAAAAAAATTGTAAAGATAATTACAAAAAAATATACCTAACCGACTTCCATAAAAAACCCTAGAAAGTGCAAAATAACCTTAGTTTTCGAAGACGTTGCGCGTTGGCAAGAAATTACAGACTTCTGAAACCAAAGGTCTTTGAAGTGTGTTTTTAAGTCGGTTGTATTTTATTTTATTTCACACAAAGTCGTGTAAGTTTATATTGAAAACCATGAAAACGACACACATGATAAAAAAAGAAAAAGAAAATTGCAGCCGCCATCTTCGATTTTAATTTTGACGTCACAATCGGCTTCAGCACTCTCGAAAACCATGAAAACGACACACACTACCAATTTTTCGATTTGCAGCCGCCATCTTGGACTTTCATTTTAACCAGTACTGAAACGGTTTACCAACAGTCGATTGGTCCATGAACCGTTGGTCAACACCATTAACTTTTCATCCAAAGGACTTGGGACCCACGAAAGTTTCCCCAGCAGAACTCTACGTCAGTGAATGCTTAACCAACAGAATGTTTTGACCAATAACTTTTCACCCAAAGAACATTTGACGCATGTCAAATAGAACTAAGGATGCAAGGGCGAGCGAAGCGAGCTCGGGACTTGGGGCACCCCGACTCGGACAGGTAGGGTTCGAAGGGATGATCGGCGGCTCAAGTGAGCGAGCAAAGCGAGCGAAGGGCACCCCGAGGTTAGGCTTGGTTAGGTTACTTTATACCCTTTTCACAGAAATAAAGGACTACGTCTTATTATTATTTTACTTTCACCTTTCCCGGCGTCTGTTGGCCTTGTTCTTTGGGTGAAAAGTTATTGGTCAAAACATTCTGTTGGTAAAGCATTCACTGACCTAGAGTTATGTTGGCAAAACGATCGTGGGTGAAAAGTCCTTTGGAAAAAAGTTAATGGTTTAAAGATAATGTTCACCAACGGTTCATGGGCCAATCGACGGTGGGTAAGCCGTTACAGTTTCATTTTAACCTCACTATTGGCTTCAGCACTCTCAAAAACCAATAAAACGTAACCCATAGAACAAAATTGCAGCCGCCATCTTGGATTTTCATTTTGACCTGACTATCGGCTTCAGCACCCTCGAAAACTGACAAAACGACACCAATGACAAAACATTTTAAAAAAATGGAGCCGCCATCTTGGGTTTTCATTTTGACCTGACTATCGACTTCAGCACCCTCAAAAACCATGAAAACGACAAACATGACAAAAAAAAATTGCAGCCACCATCTTGGATTTTCATTTTGACCTGACTATCGACTTTAGCACCCTCGAAAACCATGAAAACGACACCCATGACGAAAAAGTTAAAAATTTAGGCAACCGCCATCTTTGATTTTCTTTTTGACCTCAAATACCGGGGTCAAGATCCATGAAAAATAGCTCTCTCTCTCTCTCTCTCTGTGTGTGTCTCTATCTATCTATTACTATGAAAAATGAGGCATAACGCTTTTTCGTAATTTGACGATTTCTCCCTTAGAACTCCTACCGCAAGCTCCATATAAGAACTTCGTTAAAAAACGCTCTGCGTTACTCAACTTTCTATAATCAATAATTATCTAACTTCTTTATCGCTCAGAACACCACATTAATTATTATTATCTTACATTATCCTCACTTTTTGTTTAAAATTCTTTTAGCGCCACAGGCGCCACTAAATAAACCATCAATGGAAAGCGATTTTTTTAATATCATTAATATCATTATCATTACTTTTTAAAATAACATAGACATAAGTAGGTATCTGTGTTATTTCGTCATTTAAGTAAGCATAAACTAATAGGACGTGATTATTCACATCACAACAACAATATGTTTTCGTTAGTAGGTACTATATCGCGCCAATAGATGTCGTTACGTGTTACTAAAAAACGTAAAAAGTTGTTCCTAGAATACTTTAAATTGATTATATCTTTTGATAGAGTGAACCGATTGCGATGAAACAAAAACTAATCACTGCTCCGAGTTCTACACCATATTTGAGTATAAAAAGTAACCGTATTGGTTTGGTACTTTTTACGTTGACCCTGTTCAAATCAATAATCTGTCACATCCAAACAGACAAACAGACAAACCGACAAACAGACAAAAATTCCAAAAATTGATGAAATGGCATCTGTTGGTTATCCTTTAACACCCCAACTATTTTTTTTGGAAATATTTTCAATGTACAGAAACGTCTCGTCTACAGATTTATTATATGTAATATAATATAATATAGATATAGATAGATAAAGGGGTAAATACATAATTGACATTTCTAGAGAACATACTCTACACTAGCGCCAGTAGCGGCGCAAGCGCGATAGCCCTCATTGAGCCACATTTCGCTCACCTAGTAATATATCGGCACATCTACAAAAAATGTGAAATTGAGTTTTTACCGTATAAGTGTTCAAAAGTGCATAATTTAAAAAAGTGGTAAAACGGCACAACGCTATACTAGTAATCAAAACCCATAAAATCAGTAAAAAAAACGTAATATAAACCCATAAATCAATTTTTAACATTTTATATAATCTTTGATCCTCGTTTCTGTAAAATGTGAAAAACGTAGATGTGCCAATATATTACTAGGTGAGCGATTTATTGAATTCTGATAAACGTCTTTTCAATAAATAATTTTTACGTTTTTTGTTTCAGGCACCAGTTTCCACAGAGAAGGCGCAGTAGACAGTGCAAGCAACGGAATGTATTCGTCAAATCTTCTTCCCAATACCTTTTATTTACAATAACAATAAAAACTAATTCTAATGTTGTGGCTTTTAATTTTTACAATAATCTAATAATAAGGAGCAAAACCTGGATAATACTGGCACAGGAGAATCGTGACTGGCACAAGAAAAAAGAGGCTTTAGATGAAGTCGAGCTGTTGACGATGATGACGAATGGTAAATAGAGATGCTGATTTTTTTTTTCTTGTTAGTACATATCAGAAATAAAAGTTCATGAAAATCTGTTTTGAGAACGCCAAAAAATAGTCACCAAGGTGGAAAAAATTGTCGCATTATGATTCCGAAGTTTTAGCTCTAAGGTGGTGAAGGTTTTCACACAAACCTAACTCACCTCTAGTGCAAAATAGTCCTAGAGTGACTCCAGAGATATAAAGGTGCCTTGGTGAGGATTACGTGGTGTGCCTTTCTCGCCACAATCCACACCTGATTACCGCGGAACGCTTACAAATTTGCATTTGGTGTCAAGAAATAGTCGTGTCCAACCATGATAACGTGGAGAAGTTTTTTTTTTTTTTTTTTCTTTATTTAAAGGGCTTTATCGCTGAGCGATAACGTCGCCCTGTAACATCAGCAAAATCAACTATGCCTAAAAACAGATAGCACTAAACTTATTTTAAAACAAACAATGCTAATTTGTACAGTATTCTAGCTTGTTCCGATAAAGGACAAGCCAGGATGGCATTACACTCTCCAATATCATACATATTTATAGGACCAAGTAAATTAAATCTCAAAGCCCCATTCCGCACACACTCCATCACAACATGTTGCACATCTTCGATTACTCCACATTCTTCACAGTTGGGTGATGGTTAGGAGTATGTTATAAAAACTTCTACATACATTTTTCGAGTCGACTATGAAATACATTTACAATCGCCATCTAGTAACAAAACATAACACTACATTTAGTAACAGTTACAAATACTATAATAATAATAATCGTTTATTAACCATATTGTGTTCTTACATTTCCTTATAAATATAGTACAATTAAACTATTCCTAAAATTATTATTGCAAGGGAAACATAATTATAATATTTTTACTTGTGGACTCCACACTAGGTCGAGCCTGTCTCGTGGAGTCCTTGAGAGATTTTTTAACAATTTAAATTATCAGGGTCGATACTGTAGTAAGTAGATTTTATTACATATTGGCTTATTGGTTTAACAAATTAACGTAAAACAAAAGAAACAAATAATTGAAAGATGAAATACAAAGTATAAATAATTGTTTGGCAAAAACAATTGTTTGAAAAAGGGTGTGCCGTAAATGTAGATATTTAATAAATTGAATTTTGGCAAGGATGCGTCCAAGAGAATGATAGTAAGAATGTATGAGTATGAAATGGTTGGGGAGTTAGTTTGAGAGTGAGGGTATGAGTGAGTTAAAAGTATTTTTGATAGATATTTTATGACATTACTCGAACGAAGGCTTCGGTTTCTGAGTAGGATTGAGTTAACAGGAATTGTTTGATAATTTTTTTAACTTTGTTGGATTTACAATTTTTGATATCATTGATTTTCGCAATTTTATTATAAGCGAAACTAAGCATGAATTCTTGCATATGTTGAGCAAAAGCGGTTTTTACTACAGTAAGTGGGCATTTGTAGATTCTTTGTTTAAGTAGTTCTTGGTATTCTGTGGATTGGATTGTTATTTTGTGTTGTTTTAGTACTAATTTCATGATGTATAGCTGTCGGACATTAAGTACTGATGCTTCTTTATACAGGTGATTTGTGGGATAGCGAAAGTGTTTTCTGTACATAACCTTTAGTACTGATCTCTGGGCTCTGTCTGTATACTGTCTCAATAGATGGCGCAGTTCTCAACTAACTTATAATCAATACAGATTCACAATGAAGATAGCCTATTATCATAATCATCAATGAATGAATGGCGCCTATATTATAGAAACCCAGTTATTTCTTCCCGAATACATAATATCATAGATCATATCTACTACGCAACACATATAGCGTCGATAAGGCAAGACCTTGAAATTTAAAAAGCGTTCTCTAAGCAAAAACAAGTTTTCTACAGATTTCTAATACAAAAAACGTAATGCCATTTTCGGAGTATTGTACGAGAAGAAACAATCGTGGAGAGTATGAATCAATGTTCAATTATATTAAAGACTCACTTGAATGAACATTCATAATTCTATGAATATTCTGGGTAACGGTAAATAGTTATAATAAAAAATGTCAATTGTCAAATTTATGTTTTTTATTAAAAGTTGCACTTAGCGATGTTAGCGATATGAAAAATCGATGTTTTCTACTGACGTACACCCCACACCGTCTCCTAGTTTGAAATTGCCGCGTGTGACGTCAGCCGGGCCCGATGACGTCACTAGGTCTCCCGCCTGACGGTGATTACTCAGTCTATCTCACTCGAACGTTGGACATCTGAATCAGATAGACAGAGACGGCGCGAGTCGCGTAAAGGTTGTGAATCGAGTTCTTATTTTCATGAGCCTGTGTTGTTCAATTGAATCCCTACGTATTGATAAGAGAAACACTGATAAGAGCGTTTGTCAACACCTGTTTGACGTCCGTAGTAAGATCGTGATGATCTCGAATTAAAATCATCATGATTTCGTGTTGGATTATGCGTCTAAATGTGAATCTAATATAAATTATAGTGTTTGTTAATGAAACATCGAGGGGCGCACATGAACATCCCAAAGCGAATGACGTGAGTGACAGTGGCGCCATTGCGGCAGTCGGCGCGAACTAGCGCCAGTAGACGAATTTCGCTCGGTGGGTAATGTGAGGTTGAGCAAATTATTTCAAGTTTCTCTCGAAATGGCCAGCAATATGAAGCCAATGCACAAAAGCAAACATTTCCCAATAGACCAGCTCGTGTGTGTCGGCAATTACGAGCTGGAGAAAACGATTGGCACGGGAAATTTCGCTGTTGTAAAACTCGCTACACACATTATAACTAAGAGTAAGGTGCGTACCCTTTTGTCGTAATGTCGCGTATCACTGTGGTTTAATGTTCCATTCCTGTATTACTCGTTTATAAAGTGTATTTGGAGGTGTCAGTGCGATTTCAGCAGTGTAGTGAGCGATTCTCGTGTTGTGCTATGTGGTTTTTTTCCATTCGTCCGAAGCCTTCCGTCGGCAGCGGTCAGGTTTGCCAAACATTACAATATAACCCGTTTTAATCTACAACTAGCTGATGTACGAGGGGCGAGAACGTGTTTGTTAAAAAAATAACATTAAACAAACCAGTTTGATTGTACATTGTTGACTATAAACCGGCTAACATACTGGACACTTTTCCAATCAGTCGGTTTATACTATAGAAAATTTTGTGGAAAAAGTTCAAATGCAGAGAATTTGTGTTTTTCTGCCTTTGCCTTGTTCTAACTTTTTTGTAGTTAAGTTTGCTGTTTGCGGTTAATTCATCTTTCATGCACAAAATGGCGCGAATGGGTGATTTTTTTTCAGCGACCTTTTTCATTGTTTTCTGCGTCAATTATGACCAATTGATGTCTTCATTCAATGGTCATTTTGATCAATTATGTAGTGTCTCGTTTCTGCTACTATTTCGTTCAAATGCGTACTATGAGCGAGACACGAAACAAGACAATTCTTGCGTACGAATACATTGCAAAAAAACTTTTGTTTTGAAATTTGAAATCGATTCTGGAAGAACAAAGCCAAAAGACGTAGGTAACATATTTTTTAACTTTATCATACACAAAACATTCTTTAGATTATAATCTAACACACTAACACACTGATAAACAGGCAAATTTTTTTATGAACCATATAATTCTTTCTGGCATTATTGGCAGTTCAAAATCTGTGAAGCAATTTCTGAATGATCTTATCAGATGAACAATCAAATACACAAGCCTATTAAAACCTTTTATGATGCTGTTATTATTACATAACAAATGGAAATTAGTCAAGTAAATTATTTTTTTTTCTTATTAGAATCTTCTTTGTCAACACATTAGAACTTGAATCTCAAGGATGTAGGTATCAGTTTTCTGTATTTATCTTCTACCATCATCTGCCTAACCGGAGCCTTTTCACAACTAAATTGGGGTCGGCTTCCAGTCTAACCGGTTGCAGCTGAATACCAGTGTTTTACATGGAGTGACTGCCTATATGACCTCTACTAATCAGTTACTGGGTAATACAATACCTCTTGGTAAGACTGGCTCTCAAACTTTCGGGCTACTGATGACCCGTAATGATTGTCAAAGACCTTTGACATTAAGCCGTTGCTTAACGTGCTTTCCGAGGCATAGAGGGGTCTTGGTATGTGAAGATGGTCACCCATCCACGAACCAACTGCGGCAAGCATAGCTGAACCTGATCGATCGACCCGTGCTGCTGTTATTACTTAGCCACAAGCCTCTCCTTTATCTATCTTTTATTATTTATGTAAGTACACACCTCAGACCAAATACTTAAAATACATAGAGATATGACATAATTATAATTTGAGTACCTACTGTCCTGTACCTGTCTTTAGGATCTATTGTCTATTATATAAGTATAACTAAATAAATGCTGTTCATTGGGAAGCACATCTTTTGCAAATGGCTAGACCAATTTGGCTATTTTTTGTTTTAAACTGTATACAATAGCACCAATTAGATTTATGTAATGAAAGAGAAATTGGAAACGTTTCCCGGAAAATTGGCAAAATTTGGAATAAACTGAATGTCCTTATGTCAATTCGATTTTTGTATGAACTCAAGACTCAAAAATGTGGACAGGAAATGAAATGAAATCTTTATTTCTATAAAACACTTTTAAAACTGACATTTCCTAGCTGACTGATCCCTGAGAAGACATGCCAAAACAAATTCAGAGGCTGTGGTCGCTTTGAAAGTCCAAACATTATATTATTAGGATTATGTGAGTCTAACAATGAACGGCCATATCTGGGCTTTTTGAAAAAAGAGCCATTGCAGCTTTGAGTTGACCTGTCCTAACAGACGACAAGCATGCGGTCAGGACAATGTCTATTGGGTCACATAGATCTCAATAAAAACAAACTGAGGATATAAATGGTCAGTTGGTCATCTTAGGGGCAGAATTAATAAGGAACTCTCAGCAGATATGACCACATAATCCACCAGATTAACAGTCTACCCAAATCAACTGACAATGCAACTCATGTCAAAATTAGGTTTGACATAAGTTGCATTGTCAGTTGATTGACCTTCACAAGACTGAAAAGAAGGGCACCCCAAGACTTACTAAATACTTCCAGCATGAATGAGATGTAGTATCCATCAGGTGGGGCAGTGGCTGCATGCCTTCCAAGATCAGTAACCATCATGTAACCTATTGCTGAATGTCCCAGGACAGATGGTATGTAATAAAATCTATCTAACCAGCCTGTATTGTCTCTCTGCAGAGCAAACGCTGGAGGCCTTTCTCCCTTTTCCACACAATTCTGTTTTAGCTAGTTCTGGCCAACATTTGGTAGGAGTCAAGTTGGCTCAGCCATCTTCATCTTCAATTAAATGAAACGAGTTTATCAAAAAGTACTCTGTGATGAAATAAATTGAAAATAGATATAAAAAAAACTCAATAAAAATGACATGTGTCATACTGATTAGTGATTATTGATTCTATTCTATTCTATTTTTCTTTATGGCAATGGTGCCGATGTCGACAATTCTGCCAATGTCAGATGTGATATGAGAAAACGTAGTGATTTTTAGAATTATAACAAAAAAAAAAAAAAAAAAAAACTAATATTTTACATCCATGATTATATCCAAAGAAAATAGTTGAATTTAATGTGAAACTTGTTGAAGAATATTAATAAGTACACTGAAATAAATAAATAGAGAGAAAAAAGTGATTATTGATGTACAAACAATAAAACTGACATTGAAACATTGATCACAAATAATGATGTTTTGATTAAATCAATGCTGATCAGCTGATTATGACATTTCATTCTTTCTAAACTGTCACGGCAAAATTATTGACACTGAGCAGCTGATTTTAACTTTTCCATTCCAATTCTAGCAGCTTATAATTATTGATTTGAACATATATTGAAATCATTGGATTTAAATAACACTTTCTAATACATGATTGAAGATTATGTAATAATAAATTGAGAATGGGTAAACATATCTATTGGCTCTTAAAAATCAGAGTTCAGATAGGCAGTCGCTCCATGTAAAATACTGGTATTCAGCTGCATCCGGTTAGACTGGAAGCCGACCCCAACATAGTTGGGAAATGGCAGGCAGATGATGACTTCTCTATTGGTATCCAGTTATTTCCATCTATCTACTAAGGGCTCTGGCCGTTTTAAACTACAAACATACATAAACTCACGCCATCTTCCCATTGGGGTAGGCAGAAACTACAGAACGCCACCTGCTACGATTCTTACATACTCCTTTTGCTACGTTTACGTTTATTATAGGTAGGGATACATCTGAAGGCTAATTCCCGGAATTAAAAACTTTTCTAAATTCCGTCATGTTGTGTTCAAATAGGTCAGGTGCATAGTACTCGCAACCGGCATGCATGTATGACCAGATGTATGAACGTAAGCGAGGCAAAAGGAGTATGTAGGTATGAATCGTAGCATTCGTAGCAGGTGACGTTCTGTAGTTTCTGCCTGCCTGACGATGGAAACTACGGCTTATAGAATACCTATATAGAAATAGAATTATTGAAGAAATAGATATGAGGGATTTTGATTTCTTGTTCCCCCGATCCCGATCACATCGCCTGCCCTTTTTTTGATTGGTGTGCGATGTAAATCCTCATTGACTTCCTCCATCGTGGGGGTGACAGAGGGGCATGCCGGACTATTACCGGCTCGACACCTAAGGTTTCTAGCGTGATGTTAAATAGCCTGTAACCTTTCTCAAGAATTGGGCCATCAGATGCCTCGGACCAAATATAAAACCAAGACAGGGCTGTCAACAGTAAAGTGAGGCCGGTTTCGTAAACATGTGTGCACTTAGTGAGGTGTAGTTTGATTGTAAATGGTTGTAAATGTGTGCGTGTCATCGTGTATACACAGAGCGGAGGTGTAGTTTTGGCATACTTCACTGTATCGTTCTCAGCGCTCTGTCTTGGTTTTTTATTTGCTCCGAGTCAGATGCAAAAATATTTTTTCAAATCCGACTGCTAGGTCCAGAAATTAGCACGTTCAAATAAATAAACAAATAAACTCTTCAGTTTTATTTCTAGGATTTTTTACAATAAAATCTAGTCATTTGCCTAGCCTTTTCTCAAGTATGTTGGGGTCGGCTTCCAGTCTAACCGTATGCAGCTGAATACCAGTATTTTACATAGAGCGAATGCCTAACTGTCCTCCACAACCCAGTTACTGGGTAATACGATATCTCTTTGTAAGACTGGTTGTCAGACTTTCGGGCTTCTGACTACCCGTAACGACTGTCAAAGATCTACGAATGACAGCCGGGACCAACGGATTTACGTGCTTTCCGACGCACGGAGGGGTCTTGGTAAGTAAAGATGGTCACCCATCCACGGACCAACAGCGGCACGCGTAGCTTAACCTGATCGATTGAACCGTACGGCTGTTATTACTTAGCCATAAGGCCTCGCAATAAAATCTAGTATCATACAATATATCATTATTATCAAAATCAAGAAAGTGACTTATTGATAGTTAGAGGTAATAATGCACCTGTTGTGTAGTGTATTTGTCACATGTCCTATCTTTGTTTGTTTTTTAGATCGTGAGAACTTTTTTAACAAACAACATTTGTTTACGTTGTGGCTGTAGGTATCTTACAAAAACCCTGTGATTTTCGTCAAATAGGAATTTAAAGGAATAATGTTGTTTGTTTTTCTGATTCAGAGCGTAATTTTTGTACGATGGTTGATTAAAAATCAAACAAGAAATTGTGTCAATCAAAACACATCCAGGCACCTGAATAATAATTATTCAGAGGAGGACGTCAAACGGATTATGGCAGGGGGACATCGACGCGAAAACTGTAACCATGTCAATCATGATTCTACACCTAGCGTGTGGGGCTTGTGGCTAAATAATTAACAGCCGTACGGGTCGATCGATCAGGTTAAGCTATGCTTGCCGCGGTTGGTCCGCGGTTGATGACCATCTTTACATACCGACACTCCCGTGCCTCGGAAAGCACCGTCTAACAATTGATACCGGCTGTCATTCTTGGATCTTTGACAGTCCTAACGGGTCGTCAGAAGCTTGAAAGTCTGACAACCAGTCTTGCCAAGGGGTATCGTATTACCCAGTAACTGGGTTGTGAAGGTCAGATAGAAAGTCGCTCCATGTAAAATACTGGTACTCACCATCAGGTTAGACTATAAGCCGACCCCAACATAGTTGGGAAAAGGCTAGGCAGATGAGATGATGATTTTTCGTAAAAAAAAAACCGCTGTTACATACTGTCAGGTTGTATCTTGATCATAATATGATTCGCGACTGTAATAAATACTTATGTACTTACAGAATTATTGTCATTAAAATCATTAATACTCATTTGTTCCATAAGCACTTTTCCTGAGATTTGTTCTTACGGAACAAATCTAACTTAGAAAGATGTATTACAATGATTCTAATGATTATAATTCTGTAAATACGTGTCTGTTATAGTCGCGAATCATATTTTGATCAAGATACAACCTGACACTGACCTGCAAGTTGCAAAAAACGTAAGAATATTTGAATTTCGCGGTCTACTACTGCGCATTCACCTTAGCATCACGCTAGAACTCTTGGGAGACGAGCAAAACAAAAAACTAAGCGAAAACGAAGTAATATCACGGACGGGCGATGCGATGCGACGTGGCGGGTCGGGGGAATAAGGAATTTCATGCGGACGAAGTTGCACGCATAAGCTAGTCCTTCATACAAATAATCGTTTGCATACACTTGCACACAGATAGGCATAAATATTGATAGCTCGTTACACGTGTCAGTTCGGGCTGGATTCATCCAGGAAAATCAAACAGGAAATCCAAGGTGTTTAACTGTCGCATCTAGCCTGACTGTAAATTGGCGATGACATAATCAGTAATTGTCTCGTTGGCTTACTGGTCGCTAGCGCTACTGCTAAGCCAGCTAAGCTACTAAGCTGTCAAGGTCTTGGGTTCGATTATCAGGTTGGCCAAAATGTTCTATCTGAAATTTCTCATTCTGGAGTCTGGATTTGTGCCCGGATGATGGCAAAACGCTCGCCCCCTATTACATGGGACCTAAAAACATAACTGACGAAATGTGGGTGTAGCATAGGTACACCTCTGCCCAACCCTTCTGTGAAACAAGGCGTGATGTTATAATCGGTAAGGGTAGGGTTCTAGTAGAGGCTTGGGTGCATACTGCATTGAATGATGGCGAAGAGAGAGTGACTAAAGAAAAGATGACTGGCTGACACTTCCCGTGACCCAAGGGCTGGCTTTTACCTTGGCCAGAGGCTAAGCATTGCCATACAACGTGGCAATGCCGCCTGTCTCTTGGGCACATTACCAGTCGACAGCAATGCAGATTAATTTTTTGACGTTATATTTTAATCTATAAATGGTTTTTATTAATTAATTAGGTATTCATTGTTATTTACTTACATATTATTTAAATTCTAAATAAAAAACTCAAAGAAAAAATGGATGGATGGTTTGAAAGATGATATGTCTAGAAAGGATATGGACCTTTAATAATGCACGCGAACAGAGTGAGCAATTGAGCATAATTTGGATATTAATTTTTTATTTATTTATTTAAACTTTTCGCACAAAAAGGTACAAAGGCGGACTTAATAAATACCAGGCTGAAAAGCTTATTTACGGAGAAAAATGATTTTTTGTTTTTATTCGTCGATCGTGTACTATTTATTTCCTAATGTATGTTATAGGTATTGTACGTACCTTTTTTGTTTACTTTTTTATGTTTTTAGTGTTTATCAGTGGAAACTTGTAAATGGCCTTCAATTGGAACACTGTTTATATTAATTGTAAGTTTCCCGAACAGAATAAAATTAAACATTTAAAGAAATTGAAAAAAAAAAACAATTTGTTGTACTACTATAGGTACTTGCTATGTATATAACAGTGACGGGAACATTAAATACATAATATTATATTTTAAGTTAACTCAAAAATGTCTTATTAAAGTTTTAAGTATGAATGTCGATGGCTCTAAGAGTAGGGGAAGACCAAAGAAACGATGGATGGACTGTGTGAAATGCTGTGAATGCTGATTTGGTAAAAAAGCGGGTGACTACCGAGATGACTTATAGAGAAGTATGGAAGAAAAATACATGTTGCGCCGCCCAGAAATATATTATTGGGATATGAGCAGGAGAATGATACCAAAAACTGCTCCGCACGAATTTCCTCTACCAAAACAAAAATACTGGCAATAATCTTCAGAATGATTCCCCAAAAAGTTATTATGATGGCATTACCAAACGTTTCCATAAAGCAATATTCTTTAAAACAATATTAAATAATCGATTGATTGAAGGCGAAAATATATTTCCGTTGGCCTCTTATTCAAATCGATAGGAAAATATTGATTTTTAAAATTATTAGGAGTCATTATTATGATTGGCATTCACTTCTGTGGACAGTGTTTATTTTGATTATAATGAGGTGACAGGTTTGATGCATGTGTGAGGTAGACTGTCTTGAGTAATTAATATGTCACGATGGTACGGTTGTTCCTTTTGGTACTGACGTGAAGGATCTAGGCTTGCATACATAACATAATCAGCCTATAATGTTCCCACTGCTGAGACAGGCCTCTCTGTGAGAGGGAGAGGGCCGTAATCCACCACGCGGGCCCAGTGCGGGTTGGTAGATGTCACATGTCTTCGAATTTTTGGTTCTAGGACATGCCGGTTTTCTCACGATGTTTTCCTTCACCGTTTAGAGAGCAATGGTGATGAAATAATTTACACAAACTAAACCGCCTGTCTGGGTTGGAACCTACGACCTACAACTCGTAAGTCGCGGCCGCTACCACTGGGCCACCACTGCTCTCTAGGCTTGCATATTGATTGTAATACCCTGAACTGAAGGACTCAAGTCGCTAGGGTGAGCCAGAAGGTTACTGGCACGATGCGGGCTCTGTACCGTTGGAAAAATTTACCGTTTTTAGGGTTCCGTACCCAAAGGGTAAAAACGGGACCCTATTACGAGTACTAAGACTCCACTGCCCGTCTGTCAGGCTGTATCTCATGAACCGTGATAGCTAGACAGTTGTTCACAGAATGTGTATTTCTGTTGCCGCTATCAACAAATACTAAAAACAGAATAAAATAAATATTTAAGGGGGGCTCCCATACAACAAACGTGATTTTTTTGCCGTTATTTTATTATGTAGTGTTAAATATTGTATGGTGGTACGGAACCCTTCGTGTGCGAGTCCAACTCGCACTTGGCCGGTTTTTTTTGCTACTTTTCCTTTTCAATTTTAGTAGATCCTGATCTTATGTAAGATTGAAAGGGGGAGGGGGTTCAAGCAAGTCTAATTTTTTACAGAACAGCCCCTAAGTGAAGTGGGTCAATCTGGGTGTAGATATTACAGCTAACCTGTACGTTTCGCCAAACAGTTAAATGGTTTCCTTTAGGGCAGTGGTGGCTCATTGGTGTTATGGTCGTTACCACGGCTCCTGCTCGATTACCAAACAATAATACTGAATTTATGAAATATTAAAGGAAACCCTTACCCTCACCCTGCGTAAAACTTGTAACAAAGCGAGTTACTTCACAAAAGTTCCAAGTTACAGGGCGGTTACATTGTGACATAATCATGGAATTGTTTACATTACAAATTGTATACATTATACAATTACATCTATGCTATGTGAACTAGTGGTGGATCGACTGACATGGGCCGACCAATCGGCCATGCTAATATTTTTTTCGGTGGAGATCGAGTTTGGTTCAAAACCGAAACTGTCATTTTGAAACCTCGACCCCTGTCATACAGTAGTGCTATTCTGTAAAAATCTCACCGTGATAACTCGGGTGAAGTGAGCTTAAAGTGAGCTGTCATTAGTGTCAATGCTTAGCATTAGATGGAATGACTCGGCTCACTTCACGTAACTTCTCACGGTGAGATTCTAACAGAATCGACCGGCTAGATGTCCTAGTGCAGGGGTCAAGACCTCACTGATGTAACGTTTACTGAAGTTTTGGAAATAAATGACTATTACTAAAATAAATATAGAATAAGAAATTAGTATAAAGTCTGAAAGTGGTAGTGCAGACTGAAAGTACAAAATACAGAGAGTACAGTAGTCAATCTACATACAAAGTGCGCTCGAGCAACGCACATAGACCGCTGACGGACACAATATCTCGGATCGGTTGGGATCAGTGCGAGCGCGAGTGCCATCCGCTTGAGACCCAAATATTACATAAGTTGAAAACATGATTTTTTGTTTGTGTAGATATTGTGTTGTTTTTAGTGTCGTTTGATAGGTTTAGGTCCAAAACGGATAGGGCAAAATAAATTGTGTAAATAGGGTAATCCGTTTAGAAGTTAATTATTAGGGATTTTCGATAGCGAAAATTGAAAAATGAAAATTTTATGTTTTTTTTTCTGTAAACTTTAACAACTTTGCAACAATAAATCAAACAACCTAGATACGTGTCGAGTGCCACTACCACTATAGATTTTGTGCATAAGCCAAAGTTGACCACCCTAGCGCGACCGCCAAACGTAGGTATGAAAAGTGAAGTACATACAATATGTGATGTACCTTTCTATTTTTAGCCGACTTCCAAAAAGGAGGAGGTTATATGTTCGACTTTATGTATGTTTTTTTTTGTATGTTCACTGATATCTCCTTGAATTGTGGATGGATTTTGAAAATTATTTTTTTGTTTGAAAGGGTATACTCTCAAGTTGGTCCCATTGTCAGCAAGTTGGAATCTGATGAGAGGATCCCATGGAAATCGAGGGAAACTCTCAAATTTTATTGGCAAACCTATAGCGATTTGGATATTTTTTAGAGTAACTTGAGCATTTGCTCTCGGAAATCATCATTTGGTAAACAAAAGGAACTACTCAATGATAAATATTTCACGGATTGCGCTTCGATTACTTTAATATGGTTGCTAAGCAATTTATGCTCGTCACAATGCTTATGGTGAGTGGTTGATGAGGAGTTCTCCTGGTAAGAACCAGGAGAACTCCTCATCAACCACTCACCACTTTAACGTCACAGCATCGGGAAAAGCAATATTTTGTAAAAGGTGATAAGCTCTCTCACAAAAAAGTGAAAAATATCTGATAATATGTGATGAAAGTTTTGTGAAATTCGGTTGTCATGGTACTTACGGACAATGAGTACAATGTTGTGAGGACAGTTTTGAGTATGAATGTCGATGGCTATAAGAGTAGGGGAAAACCAAAGAAACGATGGATGGACTGAGTGAATGATGATATGGTTAGAAAGGGGGTGACTACTCTACGACTTAAAGAAGTATTAAATTGGATGTGAGCGGGAGAATGATGGATAGGTTATTCAGAGTTGTAGAAGTTTTCGTTGAGAACCTAGTCTTTATTTCAATTTTATTTTTGTTGATTTATGTTCAACTATTGACAGCCACCGGCAGTGTTCCCATTTCTAGTTTATGTTACAAACTGTAAGGCTGATTCTCAAATAAAAGTGATTAACAATAAAGGTTACGATTTCATTTCAATCACCCTTTTTTAAGCATAATAATTTAAGCATGATCCTGACTGACTGATATATCAACGCACAGCCTAAACCGCTGGTCCTAGAGACATGAAATTTGGAGGGTGTGTTCTTTGTGAAGAGTAGGTGTCCACTAAGACAGGGTTTTTCGAAATTCCAACCCAAAGAACCCTCTTTGGGTTGGTGTAGGGTTGGAGTAGGGTGAAATTTCACGCGGACCAAGTCGCGGGCAGAAGCTAGTCATAAAGTAAAGAGCCGAATAACTTATCATCACGCCTGTATTCTTGGAAGGGTGAGGCAGAGGTGTACCTATAGTGCACCCACGTTTCGCCAGTTATGTTTAAGTCCCATTTAATAGGGGGCGAGCCTATTGCCATCAAACGGGCGCAAATCCAGCCTCCGGAGAATCACTCCAGGAGACGACGATCTAAACTAATCTATATTAACTGATAATAAGTCTGAAGAGCTTGTTTGAAAGCACTAATCTCTGGAACCTCAAATCGGAAAAAAAATCGCTTTGCTTTTGATAGCCCAATTCTCGAGGAAGGCTGAAGGTTGAACATCACTCTAGGACCCTTAGGAACGAGCACAAATAAATAAAAAACGTCTGAAAAAACGCGAAGTAAGAGCGCGGGCAGGCGTTGCGGGGTGGATCAGGGGAACAAGAAACTTGACGCGGACGAAGTCGCGGGCAGAAGCTAGTCCACAAATATGGCCAGATATTCTCGGCTTTCCCAATTATTTGGCGAATAGTCTGTTACCATAGTGAACGGTCGAACGGTATAAAAACTGCGACCTCAGAGGTTTTTGTGCCTCCAAGGTTGAACGCAAGGAGAGTCGTTGACTTCACTTTTTAATTTCTCGTGTTGTGAATTTCCATGATGCTTAGAGTGAAAGGGCTTGTCTGTGCAAGTAATTACGGCCAGTTTGCTTAAGTCTTTAAACAGACTCCGGACCCAGGTTGGCCGAAGCAAGGAAAACCTGTTCAGGTGGAGATTCATAGACGACTCCGCCTTGGAGTGTAAATGTGTTGCTATTCCACAAACGATCAACGTTTGTGGGACAGCACCGCACCACTTAATATCATGTCCTGCGTGTCCTGTCAGCCGCACGTTACAGGAATTGATGGACGCTAGTGATGGCGTCAAACACACAGCCGAATTCTGGGCCGAGTCCTTAGATTGCCATCGAAACGCTAAGAAGAAGATGCTTATTTCAGCCGTTGGTCCCGGCTGTTATTCGTAGACCTTCGACAGTCTTTACGAGCAGTCAGAAGCCAAAAAGTCTGAGGTGGGAGACACATTGGACGGGACTGGGCTGAAATCCACCACGCGGGCCCAGTGCGGCTTAATAAAAGCCACATGTCTTTGAATTTCTGGTTCTAGGACATGTCGGTTTCTCAAGATGTTTTCCTTCATCGTTTTGAGAAAAGTGGTGATGAAATAATTTACACAAAGCAAAGCGCCTGTGTGGGTCAGAACCTGGGCCATCACTGCTCTGGTCTGCTAGTGATGATGGTAACAAGGAAAATACTTAACTTTAAAAAATAAGGAAAAAAATTAAACGAACGTGGCTGAAAGTTACATTTTTAAGGGTTCTTTTTGTGTAAAAGTTTAACTTGCCAAAGTTATCGCAACGCAAAAGCTGTCGGGAATCGGGACCCCAAAACTACCTACTTCAAACTTCTTTTTAAGAGGAAAACGGTGCAACAAACTGCCTAGAAACACGTTTATTCTTCTGCTTAGACAGCTGTGGAGGAGTACTTTGTGAAGACATGTGACATCCGCATTGTGCCCGCGTGGTGGATTACGGCCCACTCTCTCTCACACAGAGGAGGCCTATGTCCCAGCAATGGGAACGTTATAGGCTGATTATGATGTTGAGCTCTTTGGGAAAGAGCTTCTGCGTGAGGAAACCGGCATGTCTTAGAAGTAACAATTGTGTGCATCCAGCGGATTTTTGCGGCCTTCAGAAGGTCATCGGTCCACTTTGTAGGAGGCCTTCCAACGCTACGTCTTCTGGTACGCGGTCGGCACTCCAGAACCTTTCGGCCCCATCGGCCATCTGTTCTGCGAGCAATGTGCCCTGCCCACTGCCACTTAATCGCTCCATGTAAGATACTGGTATTCAGTTAGACTCGAAGCTGACTCTATACTATACTAATAATAAAGCTGAAGAGTTTGTTTGAACGCGCTAATCTTTGGAACTGCTGGTCGGATTTGAAAAATTATTTTTGCGCCCCTGTTACATGGGCCCTTAAACATAACTAAATGCTAAATGTGGAGATTTTTGCCTATCTTTTTGGGAAATACAAACGTTATTTCTTTTTTATTGAGTTTTCCATCTGGAATTTCTCAGTAGCAGCCCGGAATCTGGATTTGTGCCCGGTTGATGGCAATTAGCAATAGGCTCGCCACCTATATTACATGTAACTTACATAGCTGACGAAACGTGGGTGTACCATAGGTTCATTCCTAGGCAGGAATTCGCTGGTAGGCACCAGGGATGTTAGAGAGCTTCGGTTCCGGTTCCGAAAAGTCGGAACTTCCGATTAATTTTACACTTCCGATTCCGATTTCGGTTCCCATAATTTTGAATTGGAGTTATACCGAAGTTCGAAACGCAGCATACACGTGACTATCGAGCGCCTAATTTATTTTATACACGCTCGCGCTCGAAGTCTCAATTTATTGTTTTGTTTGTGGATGTTTGAAGAAAGATGTGTTAAGGTAAGGCTCCTTAACACATCTTCTACTTCCGCCCCGGTTCCAATTCCGGTTCCGGTTCCGATTCCGATCAATCAAATTTAAAACCACCGATTCCGGTAAAACTTCCGTAACATTTCTACTGCCTACCCCTTCATGGAATACCTACAGACGTAACGACGTAACATTACGTTATTATTTTCAAAATTGAATCGGAATTCGTTCTAATACTTTCCGAGCAACGCCACAACAAATTCCTAATAAGTTGACAATCTCCTTGAATCCTTATCTCTTCATCTCTGTGACGTGTGTCGATAATATTATTTTAATATTATACAAGTCGCGACACGACCTCCCGACCTGTCAGACGAGGTCAAGGCCGTGTTCGGTACTGAAAATCTTTAGTAAATTATACTACTATGATGTTGGTAGAGTATGTATCTGTGTCGTAGATGGATTGTAGAATCCGCTGTTTTACAAAACAGCTCCAAACAAGAACAAGGCAAGAACCGCCAATGGACCGACCGACCTGAACAAGTCCATCCATCGCTTCTTTCACAAAGTAAAGTGGCTAGCTAGGTTCAAAGTTCAAACACTTCGAACCCACAACCTTCGACACGTAAGTAGGGGTCGTTACCACTGGGCCACCACAAGCTGCTGTAACGTCAGTCTTTCTTTGGTAAGAAGTTCTTTTTACAGAGCTCGGTGGGAGTAAACTGGTAGACATTTTCACGTCACGAAAAAGCTTTAAGTATGCCCTCCATTCCACTTTTTATTATGTAAGTACAATAGAAAGAGAAGGAAAGACAGTTTTCATGGTTTTCGAGGGCGCAGAAGCTAAGCGTGAGCTCACAATGAAAATCCAAGATGGCGACTGCGAAAATAAAAAATTTTTTCGTCATTTTGGAATTTTCGCAGCCGCCATCTTAGATTTTCATTTTGAACTTCGTTCCTGCCGGGGATTCCACCCCCATACGATTATTTTTGTTACAAACTTGTACTATTGTCACGTTTAATGTTATTGTTATCTTAGAGATTAGTTTGTATCCGATTTTGTTATCAGTGACTTGTTATCACAAATAAAGGCGTAGTGGGATCGCATATTGTATTGTGTTTGTTCTGCGGCAAAGGCCCCTTCTGCTCCTTTTAAGGGTTCCGTACCTCAAAAGGAAAAAGGGATCCCTTATAAGATCACTTCTTTGTCCGTCTGTCTGTCCGTAACAAACAAACAAAAAATCAAATCTTTTCTTTTATAATAGTAGTTTATATTGAAGGGCTCATGTCTAAATAATAACAGCCGCACGAGTTGATCATAGGTTAAGCTACGCTTGCCGAGGCCGGTGTTGATGATTGAACATCCATTACATATAGCCCCTCCGTGCCTCGGAAAGCACGTTAAGCCGTCTGTCCCGGCTGTCATTCGTGGATCTTTGACAGTCGTTATGGCACGTCAGAAGGCCGAAAGTCTTGACAACCAGTCTTACCAAGGGGTATCGAGTTGCCCAGTAATTTGTTTGTGGAGGTCAGATAAGCAGTCACTCCAAGTCCTGTTATTCAGCTGCATCCAGCCGAACCCAATATAGTTGGGAAAAGGCTAGGCAGATGATTAAACATTAGTTAAAGGTCTTCTTCCATTTAGACAGGTTAAAAACCACAATATTTGGTCTTAAAATAAAACGCACAATTTTTTGTCTAAGCATTAAGGTTTAAAACTATATCACTGACTGAGATCGCACCATCAATTTTAGTTGATAATGTCGTCGTATGTAACGGATTTGAAAGGACGTAAGTCCGTACTTTTATCGTTGAAAAAACTACCTTTGGAAGTCCATCGTGAACTATGGATCAATCATCAAAGATCATCAGCTATCTACAATACACGGGCGTTAAATGGCACATCGAGATTTAAAAAAAAAGAAAGAATTGAAATAGGTTTGTTTGTCAAACGAACACGTGCAAACAAAACAAAATTTCAAAAACGTCCTCTGCTATACATAGGCCTCCCCCAAGCACCGCCACATCAACTGGTTCTGTGCTTCTCGCATCCAGCGGATTCCTGCGGTCTTCAAAAGGGCCACCTTTGGGAGGCCTTCCAACGCTACGTCTTCTGGTACGCGGTCGCCACTCTAAAACCTTTCGGCACAATCGGCCATCTGTTCTGCGAGCAATGTGACCTGCCCACTGCCATTTAAGTTTAGCAATTCTTCGGGCTATGTCGGTTACCTTGGTTCTTTCGCGGATCTCTTCATCTACGAAACGATCGATCACGTAGAGGAAATTCCAAGTATAGTCAAGTCCTTTGGGTGACTTTTAGCCTTCTAATAAATCTATTCTGAAACTCGTTGTGTTATATTTACGACTGGGTATCTAGCAAAATCAACCTATCATGTTCCCACTGCTGGGACACAGGCCTCGCTGTGAGAGGGAGTGGGCCGTAATCCACCACGCGGGCCCAGTTTCGTAGTTCGTGAATTGTACTCTACCCAAACTAATGATTTAAAAAGTGTTTTTTTTTTCGTATGTTGCAGGTAGCAATAAAAATTATAGACAAATCAAGATTAGATGAAGATAATTTAAAGAAAACGTTCAGAGAAATAGCTATTATGAAGAAATTAAGACACCCACATATAGTGCGATTATATCAGGTAAGTAAGAATACACATAACATAACATCAAACCCGTTTTCCCCGGACGGTTCGGCAGAGGTGTGCCTATAGTACATCCATATTTCCCCAGTTATGTTTAAGTCCCATGTAATAGGGGGCGAGCCTATTGCCATCAACTGGACACATATCTAGACTCCGGGCTGCTACTGAGAAATTGCTGATAGAAAAACCTAATAACACATTGCTCGACCTTGGAATCAAACCCAACGAGCCAGGATATTGTCCTTTTAATGTCAGCCTCTGTGGCTCGGAAAGCACGCTAAGCCGTTGGTCCCGGCAGTCGTAAACAGAAGCCTGAAAGTCTGACAACCAGTCTTACCGCAGGATATCGTTTTACCCAGTAACTACTTATGTTGTGGAGGTCAGATAGCCAGTCGCTCCATGTAAAATACTGATATTCAGCTGAATCTTGTTAAGCTGAAAGCCGGCCCCAACATAGTTGGGCAAGGGCAGGCAGATGATGACTTAAAACTTTTCTCACGAGATGTCTTTCTGGATGTGATACATGTACATTAATTAATGATATTTTTTAAATCTTTCAGGTTATGGAAAGCAGCCACACGATATATTTAGTAACAGAATATGCTCCGAACGGAGAAATTTTCGGTAAGTTATACTTTAACACCAGTCTCTTTGAGAAATGTTTCGTCGCCCATCCTCGGATCAAAAGTCGCCAGATCAGTCCTTTTTGTGTCATCTTTAACAACATTTAAATAAATCACCACGCCTTCTGAAGATCAAAAATTGCCCTACGTTGTTAAATTCGCATAACATTCTACCGTAATGTCTGTACTTCAAAAGAGACCATGACCTCTTGAGTTTGTTTCGGCATTATTTCTCAGAGATCAGTCAGTTAGGAACTAGAAGAAAAGGAGGTGTCATGCGCAGTGCAACAAAGATGTAACCCTGACCTGCCCGGCAAATGACTGTGGTTGCTGGGTCCCTGTTCTTTTCACCTATCTTAAATCAAGTGCTCTTAATCCCCAGACCACCTAGTATCCCGGGGCCGCATGACGGAGCCCGAAGCGGCGCGCGCGTTCGCACAAATGGTGGCCGCAGTGGGTTACTGCCACGCGAACGGGGTCGTGCACAGGGACCTTAAGGCAGAGAACTTGCTGCTGGATAAGAATATGAATATTAAGGTCAGTGTTCTTCATTGTATTTACAAGGCAGATGTGAGTGGGCACGCCGCGCGCCGGGAGAGGAGGTTCGAAAAGTTTCGCGTCCGCCATCTTGGATTTTCAGTTTGACCTCACCATCGGCTTTAGCACCCTCGAAAGCCATGAAAAAGATACCCATGATGAAAAAAATTATTTTTTTTGCAAACGCCATCTTGGATTTTCATTTCGAACCGTTATCAGCGATCTCGTAAACCATGGAAATGACACCCATGTCGAAAAATAATTAAAAGAAATAAAAAATAAGATAAAAAATGACTGGCGAGTTGTGGGTATACAAGTTACACCCCTGCCCATAACCACGCTGCGCGACTACGAAACCAACGGAGCAGATATTAAAACGCCAAGATAATAACGATATCACATCAATAAGGGGCTGTTCATTTATAGACAATTTTGACCACTTTCGGACCCCTTTTGTTTCCCTTATGTAAAAAAGAATAACATTTGGATTAATCCCTCCGCCCCTTTCAATCTTACGTAAGATCTGTATTCTACCAGAATTGCAAAGAAAAAGTCGCAAAACAATTAAGAACTTATAATTTTTGCTTACTTTTGTTTGTGATCTTACGTAAGAACAATCGAGACACCTCCCACCCCCATGTAAGAAAAAATAAGACTTGTTGTACCACCCTCTCCCCCCTCAAAACGTCTTACGTAATAAACGAACACCCCCTAACCAACAATTTTGCAGTGTTGCCACCTAAAAAACATTATTTTCACGCCGTATAGATGCTGTATGAATCTCATAAAAATTATAATGGTTAACTCTCACTTAGACATTTCTTAACGCTTCAGATATGAAAGAAATCTCTGAAATATAGTCTAGCTAATATGATACATGTTTTTTTTTTACAAAGAATGTGTCTTACATTTTGCTTCGTAATTGATATTCTTTTAACAATTTTTAGAGACTGCTTCGTTGGTCTAGTGGTCGCTCGCACAACTGTTGAGCATCAGGTCGATCCTGGGTTCGATTCCCAGGTTGGATAAAGTGTAATTGGGTTTTCCTGTTGGGTTCTTCTTAGTCTGGAGTTTGAATGAAGGCTCGGACATAGGGTTAGTAGCAAATGGCGGAATGTGTGTGGACTCCAAGTAAGTACACCTCAGGCTAACTCTTAGAGAAATATGTACATACGCATACAAAGGGACCCTTTTGTCATAAACTGGGCATAAATCAAAATTCTGGGTTGCTGCTGACAACTAATTGAATCAGATATCACTTAGATTATCAGAATCGGTTCAGCCGTTTGGGAGCTACGATGGCACAGACAGACACACAGATACACACGTCAAACTTATAACACCCCTCTGTTTTTGTCGGGGGTTAAAAACGCAACAATACTGCACAGTCCGAAGATTAAATATTTAGCAAAGTCGACCCTAATTTGCGAAACCCTGACCTACCATTGCAGCATGTTGTGTCGACTGCCTACTTAATTAGGCATATCTAGTACTAAGGTCTATTCAAAGTTATGTTTCCAATTGACGTTATTTCAAGTTAAACAAATATCAATTTTATTTTAGTAGTAATTAAGTTCATTTCAGAGTGACTAGCACTATTTAAAAAGTTATAAAAAGTTTGAAGTTGTAGCGGTTTTTTTTAAAGTTGAACTTTAATGTGTGGGCATTAAAGTTATTTTTCCAAATACTCATATTTGTTTACATGTTTGGCAAATAAATCGCGACTGTAAGTATGCAGTGTTGCTGTAGCAAACATTGTTTTTGTTCTTTAGTTATACGTTTTTCTTTTCTTCTTTCTCCACAGCTGGCAGACTTTGGCTTCAGCAACGAGTACACAACAGGATCCCCCCTGGCCACGTGGTGTGGCAGCCCCCCATATGCGGCCCCCGAGCTCTTCGAAGGTAGACAGTACGACGGACCTAAAGCCGATATTTGGGTGAGTTGTTTCAATTCCCAAATTCTAGATTTGTTAAACATCTGTGGCGTAAAAGGGTCAGCGCACACAAAACACCAAATACTCGAGCAATTTTGAATTATAAAATTGAAATAATAATAATAGTCTACGTTGGATCATTAAGCTCTTTCAGCTCAACCATTTTGAAGGTTCAGAAAGGTTGAGCTGAATGGCTGTTCGTGATCATACGTCATGTTCGTGAACGTGATGTACGTGTTTGTTTTTGTTTCTATTTGCTGTACGCTGGACGCTTTTACCGTCTTTTTTTACATCGTTCTCATATATAAAATATTTTTGTAACAATATAATTTAAAAGAGTGTCAATGGAGTTTCTTGCCCGTTCTTCTCCATAGGTATCCACTGAATGGGCAATTAGCTTCATATTTCTGACTGCCGACTCCTTGAAAATTCAAAAATGCCTGTAATTCGTTTCATTGAAATAAATGCTTTGAGTTTGAGGTCACTAGCATCTTTCATGAATCTACAGTAGACAAAAGGCGAAGAGGGAGAACATGATATGGTGTGTAGTGCTCTCTTTCTAACTCATAATTTCGTAAGGTAATGACTGCTTACAACAAGTTATTACTCTGAGGTTTTTGTTTCTGGGTGGAAGGTAGGCTAATTTTTATTTACTGAAATGAAATGTTTATATCTGGAATGAGATCTTAGACATTTTTACACGTTCAATATTTTAAAATTAAATGGCGCTGGCATTTCCTACCTGACTGATCCCTGAGTAGAAATGCATGCATCAGTCATCTCAACGTACCTTAAGCGACCGTCACACGACGCTACCAGATCTGGAGGACACTATTTTTTATTATCAATCAATCAATATCTTTATTGTGGATCATAGGTAGGTACATACATAATACAGGTCTTAAATAATTAAATTGTGATCAACTATGTCCCGCCCTTAGGGCATACAATAGGTACATATAAATTAAATGTACTTACATTATTGTTACAAATTATTAAGATGTCGCATAAAATAATAAAATAAAAACAATGAAACGGAACGAATTTTAGTAGGTTTATACATTTCAGTGGGCCACCGAACACATCATGACTGAGGGAGACTATGTTGGAGCAGTGATTTGTCTGATAGGAATGAATTATACTTTGATGTCCATTCGGAAAATGTCTGAATTCATAATTATTTTCAACTAATTTCGCCTTTTCATTCCACAGTCACTCGGCGTAGTCCTGTACGTGCTGGTGTGTGGAGCCCTGCCATTCGACGGCAGCACGCTGCAGGAGCTCAGAAGCGTTGTGCTGAGCGGAAAGTTTAGGATACCCTACTTTATGTCGCAAGGTGAGAATGAAAAATCGTCCTCAGTTACAACTTTAGATTTCTCTACAACCATGCAAATGATACACAGAACAAAAAAAATGGTCAAGTGCGAGTCGGACTCGCGCACTGAGGGCTCCGTATTTTACTTCTCATTTTGCATCAGTGACCTTTATTCCGGTTTTTATAAGGCTCTTGTCGATTGTCCTTAATCGCTATCTTATTTATACGGGATCAAATTGAATAGGTGCGCCAAAATAAAACATCTAATTTAACGTGTTATAAAAGAAACCGACCAAGTGCGAGTTAGACTCGCACACGAAGGGTTCCGTACCACCATACAATATTTAACACTACATATAAAACAACGGCAAAAAATCACGTTTGTTGTATGGGAGCCCCCCTTAAATATTTATTTTATTCGGTTTTAAGTTGTTATAGCGGCAACAGAAATACACATTCTGTGAAAATTTCTCCTGTATAGCTATCACGGTTCATGAGATACAGCATGTGGTGACAGACGGACGGACGGACGGACAGCGGAGTCTTAGTAATAGGGTCCCGTTATACCCTTTGGGTACGGAACCCTAAAAAGACCATCTAATTAAGGAAAGGGATGCACATACGTGCGCGTAGGCAAGCGATTTGGCAACGTCGTCGCTCGCCCTACTAGCAGGGGATCGAGGAGGGGGGGGGGTGGAGGGGGGGACTCAGGGGATCAGACCGGAATAAATCTTTTTTTCGTAGGAACGGTTTCATGTTGTGTTCGAAAAGTGCTCATTTGAATAAATGACTTTTAATTTTCTCTTTCTCTCCCACAGACTGCGAGCACCTAATCCGTCACATGCTGGTCGTGGAGCCAGAGAAGAGGCTCTCGCTCCGCAGTGTGGTCAGACACAGGTGGCTCGCCGCGCACCAGCCCGGCCCAGGGCCAGGGCACTATGGTGAGCCATACATTATACAATAGTTACTTCTAACCTCTCAGAAGATACTTAGCCACGAACCCTTCAGAAGATGCTCAGCCACGGCCCCTCTGACGACGCTTAGCCGCGAGCCTTCTAAAGTTATTTAGCCACGAGACCCTGTAGTGTACCTAGCCACGAGGCCCTCTGAACATACTTAGCCACGAGCAACTCTGAACATACTTAGCCACGAGACCTTCTAAAACAAGCGGTGATACAATGAGAGAAGAGAATAAGGCAATCCGCAGTGTGGTGAGATAGAAGGCTCGCGGTGCACCAACCAGAGCCGGGGCCTGGACAGTATGGTACCCGTAGGATAACAATCATCATCAACTGCCTACATTTCTTCAACTATGTTGAGGTCGGCTTCCAGTCTAACCGGATGAAGCTGAATACCAATATTTCACATGGAGCGACTGGCTATCTGACCATCACAACCCAGTTACTGGGTAACACGATACCACTTGGTTGGTTGTCAGACTTGGACTTCTGGTCATCCATTGCATAAACTCCTCTGTGCTGTTGTTGTTTGTAGATCTTTGACAGTCGTCACGGGTCAAACGACTGCCAAAGAACTGCTTCGAAATACGGAGAGGTTTGGGTATGTAATGGATGTTTAACCCTTCAGTCAAAGCGTAGCGTAACCCTGATTTACGTGGCTGTTACTTAGTTACGATGCCCTCTTAAGTTACTTTGCCACGAAACCCTCTAACATACTTAGCCACGAGCCCCTCTGCATATACAGACTTTGCCACAAACTCATCTGCATTAACCGACTTAGAGACGAGCTGATCTAACTTTACATAACCCCAAGCCCTTCAAGACGTACTTAGCCACGACCCCCATTAACTTACTTAGCCATTAGCCCTTTAACGTAACTAGCCACGAGCTTCCTAAAGTTACTTAGGCACGATCCCCTCGAAATGAACTTAGCCACGACCCTACAAATGAGTTAGCCACCTAATGATGTACACTGGCGTGCAGACGCGTGGGGCGGCGCGTGCTCGTGCCACGTGAACGGCGCGACGCGCACCGACGCGGCCCAGCGCGACACCGTGCTGGCGCACATGCTGGCCCTGCCCGGCCTCACGCACCAGCACATCGAGCAGGTGAGACAGATAGCGCACGAAACTATACAAACACTAGCAGCGCCTCGCAGTTTCACCCGCATAAGTTTTGATCCCGTGGGAATATCGGGACAAAAAGTCGTGAAAAAAAAAAACTGCTGTTCCCTACATTTATGTTCGTATAACTCGTCAAAATCTAGGGAACAGCAGATTTTTTTTTTTCACGATTTCAATGTTGGTCCTAGTTGTTCATAATGATGAGTACAATGACCCCTTTTAAGGATTAAAACGATCAAAATGTAACGGTGTATATTCAACCAAATGTAGAACCTCCTCTTTTTTTTGAAGTCGATTAAAAATAACTTTTAAAATTTTGGGATAGTCGCCTGTCATTTTATTAAATAGGCTTCTGGTTCCTTCACCCTCACACATACTTAATTAGAAAGAAAAAGAATGATCTTGTTACCTAAAATCTCAAAAAACTAATATTTTTTCGCAGGCAATCCAAGAAGACCGTTTCGACCACATATCGGCTATCTATCACTTATTAATGGACAAGTTACAACAACGGACGAGCGCTAGAAATAGCATGCAGCATCGAGGTATGATCATCACAAACATTGCTTGCATTGCCAGAAGATAAAAACATATTCTTAGTTTATCTTAACTATTTCAAAAGAATTGTGTGCAGATTTTCTGATTTGATTAGATTATTACAACTGACTGCCTTTTCCTAAATATATTGGAGTCGGCTTTCGGTCTAACCGGATGCAGCTGAGTACCAGTACTTTACACGGAGCGACGTGTATCATTTATCTGATGGTAGGACTGGTTGTCAGACTGTTGGGCTACTGACGACCCGTAACGACTGACAAACATTCACGAATGACAGCCGGGACCAATGGCTTAACGTGCTTTCCGAGGCACGGAGATTGCGAGATATTAACGTTCTTTAGAACATGACATCCATATCAACTTTATCTTATTTATAAAAATGAATCGCTAAATGAGTTGCTAAGCGCAAATCTCGAGAACGGCTGGACCGATTTCCCTAATTATTTTTTGATTATATTCCTTGAAGTACGAGGACGGATCTAACGGAGAGAAAAATTTTTTTTCGAAAAAAAAATTGCACCCGTGCGCCTTGCTGGGGCGGGCCGCTAGTTTTGAAATAAAAATAAAATAGGCGCGACAATCGCGTAATCGGTACCAGCCTCTTCAATACCCTTATCTTCTGATCAAATGATTCTGTAAAAAGACTGTTTCACCAATTTATATTACATATTATTGTTTCAGATTCATTAGACTCAACGACTGGCCAACCTCTGGATCTCACTAGCTGTAAGGTAAGATTATCTACAAACTGTTAAAAAACATTTATTTTAAAATTTAAGTTCGACTTCGATCAACAATTTACAAACATCAAAAATAACACTTCTTTCCACTTTACTTTGATTCTTAGGGCGAGATTCACAGACGGCACTTTGGCTTGACTTTGCTAAGTAGGTAGCCCTTCATACGAATATGAACATTATGAACCTTATTGTTAAGGTTCATATTTATGTATGAAAGGCAAAGTAAACTAAGTGCGGTTTGTAAATCTCGCCCTCAGAGGTAAACCATTTTTATGTCAATCACGGACTTTAATCATTTTTTATTTAATCATAAAGAAATTACTTACCCATACAGCATATCACACAATATTCCTCGCAACTAAACTAAACTTCTCTCTAGAACGTAGAAGAAGAACAAATGGAGGCTGAAGAGTCCACAGCACAAGACTGCCTTGTCACGGTTCCGTGTGAGCCAGTAGACTATCTGACTGACCAGCCTGAAAACTTGGAGAAGGTAAAATAGGCTAAGATACTATCTGTTCGAAAAATAGTCACTGGCAATAGCATTTTTAGCCACAAACTAACATACTTTGAACTCTTTTAATAGTCTAACTTTATTCAAGAAAGATTTTTTTTTTAATTAAAGCTTTTGCAGTACTTATAATCACACTAATATTATAAATTCGAAAGTAACTCTGTCTGTCTGTCTGTCTGTCTGTCTGTATGTATGTTACCTTTTCACGCCTAAACCACTGAACAAATTTCGATAAAATTTGGCAGAGAGATAGATTGTATCCCGGGGAAGGACATAGGGTAGTTTTATCGACATACCTCGCAGGCGAACCCGCGGGCAGAAGCTAGTATAATATAAATATGTCATCAATCTGACTATCAACATCTAAACTCAATTTCTCCCTTTCAGTTCGGCTCCTCAGTAACCCCAGTGGTCGAGGAGCCACCTTCTCAGCCAGCGCTGACCAGCTCGCCGGAGACACATGCCACCAGGAGACACACCGTCGGGCCCGGAGACTGTAGGCATACGCAGGTAATGATGGACAGGTTTCAGGAGTCTAGAGGGTTAGCTAGCAACAATTTACAGACTGGGTACCGATGTCTAATGAAAAAAAATGTAGGCATATGCAGGTAATGATGGAGAGCTTCTAGGAGTTACAGGGTCTAATTAAATAAACTAGCCAAACTTCACAAACGCAACCGACGTTCGTGAATTTTCGCTAATAACGGGTCCTGGAGACTTGGAATACGTTGGTAATGATGGAGAGCTTTTGAGAGTCTATAAGTTCAAATTATATTAGCTAGCGAAACTTGAAAGAGTACGCGACCGACGTTTGTAAAGTTTTGCTAATAGCGAATCCTGGAGACTAGGGATACGCAGTTAATGATGGAAAGCTTCCGGGAGTATACAGGGTCAAATTAAATTAGCTAGCGAAACTTGATGGACGTGACCGACGTTTGATAAGTTTTGCTGACAAAAGGTCCTGGCAAGATTATGGGAATTAAAACACAATAAGGTTCACATTCGTAATTAACCTTATTCTCATTCAAATAAGGTTCATTACATTTCTTTGCATAGTAAAGTCAAAGTGTTTCTGTGAATCACGCTCTTAGCTGCGCAGAGTTCCTATTCTACAAGCGTTTCGTAGGAATATGAACCTTATTTCAATGACGATAAGGTTTGTATGAAACTTACAGCTAGAGTTTTTGATAGAGCCAGTAAATATATGATATTATTTATTGCAGGGCGGTGAGCTCGGAGTGTGTGGCGCCGCGTCCGCTGATCTACGACCTTCACCGCTCTATGTGTCCGCGCACTTTAATGTAAGTACAATTACTCAATGTCAAATATTTACTGATATCTCGTGATATTTACACTCTTGTGATATATCGCAAAGTGTAATAAACGCAGATTTTCAGCTTACAAAATGTTATAATAGCGGAAAGTTTGATTTTTAGAGTGTCAAAATCGAAAGATTTCATTAATTTTTAGGAAACGAAATCGCAGAATGTCAAAATGCCAACTCGATTCATTATTAGCCTTTTCTGTGGTAGAGTCCAATAAAGTTAAGCCAATATCACGATGAGCAGTGGTGGCTCAGTGGCAACCGTGGCGAGTTACGAGTAGGTCATAGGCTCGAATCCAGACAGGTGCTTCACTTTGTGTAAATTATTTCATCACCACTGCTCTCGAAATGGTGAAGGAAAACATCGTTAGATTTCGGAAGTCGGTGTCAATAAACGAAAATGCAGAACCAACGACACCGACTTCCGAAATTAAAGTTTTTTATCACTGTGTAGTTTTTTTTGGAAGTATATATATATTGTACACAAGTTTCACAATAATTATAGTTATTTATATAATTATTTTGTCGTCCACAGCCCCAAGCCACCCCCAACGTGTCCATGCTCCCCAACACGAACCTCGCCGCCAAGCTGCCGGCTGTGCAGCACCAGCCGCCGCGGTACTTCAGCGTCAAGGACCAGCATCTGCTGAAGCCGCCGCACGCTATGCAGACACAAGGTTAATAAAATTATACTTTAGTCAATAAAAAATATACAAAGAAAGAAAAATTAAAAAAAAACACGTCCAAAAACTGCCCTCGGCAAGCACTGCTTAACTTGGTCGCTACACTTATCATAATGGTCACCCATCCAAAGACTGACCTTGGTAAGCGCTGCTGAACCTTGCGAATAGAGTTTCACTGGCGCCCTGTGTCCCGCAGCGGCCACGTTCGGGCGCCGCGCGTCGGACGGCGGCGCGCACGTGCCGCGCGAGCGCGCCTGCTGCCACGCTGCGCCTGCGCATCATGTGAGTAACGCATAGATAATCATAATTATAACGCTAATTGTTAAACTTACCAGTATCGTAACTTAATTTACAAGTTACTATTATTGTAATGGCAATGTTCAATCTTTGCCCCACAGGTATCAGACAGCGGCACTCCCGCGCGCGCAGACGATGCAGAACCGTCTGAGGAACAGAACACCGACTCTGCTTACAACACTAATTTATGCAGGTGAGATGTTTGCAACTGAATTTTGGGACAAAAATATTTAAACTTTTTGCCATCGATATGCTAAGAAATTACTCAAGTAAAAAATTTCACTCCTCACCTGTTAAGAAAACCTAAAAAATAAATGAATTATTAATTAAATATTTTTTAGAGCACTTTTTAATGCACATAGCATTAAAAAGCCTTCCTGCGAGGCTATACATAAATATATGCGTGCAATCAGCCCCACTACATATTGCTGATTAGCTGCAAAACTGAAGTGAATTGACAATTATTACATAATCATTTTCAGTTTCAGTTATAATGTTGTTGGACAAAACGATGTGTCCGAATTTGTGTTCAGTAAGATCTATATTTACTGACACTTAGACTGAAAATCGACCCCAACGTTGTCGTTAAATTAAGAAAAGGCTAGGCAGATGTTAATAATCATTTGCGGAATATTAATTTATCTAAATAGCATGAATTTCTACCTAAATTGTCTTTAGGTACATGATGAACCGTGGCAGCAGTAAACGACATACAATGGCGACACCGGAAGATGCCGCAAACGTCGTCACATCTAGCACTGGCTCTATGGTGAGTTGTCCATGACACGAACGCCCGGATTCTGGAATGAAAATCAACATAAAAATTTGCTGACCGGCTGTGATTGGTTGACTGTTTTACCAACAGCCAATCGCACCATTTGACTTGTGTTTCATTTTGAGACGTTAATAATTTTCGTTCTAGAAACTGGACGTATTTATTTGATAAAATGTTTATCGCCGTCTTTGCTTGAGATGGAGATTTGTAAAAAAAAAAAACAAACTCCCATTGAGATTTTTTGACGACCATAATTTCCAACAAAGTATTGGTGGAAATCGGAGAATTATGTCGGACTTCTACCGACTAACTTTAAACGAACGAAACCGACCTAAAAACATTACAGACTACGAAACAGAATTTAAAGCCACTGAGCTTCTTCAAACTTTACAGTTTAGTCTATGTATCTTCGGGCTCAGGGTGTGATGAACCATAATGGAGGTGTATCCAAAATAAAGTGCTGACAGCACTTGGGTAACTCACGCTTTTCATATAATATGTATTTGGCTCTTTTATGTGAACCCATGTGCGTGCAAGATGGAGACGGAAATATGTCTAAGCCAAAGCACACACTACGTTTGTTTAGAGTGATGATAATCTTTCAAATTCAACGATCTTAACCACCAAATTGTTCCTCCACAGCAAAGCGCGTCCCCCTCGTCAACAACCAGCATTCGCGTCAGAAGAACCGGGTTACTGACCGTCACGGAGCGACCACCTGGTAAGTGATGTTGATGTCACATAATATATGCTATGTAATGAGTAATTACATAAGTACATTACAGGATGCGTGCGGTTTGTTACTATTCTAAAGGTATATAAATAATAGTGGTTGTTCGTTAGTTATATTATTTTTGAAATACAGGGTTTTTTTTATATTTAATTGACCAGACTTCACAGATGTCATAGTATCGAATAAAAATAAAACGAAAAAAGAGATTCAATTAACTCATAATTTTTAGAAACTTTGCCTAGCTGTGCCCGCGACTTTTCGCGAGCATGTCGGATAACAAATTGGATTTCATGAGTTTAATTATTTTGCACAGAACCTTAGTACTTTTTCTAAAATAAAAGTAGCCTAAAACTCCTTATAACATCAGCTCTGCCAGTGAAAGTCCCGTCAAAATTGGTCCAGCCGTTTCAGAGATTAGCCGGGACAAACAGACAGACAGACAAAATTTTAAAAAATTGTTTTTTTTTTGTTGTGTAAGTTTCATAAGTAGTTATTTTCACAAATAAACAGACACTTCAATTTAATTTATTTGTATGTATGTAATAGATTAAATGTCGACACTCATCACGTTTGTGAAGGTTCACCAAGCCCTGTATTTAACGAAATTAAATTTCTGATGTAATAAAGTTTCAACGCGAAGTAATATTTTTTTATCACTACGCGTTTTTCCTTCGGATATTAATAAACTCGCGACCGTTCTGTATATTATGCAATGATAATGTTGTTGTAATTAAATGTTGTTATTTGATTGCTTTATGGACTGCTGAGGTTTTTTTTTTTTTACTTTAAATGTCTTTGAAATAATTTTAAAATAGAATATTATTAATTGTTGCTGCAAGTGGTTAGCAGATAGAATTAGTCAAAATTAAAAAGTATTCTACAATATACCTCTAAGGTGTAAGTTTTAGAATTTAATTTCGCCAAAAGACTGAGTTTTAAAATATTCTGAAAAACATCTCAACATTCCTATATTTTCTTTAATTAAAGTTTGAACCAATTAGTTAATGTAAGCATGGCTTTAGTATATTGCATCTATTTTTTGCTACTATTTTTTAGATCATATTCTTTGCCAATTTTTTTTTACTTTATTTTTCTTTTTATTATTATTTTTTAGTAATTAGCCCAGAATTAGTAATGGAGGTCGAAGCAAGAATGAAGAGGAATTATTTACCGCCTTCAATGCAGTATCAAAGTGGATACCAAAGTCCCCCAACTCCCACTGGTTCCTCAAATCCAGTCCCCCAATCCCCAACTCAGGGTTCAATTACTGCAGGCACCCCTAATTACTCCCAAAACACAGGCAACCAGAAATCAATGAAACCATCACTTCAGACAATACCCCAAGGCAGTATTATGGGGACCAAAGGCTCTATAATGTCTGGAACACCTGTAAGCCAAGCTGTGTCCCCATTTACCCCAACTATGGGACAATTTTCTCCAAGCCATGGAAGTGTGGTACAAAATATGGGGTCGATAACTTGTGGTGCAGCTCTAAACCAAGGATCGATAATTTCTGGTACACCAAGTTATGATACAACGAAGACTTTTACTTTTGGTACCAATAATAGCTTTGGAAGCACTTCTAGTGGTCCATATAATGCTCAGAGTGTGAACACTTTCGGTTCTATTATAAGTGGTACACCTATGAACCAGGGAGGTTACCAAAACGCGCCTATGTCCCAAGGATCAATATCTGGTGGTACTTCTATGAATCAGGGTTCTTTTCAGCCTCCTTTAAATCAAGGTTCTTATCAGACTATGGATCAGTACGACTCATCGTTTTCAGGCTCACCCATCAAAAAAGGTTCAATTACTGATGGGACACCTATTAATCAATATTCATTCCAAAGTACACAAATGAATCAGGGTTCATATCAAACTATGGATCAGTACGACACCTCATTTTCAAGCACCCCAATCAAAAAAGGTTCAATTACTGATGGTACACCTGTTAATCAGAATCCATTCCAAACACAAACGAATCAGGTTTCATATCAAAACGCTCCTATGAATCAAACTCCATTTTCAAGTACCCCTATTAAAAAAGGATCTATTACTGATGGCACCCCTATTAATACCCCATTTCAAAATCCTCCTATGAATCAGGGATCATTCCAAAATCCTCCTATGAATCAAGGATCATTCCAAAATCTACCAAATCAAGGTCCTATGACCGGATCTTTCTCAAATCCTGCAATTAATCAGACTTTTGAGAGCACACCAATATACCAAAGCAATTTCACTTCAGATTCCTTTATTGCACCCCCTATTAAAAAGGGGTCAATTACTGAAGGTACCCCTATTCAGGGACAGGGGTTTTTCACTAACCAGGAATCTTTAAATTCATACCAAAACACGCCTATGGGTACTACCCCATTAAACCAACCCCCTATTAGTATCACCCCCCTGAACCAAGCCTACCAAACACCCCCACCGAATCAAGGGTCCTTAATGAATCAATCTTCATTCCCAAACCCTACTGTAAGCCCAATTACTGGAAACCCCCCTTTTTCACAACCGAATCAGGGGTCAATTTCAACACATATGAACCAGGGCCCACAAATGAACCCACCGTATCAGGGGTCAATTTCAACCGGTACACCCATGAACCAGGGTCCACAAATGAACCAACAGTATCAAGGGTCAATTTCAACCGGTACACCCATGAACCAGGGGCCACAAATGAACCAATTTCAAAATACCCAGGGAGGTATAACCGGTGTTGCTATGCAAACCGGTTCGATAACTGCGGGAACGCCTTTACCGGTTGCTACCGGTAATTACAACCCTAATCAGTATAATAACAAGCAGAGAAAGTACTCCGGGCCTCAGCGGGTTAAGTTACAAATGTTAGCTACTGTGCAGGAAATGGGTAATTGTTTTTTTTTTTGTACTTTTTTTTACAGGTGACGGGTAGTTTTTAATAAGATATTAGGCTGCGTACGCACTGAGGGGTGGCTTGCTTAGCATCTAAAGCCTAGCGAGTCACCCTCCGAGTAGCGAAGTGAAACGAACGCTCTAGAATTTTCGCAAACGGCCGCACTGCGCGCTTGGCGCCTTCGCTTGTCGCCTAGCGAGTATGCAAGCCCACTGTCAGTGTGTACGAAGCCTTAGGGATATTTTTTGTTCAGCCCTTTATTTTTATAAAGAAATTAGGGATTTCTGTTTTTAGTGTTCCGACCTTAATGGTAAAACGGAACTTAGTTGTTTTTATTGTAGTGGAGGCACAAAAGTTCTTAGAGCACATTTAAAAATAGTGCCATGTTTTTCACAAATACCTAGTACATAAAAATATGTAGTTACTAGCTGACCGTAAGTCGTACTGCCTCAGGATCAATAAATATTGAAATGAATTTTATTAATTAATTTTTTCGTGAATTTTTTCCATGTGTTAATAGTTATTCTGCTATTCGGGGCGGAAATAAATCCATGAAATCAAAGATTATGAAACTCGGTCCAGCCGTTCTTGAGTTATAAATGGTGTAACTAACCCGACTGTTTTATTTATATAGATTTTACTACAGTCGGCCGTCGAGGGAATGCGTTCTTGACACCCCCTCAGTTTCATACAAACGATTACGTGTTTTGCGAATTTAATCTTTATTAAACGTGGCTAAACAATAACAGCCGCACAAGTCGATCGATCAGGTTAAGCTACTCTTGCCGCGGTTGGTCTGTGGATGGGTGACCATCTTTACATACCGAGACCCCTCCGTGTCTCGGAAAGCACGTTCAGCTGTTGGTCCCGGCTGTCATTCGTGGATTTTTGACAGTCGTTACGGGTCGTCAGAAGCCTGAAAGTCTGACAAACAGTCATACCTAGAGGTATCGTATTACCCAGTAACTGGGTTGTGGAGGTCAGATAGGCAGTCGCTCCATGTAAAATACTGGTATTCAGATGCATCCAGTTACACTGAGAGTCGATAAATAACCTGTAGCCTTTCTCAACAATTGGGCTATTAAATACAAAAAGAATTTTTCAAATCCGATCGGGAGTTCTGGAGATTATCCACTACATACAAACAAAAAAAAACCTCTTTAATATTAGTACAGACTAGAATTGTCACACTGACAGGTGTCAGGAACGCATTCGTTCCACGGCCGGACTGTAAAAGTGTAGTAATAGCAAACACTCGCGTGCCAAAAAACTGTATACATACATACACAGTTTGCACGCGATTTTTATAAGATCACTTCATTGTCCGTCTGTCAAGACCCTTTTTCTCAGGAACGCGTGGAGTTACCAAGTTGAAATTAATATCAAATACTCACGGCTGCATTCCCTTCAAGCAGTGAAAAAATCAAACTTCTAAGTCAACGCAATCAAAAGATACGTTCGTTAATGTTCCGGAATCAAAACCCATAGGGTGCTTCAGGAATCATGAAATTTGGCAAGAAGCAATGTCATGAGCACAAGTAAAGGAAAACATCCGAAAACCGTAACTTTGTGGATACGAGAACATTACAAAAAAACGCCTTTTCTGACTATAAACAAAAAATGAACGAATCGGTGGCGAAAAAAAATCAGCAGTTTCCTACATTTTGACGAGTTATGCGAACATAAATGTAGGGAACAGCAGATATTTTTTCGCGGCCGATTTCGTAAATTTTTTGTAAATAGTTAGAAAAGGCGATAACAAGCATGTGGTATAATTTATTGCATATATGTGGTTTCCATACCGTATGTAATGATAGTTGCGCGGTAAACTCTGTTTGCGCGATGCAGGATTTTTCGTAACGTCAGTGTGATGCGTAGTTCGCATGTGGCGATGTAGATGCCACCACAATACTATTGACAGCTCACTTCACCTAAGTTCTTCACGGAGAGATTTTTATAGAACAAATCGGCTGAACTGTCTCGTTGGTCAACTGCTCGCAAGCTCTATTCCTGAGCTTGAGGTCCTGGGTTCGATTCCTAGTTAGAGTAAAGTGTTTTTGAGTTTTTTCATTAGAAATTTCTCAGTAGCAGACCGGAGCCTGGATTTGTGCCAGGTTGATGGCAATAGGTTCTGCCCCTATTACATGGGACTTAAGGGGGCAGCGCTAAAGTAGTCCGCGAAATTAAAATTTTCTTAAAATTTTTGCAATTTGCAGCTCAGTGTCTGGTTGTGCGTTGATTAAAATATGATTCGCGACTGTAACAAATATGTATTTACAGAATTATAATCATTACAATCAGTAATACAACTTGTTAAGTTATTATAATCCTAAATGTCAAGATTTCATTCATGAAACAATCATTCAGTAGGATGACTTGGTCTTAGAGAGTTGTGTTGGTGACTTAAATGATTATAATTCTGTAAATACATATTTGTTACGGTCGCGAATCATATTTTAATCAACGTACAACATTAAATTGACCAACAAATTGCAAAAAAAGTAAAAAAAATTGAAGTTCGCGGGCTACCCTGGCGCTTTCGCCTTAAATATAACTGGTGAAATGTCCCGTGCTATAGGTACCCCACTGCCTAACCCGTCGATGAATACAGGCGTGATGTTATGAATAGAAAATAATAATAATATTATCAATATTCTTTCTGTACATGAATAGATTCACTTTGTGAAGGGTTTTTTAAACATTTAAATTAAATTAATTATTTTCAGTACAATATCAACGAAGGTAATTTTTTATATATATTTTTTTTTGTTCTAGTGTGTGTACAGTTTTTTGCATGCGAGTGTATTTTGTTGTATGTGTGTGTGTTTTATGTAGTTGCGTGTGCACTGTTGTATGTTTGTAGTTGTTGTTGTGTTTTTTTTCTACACTAACTTGAGATTTTTTTATTGATTTTTGTAGATTGAATTATTAATAGTGAATTGTTTCCATTGAAGATAAATTACTAAGCATCTAATTGGTTTTATACTAGCAAGTCGAGTGCTGCTGCTAACTTTAATGTCCTAGGTTCGTCTCCCAAATTGGACATGAATAATGAGAAAAAAAAATTTCGAAGTGGACTATTGTATCGCCACCACAGCAGTTTAAAGCCGAAATGAATGTTATTGAGAACAAACAGGACAATTGATGATACATTTAGCCCACGTTCGCAACGGACGCAAAAATATCGCAACGGGATTTTATCGCGCACTAGATTTTCAATACTCATTGAAAATCTAACAACGCTTCCCAGCACGTCAAAAAAACACGCTGTTGGATTTTCAACTCTCGGCGCTAAGCAGTACGTTGAAAATCCAGTGCGCGAAAAACACGCCAGTGCCGACCTGGGCTGAACACTGAAAAAAAAATAGGTAATCGAGTTTTGATAGTAGTCTCAAGCAACAATATGCAAACACTTTAAGGGGACTACAGGACTTAAACGCAAAAAAACGCAAGTTTTATAATGCCTAAAAGTATATGATCGACTTCAGAAAAATATAAGATATTCTTCAGGATATACGTATGCTAGTTGGATAGTGTGTTGAAAACATAATACAACAAATTTGATACGATAGAAAAAATCATGATGATACCTCTAAAACTTTCTTTTCACAATAAAAACCACACTAATATACATACAATCTTTCTGATTTTTTGTCAGATTATTCTACAAGCAACATACTAAAGTACTAGTGTTTTTTTTTTTTTTCAATCCAATACATTTACTTTTAAATAGATAATTGCTTCATATTTTGTAATAAATTACCAGCGTTGTGTCATCGCGCTTCTCTTTCTTTTGTATGCAGTCCGACAGTGACCGCGCTTTAGCTCAGCCCCTTAAATGTATTTTTGTGTTAACAAAACTCATCATAAGAGTTTGTGTAGGCAGATACTGTAGGTACGTTTAATATCACACAATGACAATAGAACGTTAAACAGAAAAGGAATTTTGATATTCTTTAATAAATGTTAACATATTTTAGCCCTTGGCTTTTTTTTTGTTAGTCAACATAATGTCCCAATGCTTTTTTCCTTCCAAATCTATCTATTTTGTGCGATCGCTGGCCATGTTGGCCCCACGGCCCATAGCTTTACTAAAATAATATAATTTTTTCATTTGACAACACTATAAATTTTGTATCATCACTACAATCACAACTTGACTTTCAGCCCGCGAGCACGCAGAGCGCTACTCCCCGGTGCGTCGCGCTGAATGTTCGCCTCCAAGAGTCGCACATGATATTGCGTCAGCCAGGCTGGAGTATCAGCAATTACAGGTTAGTTAGACGTTAGTTCTTCTTATTGTAAATACCGACAATGCAAATTACCAAACAAGTAGTATCATATTACCCAGTAACTGGGTTGTGGGGGTCACATAGGCAGTAGCTCCATGTAAAATACTGACATTCAACTGCATTAAGTTGGACTGGAAGCCGATCCCAACATTGTTGGGAAAAGGCAGGCAGATGATGATGACATTATATTGGTAAAAAAAAAACTGTGGCACTCCGGGAGTGCCGACAGAAGTGACAAAATCAAAATCAAAAGTCATTTATTCAAACTAGGCTGAGAATCAGCACTTTTCGAACGTCAAAATTACATAAGACAGTCCCCCAAAACGCCCGCCCTTCACCACTTCCTAGTGCTTTCGCTGTGGAGAAGAAGTGGCGCAACAAACTCCCCAGCAGCACAGCTGTCTGTTCAGTTATAAAATACTCGACTGTATACAAAACTAGATCTGCAAAGTATCTAATTAACATTACAGGACACAGAACATTCGATAAAATTATTTGCCATATGTGACAACAAAACACAAACAGAATACTTTGCCATCACTCACTGACATATCGAATATACATTAAAACCGAGTACATCCCGAGGACAGCCGAACACATCCGAAGCGGTGTCGGTTACCTACGGTAATAGTGGCGCGAGTTCAATGGTTTTTTAAATAATTTTTCGGGGATTCTGTGGTTACCCTTTATTATTATTAGACGAATTATGCGGTGTTGCTGTTAACTGTCCCTTGAAAATTTTGACTGCTCAACAACGTAAATAACGCTGTCAAAATGAAAGCCGTTCCTACTGTTAGTGTGTTACGCAATTACGCGCAGCCACTAAAATGCTGCTGTCGGTCAATCTCACATCATTGGGTTGATATTTAAATATTTTAATGTCGCCGGTCGACGTTAAATGTAGCGGGGAACACCAACATCATATCTAAAAAAACCGGTCACGAAAATATTTATAATTGCACTACCTTTACAGCGGATTACATACTCGTATCAGCTTTTTACTTCATGTATGTTATTATTGACAGCGCGGCTTGGAGCGTCGTAGCGGAGGCCCGGGAGCTTCGCCCCCGCACGCTGACGTCAGGTTGCACACGCCGGGGACTTCCATGCCTGGTAAGCGTTTGAAATATAAAACCTAAAGAAAAGTAAAATGATTTTATTTTTGTAACCGAATAATCTTAAATCTTTACTCTGATAACTGATAAGGAAAGTTTATTTTGTTTGTAAAAAAAAGTATTAAAGCCCAGTGGCAATGGCCCCGAGTTACGAGTCGTAGGTCGTGGGTTTGAACCCAGACAGGCGCTTTACTTTGTGTAAATTATTTCATCACCACTGCTCTCAAAACGGTGAAGGAAAACATCGTGAGGAAACCGGCATGTCCTAGAACCAAGAATTCGATGACATGTGACATCTACCAACCCGCACTGTGGTCGCGTGGTGGATTACGGCCCATTCCCTCTCACAGAGAGGAGGCCTGTGTCCCAACAGTGGGAACATTATACGTATATTATGCTATGCTAACAAAAACAACTTTGACGATAAAAAGTGTTTTTATTAAATTCAACACATGCACTTTAATACGTATACTTAACTTATCGGTTATCCGACTCCTAAGCAGACGAAGTCTCGTGCACCTCAGTATGTGACACGTCCCTTGCCCCAGGCTCGCCCACCCACCAGCACAGCGCCTCCCCGCTGGACCTCAGCACGGTGTCGGCCGAGGCCGCGCGCGCGGTGCTGCTGGCTGCCCGGCACGTCGTCACTGACCCGGCAGCACTGGAGCTGCACACTACCTTAGTACTCACTCAGGTAAACAATAAACACAAAGAAACATTTCATCATAATAGACAGCCAAATTAAATTAACTAGCAAAACTTCACACACTTGATACGAATCCACATTTGTGAAGTTTGGCAGTTAATTTGATTGGTCCTATTATAGTATACTTAGTCCTACTCGCCATTAGAAACATTGTCATTGGCCCCGTCACGTTATTACTACAGTTATGTACGAAATAAATTTAAAATTATTGGGGGAAACTTCAAAGTATTTGGAGAAACTTCACAGTAATTGTAGTATTTCACAGATATGATAGGCATCTACGATTAATAACATATTTTACATTTAATCGCGATATGAGGTCGTTGTCCCAAAGCCATCAGCTGTTTTCTTTAAGAATAAAAATAAATTGTTAAATCAGTTTTGATAAGTACCGATACTAATTACGTCTGTGAAGATTTTATGGTTAAAAACAGTTCTCGCGCCAATTTTACAACCGACTTGGATTCTTTGCTCCCAAGTGTGCATTGACTTACAGCGAAAACTATACTCTATGCCCGAGAAATAAGTCTCCATAACACAATTAACTCAAAACCTCTCTCTTCCACAGGACATAGCGCTCAAAATCGGAATCAACCTAAACGCCTTATACTCTCCACACGTCAACATCTCCCAAGAAATTATCAAATCAATCCATTCTTACAACAACTTCGCTCTTCTCTCCGGTCACACGTCACCAGCGAGTCCAGGGTCACCTCTACACCAAATAACTGAAGGTCTAAGTTATCTACACACAGGATCGATAACTAGAGGTACCCCCCAAGCATCTGCCACACCTCTAGACCTCCGAAGTAATGTCGATATGGACACAGGACAGTACGCACAGCTACATCCCCTAGTTCACTCGCAAATACACATGGTCACACATAGGTCGTTAAATAACTCGCCTATATCAAATCCTGGGTCCCCTTTAGATATGATACAGGAAGAAACTGGGAACGGGATACACTTGGATAGGATTTTTCAAGAAAATATGAGGTTTATACCTTCATTTGCGCCAACACACCCTCAGATAAGCCTAACAGACTGCTTAGGCTCAGAAATTACCCTCGTTGCGTCGTCCTCCGAGGACAGTATGGATAGTTTAGAAAACACGAAATATTCTTTACCTCAATTTGTGATATCTGAACCGTCAGACTTGGATGACAGGCCTTCAATTACCAAAGGTATCGGACGAAAAGTTAGTCAAGAAACGGAGCCACCTGAACCGAAAGACGAAATCATTTCGGATAAAGACTCCGAAATGCAATCGCCGAAGGAAAGTGTCGACGAAACGGCGAAATTTCTGAGTGAGGAGATCAAGTATCCCAGACGAGGGAGCGATAAATCGCTTGGTTTTAGTGACGATTCCTTGAGCAATGATTCGGCTAATGTCTCCCCAAATTGCGAGCAAAACGTACAATCTATGTACTCCAACATAGTTTCTATAAGTTCGGGTTTTAGCGAGAATCGAGGCAGTTTTTCTGAGCACAGAGAATCTTTCTCTTTTTCTGATAGAGGGAGTTTCTCTGAAAGGGGAGACTTCGGACGGTCCTCGTTCTCTGAAAAAAGCGACTTCGGAAGAGGTAGCTTTTCAGAAAAAGGAGAAACTCCAAGATCATCTTTCTCCGCACAAGGTACTCTAGGTGAAGTCAAAGAATATTACGAAGATGTGTACATGTCCAGAGACAACAGCAGACTATGTCTGGAGAAGTGTGACGAGGAAGGGACGCCACCTAGCGAAGAAATAGAGAAACTACAAAGGTCCACAATGGATTTAAGACTAACAGAAATATGTAGGCCGGAGGAGAATCAAAAAATTCCTATACTTTTGAGTCCTCAAAAAGTATCCTGCGTACAAGAATACTACGAAGTGACGTTATCAACAGTGTGTTCGAAGTTAGATTCGCAGAGAATCGTCGAGTTGTTAAAGGAAGCGATTAATACGAGGGTTCCACCACAGAGTATATTCGTGGAAACTGACCAAAATGATGGCGATGGGACTTTGACAGGTTACTTGAACTTAGAATATTCGGGAGGGATTCAGATAGAGTTAGTGTTGTGTGAAAATAAGGCTATGGAGAAGAAGGGTCTGAAGATGCGGAGAATATCCGGCGACCAAAGGGAGTATGGGAAGCTGTGCGAGCAATTGATTACCAGTTTGACTGTCTAACTATAATTTTTAAAAACCTTCCGGTATAACAACAACAAAAAAGATACATTTACCGACTGTCAAAAATGACGTTTTAAGACTTTTCTTAATCCTAGTGTCACCTGTCAAAGTGACGTTTTCAAAGTACAATTTTGACAGCAGCTGTGAAATTCATTGTTTTTTTTTTTTGTAACGGGTTTTTACCGTTTGTAATTGCATTTAATGTTTGCCTTCCCATTCCTGAAGTGTACATTCTGATGTAAAAGCATATAATAATGCCGAAGATTTTGCGAACAAATGTGGAAATGTGGAATGTGGATCGCTCGCCCAAGGATTTCTAAATTAATAAATTCCCTATGGAAAATGATTTTAATAAAAACTAACCTCGTCTTTTAACAATATTGTTAAAATAATCAATGCCTTTTTTATTTTTTTTTCTTGGATACGAGCGAAGCAAAGCGATAAACTAAGTGATACTTGTGCAATATTAGTTATGAAGCAATTTGAGTACAGTTAGCGAGGAACTGCGTTTTATAATATCTTAAACGCCAGCACATCAAGCTACTAGCATCTGTCAAATTTCTTTAATAGATTTTCAACTTTATCGCTAAAGCACAAGGTTCAAAGTTGATTGGGATTTTTTTTTCGGGCAGCTTGATATGCTGGCGCCTGTACGTATTTCTACATTTGATCTTAAGGTGTAAGCGTCAGGGTATCCCACGAAATTCAAATTTAATTACGTTTTTTGCAATTTTTAAGTCGGTATCAGGTTGTATGTTGATCTAAATAAAAATAATTATAATAGATTCCTGGCCGTAAAAAATATGGCTTTACAGAATTATCAGCAATACAACTCCTTGAGTAAGAATTGGCCTCAAATGTCATGATTTCATGAAATGGTCATTCAATAGGGTAATTATGAACTTAGAAAGATGTAGGTATTGATGATTTATATGATTATAATTCTATAAATAAATATTTTTTACGGCCACGAATCATATTTAGATCAAAATATAACCTGACACTGACCTGCAAATTGCAAAAAACGTAAGAAAAAATGAATTTCGCGGGATACCTAAGCGCATCCCCCTTAATAAGAGGTATCTGCAGATATCTTACGATAAATTATCTTATGTAAAAATGTTAAGACTCAATTTTAAAATTCCTATCTTCCAAAAAAGTGATAGCAGTAAAATACATTTTCCCAAATAAATTCGCTGACTGTCCCAAAAACCTATTGGATATTTAAATAATAATTATTCATTTTTCCTGGGATATTACATTCCGTCATATCTTTTTCTTAATAAAACTTACAGCTACATTTTAGGACTCATTCATTCGTTAAACTGTCATGGCGGACATTCTAATGTCAAAAATTTGCGCCAGTTTCAATATTACCGAAATGTCATTCTTTTGTAAAAAATTGGCGCCATATTGAGTGCCACTGAAATGTCAAACATATGTCAAAACTGACAGTGTACCTACTAAAAAAATTCTTGAAAACATCATAGTAGAAATGATATTTTAAATGATAAAATTAAGCAAGTATCTAACACACGGTTTTTAAAAGCCTGTTCAGTAAGACGCGTGTCAAATTTCATGTCAACACAACAGATTTAAAACTAGCTTTTAAAAACCGGTGATTATTCAGTTGTACGCAAGATACAAAGTTATGGCATTAAGGGCGCATTCGACCAAACTTTTATACCTAGAATAAGTCTTATCCTGAGAATTATTATTGAATTTTTGACAGTTAGTCCATACTAGAACTGTCAGTCGTCAATTTTATTCCAAGAATAAAAGTTATCTGACTTTGGTAAAATCAGCCCTTATAGAAATTGATGATGAAAGATTATTAAGAACACCGGAATTACGCATAATAAATAATGTACATACTAGAATAGGTTACGGTTTATTTAAAATTATTTACGGTTTTTTTAACGACTGTCAAATCAAATCGGCATACATAAATAAATCGATAATTAATTTTAAATACATCCGTATTATATCCAAAAAACGAGAAATTTTGCACATATTTGTATATTACGTAAAATTTATTTATTATTCCATATAATTAATTATATAATTATAAAAACTCCTTTTTCTCCTAGAATTTAAAATTCCACTTTGAGAAAATAATATGATTGTTGCGTTGGTTGAAAAAGAAAAATAATAAAACTGTTATAAAATCATCATCAGTAAATCAGAAGGCCAATTCCCGTACAAGCAATGTCAAAAACTTGTCGAAAATTTCTGCAGCTATTTTTGACAGATGGGAATTGCCTCTCGGATTAAATTGTTACATCAAAAAAAAAAACTTGCACAATTATAATGCCTTATGAAATAGCTTATTTTCGCCTTAAAAAAAACTGCAGCATCCGGTTAGACTGGAAGCTGACAACAACATACTTGGGAATTATACATTATTCAATCCAACGCAACAATTTTTTCTATACATAAGTCTGTAAATAGTGTTGTAAGTTTAAGTATAATTGAAAATGTATTTAAATTTGTTGTATGAAAACTTTTACCCGATGACGTAGTGGTTGAGAGATTGGCTGGTGCGCTACGGGTCGCAGCTTAGGAAGACATTTTTCGAAAAAGTTTGCATATTACAAATGTCAGATATGTTTTCAAAAATCAATGAATTTTCTATTCAATCGAATGCAAGATGAATTTTATAAGAAAGAAGGCATTTTGATGAAAAATATTAGATTTTTTTCGCGACAAAATGGGTTATTTATAATAATAAATGTAAAAGTTATGTTCATAGGCCAATATGACCCATTTTGTGAACATCCTTGCAATACACAATGGACCTTACAGGCCCAGTCTGTACTTTCCAACTTCTGAACTCGTCTACCATACGATTATAGATCTAATGTTATTAGCATTAGCTATAAGTGTCATATTGCCATAAGTAATAAAAACTAGATATGTAAATTAAAAAATCAAACTGTAAATATTACTTTAATAAATTCCGATTCCATAATGTTTTTGTGATGGTTTTATTTCTACGTAACTTCACGCCTTTATACCCCGAAGGGATAAGAAGAAGTATCAAAATCAATGTACAGACGCCGCACATCAAGCTAAGTACCCGAAACTGTCAAATCTTCCCAGTCAACTTTGAACCTTATGCTTTAGCGACAAAGTTGAAAATCTATTAAAGCAATTTGACAGATTGAAGTAGCTTGATGTGCTGGCGTCTGTACCTAGCCATTTCCTTAGGTGTGGTCGGCTTTAAGTTTAAGCGGATGCAGCTGAATACCAGTATGTCACATGGAGCTAGTGCCTATCTGACCTTTACAACCCAATTACTAGGTAACACGATACCTCTTGGTAAGACTGGTTGGCGAGCCTAGCGATCGAGGAGCGAGAAATTCTAAGTGAAACATACGTACTGCACGAAAAGAGAAAATTTACAAAAAAACGCATTTTTTTCACGAGCAGCCGATCTGATTCTGTGACAATCTCACGCCCACGAGCAACTTACTTACCCAGCAAATGTATTTTTCTCCGTGATCAGTCGTCATCTCGGTAGTCACCCCCTTTCTAGCCATATCATCTTTCACACAGTCCATCCATCGTTTCTTTGGTCTTCCCCTACTCTTATATAAGCATAGCATAATCGTTCGGCTGACATTGCTGGTACACAGAAACAAAAGAAAAATCGTTTATTTGCGGTGAACATTGTTATAGGCAATGTGTATAATGCAGGCATTCTATACATTTCCTAGGTATTGTATAGAATGCCGGGGTCGTCCAGGCAATGTGTGAAATGATATTGAATGTTCAAACTATTTTACACTTTACCTAGGAAATGTATGGAATACCTAGGCATTGTATAGAATACCTGCTGGTTCACCGGCAATATGTAAAGTAAATAGATTTGGTCTGTTTTTATCAATGTTATGTAAGTACCATGGGAGAAACGAACATCTATACACCGTAAGGACCGTATAGAATGCCTAGGCATTCTATACAATGCCGGATTATACACATTGCCTATAACATATAGAATGCGTATAGTTAACGGCTATGATAATTTATTTATATTTAATAACAAGTAACAAAGGACTCAAACATGTTAGTAACAATATTTCTTAACAACTCTACGTTAGTAAACTTAACCTAACACTGCAATATACTTAGTTTATGCGAATCCTGCTACAAGCTCAACACCGATGTGGAAAGTTTGCAGCAGCGATTCACATACAAGCAGTCCAGTCTGCTCGCGATACACCGCAGTATAATGTTGGGGCTGGCCCGCACCCGGCGCACCAGGGAGGCGCATCTTTTTCGCATCGTTGCATGGAAGCAATCGACACGAGCTTCAGCAAACATCCCTGAAGCGCTACAGAAGCGGAACAGCCCCATCAACACCCGGAACGCATTATTATATTGAATGCGAAGGGCGCTGTACGATTTTTGAGTATAATCTACCCACAGGCTGCGTGTAAAACGAGGTACAATATGCACGAAATAGGGTTTTTTTTTACTATTCTAGAACAACGTGCAAACCTACGTGCGATCATATTAGCTCTCACCGACAGCGCCCTTCTTTCTCTTTCAATCTCATCATCATTTTTGAGGTCAGCGGTCTTATACTTGGGACATATCTTGTCCCAAGTATTGCACCTTATATGCCCTTATAAGCGATACTCCGTTCAACCTGACCGGGGGCATAGTATCAGAACATCGACCGCTGACACCAAAGACCATGACTTCACTTTTAGTGACGTTGTAGACCAATCCATGATTTAACGCATACTTTTCACAGATGGTCACCAACCTCCTAAGCCCACAAACCGAGGCGCTCAGCAGCGCCATATCATCGGCGTAACTAATGTTGTTAACACAAACATCGTCAATATAACAGCCTGCACGCTCTCTGCTGAGCGCCTCGATCAGCTCATTGATATATAGATTGAAGAGCGTGGGTGAAGTCAACCCCCCCTGCCTCACCCCGCACTCCAACCTATACGGCTCTGAAAAAGCCCCTGCCCAGCGTACCTGATTGATCTGGCCTTCATACCAACTTTTAAAAGTGCTTATCAACTCTGGAGGAACTCCAGCTTTCTCTAACTTCCTCCAGAGGATATTGTATGCGACCAGATCAAATGCCTTGGAGAGGTAGAGGAAACAAGCATACGTAGGTGTTTTCCTAACTGAATATATAGTACCTCACAGCCCACTTTAGACACAAGATGGCACTCTCAGTAGATAGTCCGGATCGAAATCCGAACTGATTATCGTGCAGCTGAACAAAGCTATTAAGTTGTCTGTTAAGCAGGCTGTCAAACACTTTTGCGATCACCGTAGCGAGAGAAATGGGCCTGTAGTTATTTACGTCAGCGATATCACCCGTTTTATTTTTAATAATGGGTAGTACAATCGTTTTAGTCATAGGACAAGGCAAATACGCATGAGTCACACAAAAGTTGTAAAACATTGCTAACACTCTTGGTTAATGAGGGCCCGCAAACTTGAGGTGCTCGATGCTCAGACCATCGTGACCTGGAGACTTGCCTCTTGACATACTGTTGACAACACGTTTAACGTCTTTGGCTGTGAATGTGATAATGATGTGTCTTTTTACATCCTGTATACTAAATCTATGATTTATTCAAACTAGGCAGAGAATCAGCCCTTTTTGAACGTCAAAATGATAATAAGACAGTCCCCCGGCATGCTCGCCCTTCACCAATTCTTAGCTGGGAAGAAGAAGTGGCGCAACAAACTGTCCAGCAGCACTGCTGCCTGTTTAGTTAGAAGAACTTGATCTACTTGGACATAAAAAGCATACACTGTTAACAAAAGCGCATTCCAACATAATTAAAATTCCTGTCCATCTCAAGATCATAATAACAAAATAATTAACAGAAAAATTAAACAATAAGTAAATTAACAGTCGGTCAAATTGACGGGAAGTGTATGCAAAACATGGTATAATATCCTCTGACGGTTGCCGCCGTGCACTTCCGGTTCCTCTGAACAATAAAAAGGATATCCCATTATATCGTGTTTGCCCCATTTCCGTATGTGGGATGAAGAAAGTGGTGCTGTGTCATTTCCGGTGTCGAGTTGCCGAAAAAAGTTCTGACATTGGCACTGCACGTCGGTACGTAGGATATGCGTTTTTGGCACTGATTTTTAAACAGGAGTGGAGGAGTGCGTCACTATGTCAGTATTCGTGGGTGTTCAGAAATAAGATATCGAATCAATAGTACTATGGAATAGACAAACTCCGGTTCAGAGTATGCTTAGATGGTTTGGTCATTGGTCATGATGAGATGAGAAATGTAAGACGACTAACAAAATGTAATACACGGCAGATGTGAGTGATAAGCCGAGAGGGGACGCCCTAGGAGGAAGTATAGTGACCTTATGGGTGATGTTCTTCAGAAAGGTCAGCTGCGTAGTACTCGCAACCGGCGTGCGTGTGTGACCAGATGTATGAACGTAAACGAAGCAAAAGGAGTATGTAAGGATCGCAGCAGGTTGTAGTTTCTGCCTACCCAGATGAGAAGATCGCGTGATGTATTTATGTGTAAACTCCGGTTATGAAACCTCAGATACTGGACATTGGAGCGGTTTTACACTGAAGATAACAGGAGGTTATATGAATTCGGCGAGTTATTTTTTTGCGCAACGCAAACGATCATTTTAATAATTTATTTATATAAGGCGACCTTTGACATTCATGCCTCTTCGGTTTGATCGTGTTCTATATTATGGGTGGGTTAAATTCCCACGTCGGGTATGTTTTTGAGGTTAACCATTTAGAAAAAAATTGTAACAGGCTAGAGTACTAATAATCTTCCAGACCGTATTTCGACCACAGCGGCCAATCCCAACAGAGATTAGCCTTCGGCGCGGGAGATATTATAGTGCAGGCGTGTGTGCGCAGACACAGGAGCACTCTCTCTTCTCTCACTCTCATAGTCCGATGAGACGGCAATCCGACACGACCGGAGAAAGATCAAGCGTTGGACCCTTCTGAAGCACGGGGGTATCACACCGCCAACTTCAAAACTCCGGGCTGTTACTATAACATTCCTAATGGGAGAACCCAATAACATTACCCGAACTGCGAATCGAACCCAAGACCCCACGCTCCGTAGTCGCGCTTACGACCACGAGACCAACGGGGTTGCTTCGCCTCCTATTACATGGGAATTGAAAATCACTAGCGAAATGTGGCAGTACCGTACACAGCTCTGCCTATACCATCGGTTAATACAGGCGTTATGATATACACTTGCGTGCAAAAAATTTGCCCACCCCATGCTTGATTTGAGAGACGATATCTCAAAAATCGTAATGAATATAATTTATTATTTTTTATTGTGTGAAGCGTAAGGTACAGTTATTTGAACATAAGTACACTATATTTTAATAAAAGCAATATTCTTGACAAGATCGACTTGATTCTTTAGATGTCCTCACCACTCACATATGCTCGGAAAAATTGCATAAGTAACTTTTTTTGTCAATGAAATTACAGACAAATGTTTTTAGTTTATGTCTGTTTTTTTAATCAAAATTGAACCTGATTCTTTTAACGGACTTAAAGAAAGGAGGTTCTTTATTCAACCCCCATTTGTAAGTTCGCGATTTTCAAAAACTAATTAATCAGTTTTGATAACTCTTTCACTAACTTATTCTACATACTTATAAGTTATACACTAGATTTAGGTTAGGCATAGTATAATATTTTTTCCATAATATTAATAAGTAACTTTGTAACAATTTTAACTTCTATGTAATTTATATGTGAACTTTTGAATAAAAAATTATTATTATTATTCTTTTATTTATTTATATATCAATTTTTTTACATTTTTAAATAATTCTTAAAATATAAAAATATGCATAAAAAAACATTTAAAAATATAAAAAAATAGGGATCCGCCGGTGTCGGGAGCAGGGTCCAAGCTACCGGTGGTTAGGTCTCCAGAGACAGGAACCTCCTCACAATGCGAGCCGTATCGAGGAGTACTGCCTTATTATTATTATTATTATACTTTCAGGAAGGTTTGATATTTATTAGGTTATTTTTAGTAAAACTTGTTGAATTATATTGTTTCAAATCGCCACGTTTAAGGCCACTATGTATGATTGTATCTAATCTAAAGAAAGGAACCCAAACCGATAATTATCAGAACAACAGGACACGCAATAATCCAAGTACCAATAAAAAATAATAGCTTGATGTACTTAATGTGATAACAAAACACATAAACCTTATCACTTCCTCACTACGTACGAGATTCTAATGCAACGACAGGAAAAGGCTTTCCGTCTTAAGATTTCAATCAAATAAAAAAGCGGAAACATCGCATTATTTTGACTACGAAAAGAAGGAAATAAACAATAAAATGACATAGTATAACATCATATCCGAAGGGGTAGGCAGAGAGGTTTAAACATGCCTTTTCAACGTCTTGTCCATTGGCCACTCTGAGGGTACAGTATCGAGTTCTCGACATTCATAGCGATCGCTTAATTTACGACCCAATTCGGTCGCAAAGTGCTATCGATCCGGATGTAGCGATATTGGTAGTCTAACTTTACTATTTTATTAATGTTTACGAATATATTTTGCGAGCATTTTTGATAGCCCGCAAAGTGAATCGTTATCATCGTAAACTTATAATTTTGGGAGTGTTTGCAAGTAACATAAACAAAAATAATGCGAAATGGGCGCACTCGAAGGTGTGTCTGTACCTTTTATCTGTCTGTACCGATGATGTAGAGACTTGCTTTTGTCGTAACCATCGTTACGGCAAGCGATTATTTTCGGTATTATTTAGCGATGGGTAGTTTGCGATAGTGTCGCTATCTATGTCGAGACTGCAGGCCCTGGGCAATTGTCCAGGGCCCCGCGGCTCATGGGGCCTCCTAGTTCCTGCCAGCGTCGTAGCTAGTGGGTATCAGAGGCAGGGTGCTAAAAATTTCAAGATCACTTAGTTGCTCTTGGGTCCTAGATTCTTTATCTCAGTTAAAAACGGCCTTGCATTGCGCGAGTTATGTTTAGGTAAGTCTCATGTAATAGGGAGCGAGCCTGCTACCATTGATCTAGCGCAAATCCAGACTGCGAGCACATTGTCATCTGTCTAGCCTGTTTCCAACTATTGTCGGGGTTGGCTTCCAGTCTAACCGGATGCAGCTGAGTATCAGTATGTTACACAGGCCTCCTCTCTCCTCTCCTCCTCGAGAGGGACTCGAAGACAGGAGGCCTGTGTCCCAGCAGTGGGAACATTATAGGCTGATAATTACTGCCTATCTGACCTCCACAACCCAGTAACTAGGTAACACGATACCCCTTGGTAAGACTGGTATACTGGAATAAGTCTTCATGTAACTAAGTATTTGACAAAACGAGAGACAGGAAATAACAAATAATTTTGAACTACATAAATCTTTAACTTAATCTAGCTAGCATCGCGGCATCGTTACAAAACATATCATTAGTTTTAAACCGAAGATTGAATCGAAAAGACTTTATTTTGATAACGTTAAGACGTAAAATGCATAAGAAGGAGCCGGAAGATTCCAAATGCACAGATAAAAAAGGTTGTTTTATAAATGGCCGCCACGTGTAGGCTGCACGCCACACGCCTGTGCCTCTTGCGTTGAAAAAAAAGAGGATGTTCTGGGGTGTGTAACCTTTTGTTGATATCTATTATTTTTATGATGTCAAGATGTAATTATGCATGTGCTTTGGTTGGAATAGGGGACTGCTACGGCTATGAACATCCTTTGATGCATTACTGATTTCTTTAATAGACGTTATTGCAGGAAGATGCAATATCATGATCACGATAAAGAATAGGGCACCTCTTCCGCCCACCTGTGAGTGTAGGAAAAGGCCATAAAACTTGCAGAGGCAACTCCTTCAAATTGTCTGCTCCGCTAGTAACTCTCCATCAATTTTAGTGAATTATATGGCTGATAATTAGCACTTTTCGAACATCAAAATTAAATAAGACAGTCCCCCAAAACGCCCGCCCTTCAATAACAAACGCCTTTCGAAATGATTTGGGAGATCCTAGTACCTACGGGTACCAGTACCAAGAAGTTATAATTTTTGAGTATGATGATAAATAAACCATTCTTTAACGTCATTTAATACGCTACGCTGTTTTAAACCTACTAAACTATAAATATTGTACTGAAATAAATGTTGACGACACCCACATTTTTTGCACGACCGACAACCTGTCAAACTTTGACAGCCAACCTCAACGGATGCGTGCAATTTCTCATTTATAACTCCGAAAATAAGCTGTTGTCCCTAAATCCGGCTTTACGCAAGATTTTTGACGAAAATAAGATACTATTTAGGGTTTATTGTCGCGACAATAAAAGATTTTTTCATTTGTCATTCTATACTTTCCCGCCGTTTCCGTTATGACATTCTACTTTTTTTTTTATTGAACGTGTGTCGGCAATGATCATGGTTATTATGCCTTTTTTCCGAAACCGGAAGTGATTTTACGGTCATCTCGTGCATGTTAGATGCAAAGTCGCAATGTGAAGCAGCAGTTTTTTACTTACTTAAATTTTATTGAGGTTGTTAAAAGTCGGTAGGTCCATTGAGCTGATACTGACCTACTTATTATTGGTTTATTACCCGACTTTAAATTACCCCTTGTGACACTATGATGATGCTGTCAGAAAACTACAGCTGCAAGTGTAGCAATGGCTTTCATTTTGACAGTTCATCAAAATTCATTGCATTATTTACTTTGTTGAGCAGACAAATTTTCGAACATAGGAAGCAATGGATTAACAATATCCTACAAAATCATTCAGATTGTGGTTGTTCAACAGTGACGTGTTACTTACCAGTAGTGTGTTGGGCAATTAGAGTGCTGTTGATGATGGCACCCAAGTTTACATTACCCCATGTGATATTACGATGATGGTGTCAGAAAACACAGCTCAACCATAGCCACAACGGACTACACCAGCGTGCTTAAAAAAATGGTCTAGCAATGTGACTTCGAGATCGTTACGTGACCAAACAAACACAGTCCTTTACCTACCCCAAACCGGAACAAGCCATCACAAAATAACTTTATTTCAAAATCTTTAAAACTGCCTGCAGCTACAGACTACAAATCATTCACTCACACGTGAGGTCCGAAAACCGAATTATATCGAGAAACCGGTAAAGTTGTTTGTGGACGACGTCCTGTCCGGACGTCCGGCCGGACAATGGCCGCTTTATATTGTCAAATTTATTAGTAAAAATAAGGTAGTCGTGGTAGCTATTGTTAAGGCACGTAATTTTTTTACATTTTTGTGTTTGTTTAGGGCTGCGTTCAAATACAGGGTGTAAGGGATTTCGATGCGCAAAATGTTACCATGAATTAAGTAAATGAGTAGGTATCTACTTAGTCTGTAGATACAATCATGAGTCTAGATTCCATAATCAGCCTATAATGTTCCCACTGGAACGGCGGCCTTATCTATGTGAGAGGGTGTGGGCCCTAATCCACCACGTGGGCATTGTGCGGTTTGGTAGATGTCTCATGTCATCGAAATGTTGGTTCAAGGAAATTTTCTAAGTTCTAGCCGAGTTCTTTCCTCACGATGTTTTCCTTTACCGTTTTGAGAGCAGTGGTGATGAAATAATTTATACTAAGTACAGGCGCCTTTGTGGGTTTGAAGTCTTGAACCTACGATCACTCGTAAGTCACGGTCGTTACCACTGACTGGCCCACCACTGCTCCTAGACCCACCACAGTTGAAATGATTCGTCAGTTATAAAAAAATTGCTGTTCCATACATTTTAACCGTATAGATATCCCATTTTTGTATGAAATAGCTGATCTTTGGTCTAGAATCATGGGCTATATTTTAACAGTTGGCGATTCAAAGTCCACATCCTGTATTACAAGATGAAGGTAAAGAAAGAAGAAGATGAAGGCAGGGATGAAGGTTTGTTTGCAGTTGATTTGTTTGAGATCACGTTTTCTTACTAACAAGGGACGGTAGAATTCTTAACTAGTGGTAATTTTAGGGAACTTTTATTTACTTTCAAAAGTCACGTAAGTGACATTTATTTTTTGTAACATCCTTGTTTTTCTTTAAATCGTGAGAAAAGACAGATTGAAAGTGACTGCCGAGTGATTGAAATTCTAGTATTCAGCAGCATTTCGTTAAAGTTAACCTCTAAATAGTTGTGAAAACTGGGATGGTATCACCGTGTGAAATGTATCTAAGACACACGCACACACACAATCACAGTTTTAGATATTGTCTTTTGGATATTGTCTTTTGGGCCAGCTAATTTTGAATTAATTAAGTACTTATGTCTTTTAATCAATATTGCCTAACACACTAACAATAAGAATGACTGTAATTTTGACAGTTCAACAACATTCATTGCTTTATTTACGTTGTTGAGCAGACAAAGTTTTCGAAGATACGAAGCAATGGATTAGCAATATCCTTCAAAATTATACAATTTCAGATTGACAGTGAGTTACGCAATTAACTGCAGCTGTCATAAGTGAACGAAGACATATTTTACCAAATTGGAGATTGTATACCTACTTGTAGACAAAAAAGAAGGTGGTCAGTAACGAATGCCTGGTTTTTTTTCTTTTGTTGAGAACAGAGGCGCAATTCTCATAATTTTAAGAACGTTCACAGTCTGATCTCAGTCTCAATCTGTCAAAAAAACCTCGAATTTCCGTACATTTTGACAATTTTTTGACATTTGTTTGTCGCCGAGATGAGACTGCGACTATATTTTGAACGGTTTAAATTACGCGAATTGGCCTTTTGATAGTCTACCGTTTGTAACCTTCTAAGGAATTGAGGAAACACAAAAACATATTCATGAAACACATTTCTAATTCCAAAACATAAAACGACATTTTACTCCGTAAATATAAACCGTAAAACCTCAACATCACAAAAAAAAAATTAAAAACATCTTTAACAGACGAACGGACGCCGCTGCCATTATAAAAGTTAAACCATTTTATTATAAGATCGTCTGTCTGTCTGTCCGGAAACCGTTTGAGAGACGGATGTCCACTGTAAACAATGCTGGGCCATATTTGTTAAGACTTTTGTTATATAATAAACGTTATTATAAAAGGATTTTTTATAGTTTCCTGAGGGATGAGATCTTCCTTCCTTGTTTTTGTTTAAATTATTTCTATTTAGCTTTTCAGAAATAGGTTGTTTGACAAATTGAGTTCTTCTGTTTATTATTCATATCCTTTTCTACGTGAGGTTTTTCCATTTTGCTAAGTTCCAGTCTTATTGAGAGCAGTGGACGGTGGCCCTGTGGTATCGGCCTCTATATTTCGTGGCCGCGACTTACGAATTGTAGGTCGTAGGCTCAAACCCAGACAGGTGTTTTACTTTAGGTAAATTATTTCATCACCACTGCTCTCAAAACGGTGAAGGAAAACAACATGAGGAAACCGGCATGTCAAGAACCAAAAATTCGAAGACATGTGACATCTACCAACCCGCACTTGGTCCGTGTAGTGGATTACGGCCAACTCCCTTTCACAGAGAGGAGGCCTGTGTCCCAGCAGTGGGGACATTATAGACCACGTACAGGGCAAAGTACTTCGGTAACCCAGGTACCGTCCGTGAGACGGTCAGCAAGGCATTGCTGGCCTTCCTTGAGGAGCTGGGGTGGACCGAATAATCGATTTTCCTACCCGTACACAATATACGCGCCCCACGTACAGTCAGGGCAAATACCCATGACACTACGTCAATATGCCGCGTTACATAACCACTTTGTACAACTGTCACAAAAGACAGCTGTGATTTGAATAATTAAGCATAATCAGCCTATAATGTTCCCTCTTAAAGAATCAACAAGAATAATGTATCCAGGATTTTGTAATATCTTGATTTAAAAAAGTGCCCTTGGAGTTTTTTGCCCGTTCTTCTCCATAGAGATCTACGCTTTGGAATGGACAACTTGCTTCATCTTTTGACTGACCGACCCCTTGACAATTCAAAAGCGCTTATAAGTAATTGGTTTATTTGAAATAAGTGGTTTGGGTTTGAGTTTGAGTTGCTGTTGTTGTGAAACTTAGCCTTGACCCTACTCCTAGCTCAAATCCTTGCCGTAGAGAGCCCCCGTAGAGTAGAGGTGTGGACTTGACGATAAATATTAATAAAAAATAACTAGAGATTTATCGATTGATATTTCACTTTCAATTTACCGTAACATTACTTTTCAAAGTGTATAAAACTCCATAGTAAGTGCCATTGTCTAAAACATCTCGTGTTTGTAACTCGATCGCTTGGCTAAGGTGTGCCTGAGCGTGTGTGGGTATCACAAGGTGTTTTTCAATTAAAAGACAGGTGTTGTGGCGACATATTGTGGAGCGACACGAGCTTGGCTACGCTTGATGTTTAACGAGAATAATAAAGAAATGTGACTAGAAACGGTGAAGGAAAACATCACGAGGAACCCGAAAACTATGAAGTCCTCCAACCTGCACTGGACCCGCACTACTTACGTACTTATTTCGAGAAACAGCAGGTCTGGGTCCTAGCAGTTGGACTCAAAACTCATCATTATTGGCTGAGTTTTTATGTCTTGTCTTGAAGGTTTAGTTTTATTATTTTGATCTAAGTAGGTACTGGTCAGTTCTTAACCTAACATAGGTGCTGCCCGCAACACCGTCTACTTGAAATTTGTTGTTCCCCGACCCACCCCGTCGCATCGCATCGCCTTCCCGAGATAATTCTTCGTTTTGGCTTAGTGTTCTTTCTGACTTTTTTTCTTTTTGCTCGGCTCGGCTTAAGGTCCTAGCCTAGCTTGATGTTATAGAATATAGCCTTCCTCATGAATTGAACTAACAAATACAAAAAAAAACCCCACTGGTAGTTCCGGAGATTATCCCCTACATACAAACTTACAATACCTTTTTTTTATTTCTATAATATATTAGTACTTATAGATTTCAGTAGAACAATTGTTCATTTTACAACTGTAAAATCAACATATCACACAGCATCACTCTTCGAAAAAAATCATCTGGCCAAGTGTATAATAATCATCTCTAATGAAGGCTCTATGAAAAAAGACGACATAATTAGCATAAAGTATCATGAAAAAAGGTCGTTCTAAATTGCGGCCGCCATCCATCCGGTGTTCGACGAAACATATTTGCGCGGGAAACCGAAAATAGCGTCCGCGTCGGAAACGCGCGTCCCTAATTATGTTAACCTAATCATTTTAAATGTATTTTGCTAAATATTTACATGCCAATATCAACCTTACCGTAAAATAATAGAGTGTAGTTTCGGTTCGATTTGATATGGAGTTAAGCTGTTTTCGAATACGTCAATTATGCGGAAACGATTAGTTTCAGAGGCACATGCTGACAGACAGGATGCGAGAAATTCATTATCGATTTTTAAAAGCAAAACCTTGTATCTCTTTCACGCTAATATCTGTAAAAGTATGTGAGAACGAGAAAGAGTTTTGTATCCAGCCGCAGTGGCGCATGCTTGCAAATAACCGCGAAAACCAGAAACGTCATAATTACACATCCCTGTCACTCAAAATCTAACCTTATCTCGATCCACTAGAGCTTATAATCATCTGCAAGTAATAGAACGAAAGACCGTCTATGGTCTAATGTTTGCGTCAGACATCTGCATTCATTCAAAGGTTGAGGAATGAACGCCCGAACATCATTCAACGTTTGACGCTGGTCGTGAGCAGTGGTGTCTGTAGACAAAAACCGTAAACATTTACGATATTTTATTGACGACATTGTGTTGGAATATAAGTGTCAAACTGTATTGATAGTGGTGATTTTGTGATTAAGACAATTATCTGTGACAAAAGGATTGCTTCCGCCATTCTATTAACGCGTCTGTGGTAAGTTGGATGATATTTAATTATACTTACTTACATTAAATTAATGACCGTTTTTTAACAAAAAATGTGTTAGGTAAACATACTATTATCCTTTTGGAAAATAGAGAAAGTAAATTCAGTAACTTTCTAACTTAAAATTACTCATTTTGGAGTGTTTACTTTTGTTGTACTCAAATTATTTGTAAAAAACCACAGCTTTTTATGTTATTTGTAAAAAACCACAGCTTTTTTATGTACCTACTTATTTGTATTGTATTTTTTATTGGCCTGGTGTTTGCAAGTCCACGTCCAGGCGATTATTTTGCATACTTACGTTTTTATATTTTAAATAATATTTTCCACAATAAAATATAAAGTCAAACCGATACATTACATAATTGTAATGAAAATAAGACTAAATAACAAAAAAGAAAATAAAACCGTAAAAAAAAAACGAACTTCTCAAAAAATATTTCGCAAAGTCAATGTTGTTTCTTAAATTAATTAAATAAAGTAGAGAACCTAAAATAATTTAAAAACTGTAATAAACATATATTAAAATACTTTGATCACAACATTTCTAATCAAAATCAAACTGTCACAAAAGCTATTCAGAGCATAACATTTAGCTAAATTCGATACCGCAATAAAAATCTGCAAAGATTTGTCAATGTCAGTTGACCAATTCAGAATCTATGCCAGGCAATAAGCTCAGATTCGCATTGGCGACTTTTTTTACGATGTTTTTTTTTCGTTCACTGGATTTTTAACTCTCTGCATTGAACCGAGCATTGAGAATCCAACAAAGCGCATCCCAGCTCGTCAAGAAAACACTGTTGGATTTTGAATTCTCGGCGGTGAGCAGAGCGTTGAAAATAGAATATGAGTTAAAAAATCTCCCGTGCGCACCTATCTATGCCAGTCAATTCTTTGCAAATAAGTTTCCTAAAACGAATCGCAATTTTAATTTAATTATTTCTTAAGTATTTAGCCTCGAAAAGTGTTGCAGAAATGTTTCTCAGGAGCTGTGTACAGACGCCAGCACATCAACCTACTACAATCTGTCAAATTTCTTTGATAGATTTTCAACTTTATCGCTAAAGTATAAGGTTCAAAGTTGATCGGGAAAATGTGACAGTTTCGGGTAGGTTGATGTGCTGGCGTCTGTACATAGTGTCGCAAAGCGATTATTGCAGACACACAAAAACATTGACTTTTTCGTGGGTTGGCAGACACCTAACTCCTATGCTTCATTAAACATAACATCACGCCTGTAATCCCTGAAGGACTAGCAGATGCGTACCTATAGAACACCAACATTTCACCAGTTATGTTATAGTCCCATGTAATAGGGAGGAGCCTATTGCCTTCAACCGGGCACATATCCAGACTCCGAGCTGCTGCTAATCCCGATAACACGTTACCCAACCTGGGAATGAAACCCAGGACCTCATACCCAGCAGTACCGCTTGCGTCCACTAGACTAACGAACCATTAATTAATTATTTTAATTTATTACAGAGTATTAATTTGTTGTTAAAACGACCGCTCTTGAAAAACTTAACGCTGATTAACTCCCCAAATTACCTACTATCTGGCGAAAATTCATACGTGACATAACTGTTAAAAATAAAAAAAATATCTAGGTTCAGTTTTCGTGATCATTAGACGAAAGAATGGAATAATTAACATGCATTATTTTCCGAGGTTTTCCATGTAAATGACATAATATACGACGTCACTTGCTGATTTTCTAGAATATTATTATTGAGTTTTACGACCTAGTTTAGTGTAAGGGACGTACCGTTGGTCTATTTGACGCCATAGCCAAGGAACCGATACCGACCCAAAATTACACATTCAAGATATTTCCATTCCAACTTTCTTATTTGAACGCGTTCACGCTTTTCGCACAATGCACTATCACGTAACACATTCTTGCTCACGCCATTCGCCATCCGTGTTCACTTGTGGGCAAGTACCTACAAACTATTATTATGGTTTAATTACTCATTTCCCTCATAAACTTACGATTTAATGCATAATGTTCGCTATTACTTTCCATTCTTGTTATGTTCACGGTTTTATTCGAGTTTTCCCGCCTAATTTTGAAATCAAAAGAGGCAGTTTTTTTTTTTATTAATGTCTTTTTGAATTCGGGAATGAAACCGTAAATAAAATAAAACATGTAGTACTTACTAATTCCATGGAAACATGACTGTCCCACGACTAACAAGAAAATAAAAACAAATACACAGCCACACACATCTATATACCTTTGCCTTATTATTCACAAAAAAAAAAACAATTCCCGCCATTGTTTTTGACACATATTCACACAGGAAGTCGGAAAGCGCGGGAAAGCGTAATAATAGCGGGAAGACGTCGCAACAATGGGGTAATTACTCGAAATTGCAGCCATTTTGGTAAGATTGCAGATTAGAAAGTAGAATAATGATAGTTCTGTTTTATAAACAGCGTGATGGCGTAACGGATGGGAACGTATGTTTCCTGTAGATGTTTTAATTCGAGAAGGGATGTCAATGGAGAAGGAATTGTTTGTGGCGAATGAGATGTCATCCGCCATTTTTTTTTAACATAAAATTCATCTGTTAATAATTGAATGATTTCCTAGGCGTCTGTTATCTTTAAATTACTCAAATAATAAAAAGAAACAATCAATGATCATTTTTTTAGATCGCGGATCTGCCCCGTGCCTAAGAGTAGGATTTTTACCCGGTAGGGACCGACCGTCCGGCATTGTTTTTCCTCCAAAAAAGGACATTCAAATAGAAAAAAATCCGATTAAAGTCTAATTTCTTATGTCAACCATATTTTTCCAAGCCAAGTTCTCTTAAAACCCGGAAGTTAACCCCATAAACCGTACTGTTACACATAAAATTAAACATCTTACCGTTAATACCACGTGTCGTATTAACGGTAAGATGTTAGCTATGTGTCGTGTGTACAGTAACTCGATACCACTGACAGCTGACAGAGCAGCTGATACCTGGCTTCCGATACTAAGGATGTTTTGTCGTGTAAGTAGGTTGTATCCTTTCGTTTTGTAAGATGGCGGTCGCGGATTGCGCTTAAATTCCTTTCGTTTTGTAAATTTCACCACTTCCTAATGCTTTCGCTGGGAAGAAGTGGCGCAACAAACCCCCTAGCAGCATAGGTATAACTATTACTATAAACTAGGTACTTATCAATAAAGGCATGTTGAAAAGCGTTTATATGTTCTCAGTGAAGTTCTTCAGTGTTATTCTTTCTAGTCCACGTCTATAGGTCTCATTCCTATATTCACTACCAATTTCTACCGCACAAATTTCTCTTTCCTTGACATAGTCTGTTATGCTAGGCACATCTTTGAATGCGGGTAAAACTATAGTCTGATTACCATATCAGCTACAAAACTGCTGAAAATAACATTCAAAAGTTTGTTTCCGAGTTTATCTTACACATTATTGATACCGGTGAAGAAAAAAATCGTGAGGAAACCGGCATGTCCTAAAACCAAAAATTCGAAGAATCTACCATCCCGCACTGGGCCCGCGTAGTAGATTACAGGAATGTGTCCCAGCAGTGGGAACATTATTGGCTGATTATGGTACGCTTTGCGAATCAGTATTATTATACTACCGTTTGTCTCATCAAGTCTTGACTAATCACTCAAACATGCCGATGACGAGCAGCCTCTATTATTTGAACCAGAAACAAAACAACGAGATTGTTTTATCAAACAATAGCAATTACTAATACGTAATCACAACATTGGTTAGTCATGACAGTGTTTTACAATGACTCATTTTAACGTCATTTCCAATTAATGATATAAGGAGTATTTCCCGTATTCATTATCTGCCGAGCCTTTTCCCAACTATGTTGGGGTCGCCTTCTAACCGGATGCAGCTGACTACCAGTATTTTACATGTACCGACTGCCTATCTGACGTCCACAATCCAGTTACTGGGTAAGACGATAGCTCTTAGTAAGACTGGTTGTCAGACTTTCGGGATTATGACTACCCGTAACTACTGTCAAAGATTTACGATTGTATGTCGCACGGACGGTTGCGTCTTTACATTCGTTTACCGTGCGATCAGCAAATTAGTTAAATAAATAACTTGCAATCAGTAAATTATAATTTACAACTAAATCATTTGCACAATTGTCATCATGTACCCATGATTATTGTGTGTAAAGTGTATGTTGTAGATAAGCAGTTGAAACTATTATATTAAATACTAAAAATTACTGAACGGATTTTGATGAAACTTTACAGTAATATAGCATATACATCAGAATAACACATAGGATACTTTTTATCCCGATACTCCCACGAAATCGACACTTATATGCGGGTCAAACCGCGAGGCGCTGCTAGAAAATGCATAATTTACTCTGTTTACAACGTTAATTTATCACAGAAAAACAAAACCAGGGCGGTGGTGCTACCACAGCTTGTTTCCAAATCAATAAAATATACCAACTAACGGCCCACAACGAGACTAAACATCTGTCAAATAAATAAAATAATTAAGGGTTTAATAAATAATTGCTTTTTTCATAAAAAAGACGACGTATAGAGCGGAAGCGCGCGCGCCACCGTCTTCCCGCCAAACGGACGGACGCGCCATAATCGAAATCGACACTTCCGCCCGTTTCAAAAAAGGAACGCATTGTCGGTTTTTTTTTCATTATCCGTTGGCAAAGATATTACGTTTGTCTGCCTTGTTGCATCCTCATTTTGAATAGGCCCTTTATTTTATTAATGGGGCACCAATTATTTAATTGTTTGGGTGTTGTTATCTCCGCAACTGATGGACCAATTTGGATGTTTTTATTGGTTATTTATTTTGTGTTGTTTTGGCGTGTGATGGGTTTGTTACTTTAGATGTTAATGTGAATTGTTCTTTCTGTAGGAAAATAATTAAAATTAAAAAAAAGATTTATTTTTTTATGTTTGTTTGTTACGCTTTCACGCTAAAACGGCTGAACGCATTTGGATGAAACTTGGCACATGGGTAGACCATGACCTGGATTAGGACATAGAATACTTTTTATCCCGATATTCCCTCGGGATCGAGACTTAGGCGGGTGAAACCGCGGGGCACAGTTAGTCTATCAATAAAATTATTCCGTTACTAAGTAACCGGCTTATAATCGATCAATCTAAACAAATAGAACAATTATTGTGAATCCCTGACTGACTGCCTGATATAGAGACAAAACGAAGCCACATCACCTGAAGATAGAAACGTGAAGTTAAGATGATTATGTCCCTAAAAGCTGGTGTACTTAGAGTTCAATTTATACCAGCACCCAAATTTTATTGCGTAACACTCTTTTAATTACAATCTGAATCATTTTAAAGAATATTGCTAATACATTGCTTCATAAACTTATTCGAAAAATTTGTCTGTCAGGGAGTTTTTTGCATTGCTCCTTCCCAGGTAAGCACAAGCACAGGGAAGTGGTGAATGTGTATTCCCGTTCGTCCCACCGACTTCGTCCCCGTCGTGGGACGAACGGGAAAGGGCGGGCGTGCCGTGCGTGACATTTTGACAGTTCAACATTATTCATTGCATAATTTACGCCGTTGAGCCGACAAATTTTTCAAACATATGAAGCAATGGATGATGGATAGTGTGTTATGCAATTTGGGGGCAGGGGTTAAAAAAAAGCGATCAAAATCGAAATGTTTAACAACTAAAATTAATATATTTAAACACACAATTGGTCAAAATCACTAAATAATAGCCGATCCCAGGCGGATATAGGACAAAAATCGGGAAATACTCCACAATAGAGGCTGAATATAACAAAACCCATTCAAGATGGCGGATATGGCGGGCATTTTGCTACCGGAAACGGATGTGGCGAACGCTAATAGTAGTAATGGCGACATTTTTGTGTGTTAGGTAAGTATATAATTAGAAGGATGCGGGCTATTGTAATATTACGAATGAAATAAATAAAAGGACGGATGGATCGATTGTGTATTGTGAGTTAAGCTGCCGTTGTTGCGGTTAAGTGTTGGATGGGTGACCGTTTATATAATTAATTATGGACTGACTGCCTCGTTGGTCTAGTAATCGGAATTGCGACTGTTGAGCATGCGGTCCTGGGTTCGATCCCCGATTCCGGCAATGTTCCTTTACGAATTTCTCAGTAGCAGCCCGGAGTCTGGATTCGTGCCCGGTTCTACTTGGGACTTAAACATAACTGGTGAAATGTTAGTCTGGGTTCTCCATGGGACCAACATCGTATTCGCGAAAAAAAAAAACAACTGTCCCATACAAAACTTCAGTATGTACTTTCTCGTTTGTATGGGACTGCTGATTATTTTTTCGCGATAATGATGTTGATCCCATGGAGAAAGTTGTCCAGTTTGATGCTCTGTACCACACCATATGACCACACCATTCTGATACATGCTTTATACAACTCTGCCGAAAGCCTTCTTCGGGGAATGCAGACTTGATGTTCACAAAAAAACTAGCGTCTGCCCCCGACTTCCTCCGCGTGAAATTTCCTGTTCCCTCGTCCCACTTCATCGCGTCCCATTGCATTGCCCGCCCGCACTATTATTTTGTTTTCGCTCAGCGATTTATTTCTTATTGCTCTGCTCCGAAGGGTTGTAGCGTGATGTTACATGGCTTATAACCTTCCTCAAAAATATATACATAACATACATAATCAGCCTATAATGTTCCCACTGCTGGGACACAGAACTAATATTATAAATTAAAAACACGGGAACTAATATTTTTGTAAAATATAATTTAAAAGAGTGTCCATGGAGTTTCTTGCCCGTTCTTCTCCATAGGTACCTACGCTTTGGAATGGGCAACTAGCTTCATATTTTCTGACTGACCTATTGACAATTCAAAAGTGCCTGTAAATGGTTTAATTGAAATAAATGCTTTGAGTTTTGAGTTGAGTTTTGACAGGCCTCCTCTCTGTGAGAGGGAGTAGGCCTTAAATTACCACGCGGGCCCAGTGAGGGTTGGTAGATGTGACAGGTCTTCGAATTTTTGGTTCTAGGACATGCCGGTTTCCTCACGATATTTTCCTTCACTGTTTGGAGAGCAATAGTGATGAAATAATTTACACAAAGTAACTCGTACGTCGGGGCCGTTACCACTGGGCCACCACTGCTCTTCTTAAAAATGATGCTATCACATGCAAAAAGAATCTTTCAAATCCGATTGGTAATTTCAGAGATTAGCGCGTTCAAACAACCAAGCTCTTCAGCTTTATTGTCAGTGTAGAAGATGTCTGTGGAATGTAGACCAAAACAATATTTTCTATTATTTCCAGATCTTCAACTTCAACAATGCCTACTCAAGCTCGTTGCGACAGAGTTCCTCCCCCTCACGCCAAATGGGATGCCCTAGACCTCAGAGTACTGCAAGAAGATGACCTGCCTCTTGGTAAGTATTCATCATCATCTCATGTTCTTATCCCAATTTATTACTGCGCAGCATGTCTTTTTCTTCCATACTTCTCTATCAGTCGTCATCGCGGTAGTCACCCCTTTTCTAGCTATCATTCACACAGTCCATCCATCGTTTCTTTGGTCTTCTTCTACTCTTATAGCCATCCAAATTCATACCCAAAACTTTCCTCATTAAATTTTTCCTAATATAAAACGATACGTGCATAAACTCACACCTGCCCATGGGGATAAGCAGAACTACAGAACGTCTCCTGCTACGATCCTTACATACTCCTTTTGCTTCGTTTACGTTCATACATCAGGTCATACACGCACGCCGGTTGCGAGTACTACGCTCCTGATCTTTCTGAAGAACATCACCATTAAAGTCACTATATATCCTCCTAGGGCGTGCCCTTCCGGAGCTTCCATTCACACCTGTTTTGTTGTTAGTCTCCTTTCACTCATCCTCTCAACATGAACAAACCATATATCTAAGCATTCTTTTTGATTTTCTGTCACTACTTACATCTTCTGTTAAATCGCACCGATTCCTCAGTCTATCATTCATAATTGCAACACAAATGCTGCGCAAGGCATTCATTATAATATTTATTAACATGATTCTAACCAATTCATTCTCTTACTTTCCACAGACCCTCGATCCTGGGGTCGCGCGGAGGTGGGCACCTGGGTGGCTCGACGAGGAGGTCTACCGGAAAGGTTCCCTATGAACGGGAAGGCGCTGTGTCTCATGTCCAAAGACATGTTCGCCTCCAGAGTGCCTCACAGTGGTCATGCTTTACATCAGGTTGGTACCACTTTTTTATATTTACCTTGTGATTGTGAACGTCTGTAATCGCCGAAGAGGTTGGCAAAGATGGGTCCGCAACACATTTTTCCAATTTCGCAACAAATTACAAAAAAAATGCAATATATCGTGCACACAAAAATTCTGGGTTGCTACAGATACTGAAGCCCACGAAATTAAATTGTTTCACGTTTTTTGCATTTTGCAGGTCAGTGTCAGGTTATGATTCGCGACCAATGATTTCAATATATATGTCAATGTTCGCGACAATAAGATGTTGGCGAAAAGTAGTTCTACCTGGGGGTCTACTCCCTAAGCACGAAGTCCGTCGTTTCGGCCTTCGTTACGGGCGTTTCCTACTCCCTATGCCCTACGGACGGATGATACGTTCGGGGCCCGAGCGAAGAATGAATGACAACGCCATTTGATAGTTGTCCCTACCCCCGATGTGTTTTAGCCCGTCCGAACAATTAAAGTTGACACTGGTTTTGACGGATATTTATGTCAGTTGATACGACATCAAAATAGTTCTCGTGCTGTCGACGAAAGTTACCAATTTAAAAGAATTCAAACTAAGTATGGCTGCTTTTTTAAATATTAAAGAAGCTTTACAGGAATTTGAGCGTGCCTAAACCCGTACCGAATTAGCGTGCGCGATAACGATTAGATTTACTAATTAAATCTGACTATTTTTAATCGCGACTAAAAAGGTGTGGAATAAAATTAGTTGGCACACCAACAAGAACAGTACTGTATCTTTTTTCTTTTCTTTTGCTTATATCTCGAAAACGGTGTGTCCTATCGTAAAAATAATGAAAATTTCGACCCCCTTTATGAAACCCATAAACCCCTAAAACTTAACACGTAGGTAATAATTTTTCATATTTTCCATACAAAAAGAGAAAAATTCCATATAAAAATAAAATGACTTCTAAAAACAAAATAAAATATTTTCCACGTGGTGTCGCGATTGTCAAATTCGATTTAGTTGTGTCAAAATTATTTTTAAATGTAGAGGTATTTTTTTCTCTTGACTGTCGCCACCTAACTAAAGAAGAAGAACTGAAGAAGAAATGTGGTGTTTATACAAAGAAATACTGTAACAATATCGTTTTGACATTGAGTATCACTGAGCACGTTCATGAGCGTTTCGAATTGTTGACAGCTCTTAGCTGTCATAATCGTAATAACTAAATCGGAACGCATGTGAGACGATGATACAAACTAAATTCGGAATGCGGCCTTTGACATTTCATTATAAAATTTCCTTCAAAAATGTAAACAGGCAAAGGTATAACAGAATGATGCCAGTTTCCAGACAAAAATGGCAAAAATAATTAAATTCTATATTTATAGACATAACAAAAGGTATAATTTTTAAATGTGGTCATTTTCTAACTACAAAAGTATTAATATTTGTTTAATAAGCTAGAAAACTACAAAATAAGGAAACCGGTAATCGACCGGTAAAATAGTGCAACTGTATCGCCATGCGTCGTTCGTTCACGAATATTGTCTATGATTCCGTTTGAAACTGATGAGTCCGAAATCGTTAGGGAGTAGGGTTCACACCGTCGTATGGGGCTACTGTCGGACGGGCCGACGGACGGACGGACGGAGTTAGGGAGTAGACCCCCTGAACCGCTCGGTCATTGTCCTTTCAATAATATCTTACCGTTTGGTACCAAAACAATAAACTACGTATGGTTTTTCGTTATTAGAACATGTTGAAGATCACGATAGAACGTTAACGGACTTTAATTCAGCTTTTGAAATACAGAGTCCTGGAAAATGTAGGTGGGTCAACAGCAATTCGGGTGTACTATAGGTACATTCTGCCTGACCTTTTCGGGTAATACAGTCGAGATGATATTGTATGTCTGCCTATTAACATAATCAAAACATCATCATCCTTAGATCTATCAAAAAAGTTTCATAACATCTAACATAACATTTTCATTTGTTACAGGACTTCAGGAGAAGATTAGCAAAAGCTTTAGCACTACAAGAATTAATTGAAAAAATATCTTTACACTGACTTAAAACTTAAAACCTAATTAAAACATTTAGAGGCTCATTAAAGATAACAGAAGTGCTAATTAGTGCATTAACATAACTTCTACGAGTGATACTTAAATGTACGCGGGGCACCCATCAGAGCAGGTCGCCCAGGGGTAACGGCCGCGATTTACGATCATGGTTGAACCCTGACATGCGCTTTACTTTGTGTAAATTATTTCATCATCACTGCTCTCAAAACGGTGAAGGAAAACATCGTGAGAAACACATCCTAGAACCAAAAAAAATCGAAGACATGTGACATCCGCCAACCCGCACTGTTACCGAGTAGGCCACTCCCTCTCACAGAGAGGAGGCCTGTGTCCCAGCAGTGGGAACGCTATAGGCTGATTATGCTATAGGACGCACCCTGGACAGCCAGCCTCGCTACCACCTTGTGGCTAATATTCCACGACATGAGCTGTTCTCAAATACTTCGTGCTGATACAGGGGAAGAATTGGCTCTACGAATCGTCATCATCTGCCTGCCTTTTCCCAACTATGTCGGGGTCGGCTTCCAGTCTAACAGGATGCAGCTGAATACCAGTATGTTACATGGAGCGACTGCCTATCTGACCTCCACAACCCAGTTGCACGATAATACGATAGCCTCTTATTAAGGCTGGTTGTCAGACTTCCGAGCCTCTGACGACCCGTAACGACTGTCAAAGATCTAAAAATGACAGCCGGGACCAACGGCTTAACGTGCTTTTTGAATCACGGAGGGGTCTCGATATATCTTATGGATGGTCCACGAACTAACCTCGGCAAGTGAAGCTTAACCTTCGACCTTCGACGATACCTCTTGGTAAGACGACCTTGACACGCTGGATTAACATCGTAAATTCTTTAACAGTTTGCGAAAACACGTTTTGTAGTCTTGCAATATTCAAGTTGTCATCTGATTTAAACGATTTGGCAATGATTACAAGGTTGTATTTCAAAATACAAAAAAGTCTTTTGGGGAAAAAATTGCGCAACAAAATCTGTGTTTGTAAAGCCGGATTTACATTAGTCTGTTCTGTCCTGTCGTGTGACGTAGTTTTAGCCATTAAAATTCGTTGTGAGGGGTAATTGCGTAAGACACTATAACTAACATTAGTTAGCAATGGCTTTTATTTCGACAGTTCAACAACATTCATTGCGTTATTTACGTTGTTGAGCACACAAATTTTTCGAACAAATGAAGCAATGGCTTAGCAATATCCTTCAAAATCATACAGATTGTAATTGATAGTGAGTTACGCAATTAGGGCGCTGAACTACGCTAGTAAATACCTAATAAGTCAATGCGCTGAACATATTCGTTTGATTGGAGTAGTCCTCGTCACGACACAACACACCACAGTAATGTACCGGTGACTTAACTCTTAGCTCATTATTTCGCACCTACTTAGGTTTTGGTTTCCAAGGAGAGCGGTTCCGTTATAATAGCGGCTGTCATGTTTGACATTAAGGTGTCAAAAAACGCTATGTATTTGGCAGATGTTATTGTGTAACCGTTCATGTTCACCGCTTTTACAGGAAATCAAAGCTCTAGTTTCTGTACCATTTCGTCATTCTATTGTCAATACTAAGTAAAATTAAATAAGTTAAGCTACCGTTTCCTAAAAGAGCGCTGGCCGCCACATGTCGTTTTTTCTATTCTACTTGTCATTTTGTCTATTCTATCTGTAATTTTGTCCATTCTATCTGTCATTTTGTCTATTCTATCTGTCATTTTGTTTGTTCTATCTGTCATTTTGTCCATTTTGTCTGTCACTTTGTCTATTCTATCTGTCATTTTGTCTATTCTATCTGTCATTTTGTCTATTTTTCCGTCGACGAAACCCGTTTCTATTGGTGGTCATGCTAACTGGTGAAAATGACAGATTTCCATGACGTCCGTTAGAAATATGTTGGAAACGCTCTTACAGGAGACCGTAGTTTTAGCGAAACACCGCAGACGTGATGGGGTATCATCTAAACAAAATAAAACAAAAAGATTTGATGGAATGGAGAGGATGATAATTTTTTTTTGGGGTCAACGTAACATGGGATCCGTATTGTCGTAAATTTTTTAAGCAATAACTATGTCATCAGGAAGTAACGTTTTATAATAATTGTTAGTACTATAACATTTGCACTTATATGTTCCTATAAGTTAGTTAATTTTGTATATTTTTTGTCAATTTACTTAAACCATGGTGATACACTTGGAATTCTGCTTCTTTTGTAATCTGTAGGCATCATGTGACAAGAAATTGAACCTACCGGGCTATTTTGTAAAAATCAGACAATTATTATAAACGCTTAATCGAGAATAATATATGGTTAAACAGTCGCTAATCCTTACTTAACATGCAAATGCAAAATCCTGCATCGCGCAAGCAGAGTTTACCGCGCAACTATCATATACACGACACCCGTCTGGTCGGAGCGTCCTCCCTTTTCTATGGAGGATAAGTGAACTTTACACCCTGTTTCTCATACCTCTAGCTCAGTTACCCTAAGTTTTTACGGTAAGATTTAAACAGAATACGTCAGCAGAAAATTTTACCTAACTGTCCCACTGCAGAATAAACGCTTCTTCTCATTTAATAAAGAGAAGGAACGAGCATTAACCACCACGCTTGCTCACAGTGCTTTAACGATTTCTTCACGCTACTAATTATTTCGTATGGGTGTAAGCAGAATTTTAAGTGTTGTATCATGGAGCTAAATGTTGATAAATACGGTTACATAAATCTTAAAACCATTTTTTGTTATTTTGTACCGTTCGATAAATAAAGCTACGGTTGCATAAAACAGCGATGACCGTCATATTATAACGGCTGTCATAAAAAAAAACAGTAGTGGTGTCCTTTAAAAATCTCACCGTGATATCTATGTGAAGTGAGCTGTATTGCTATTATGTAAAAATGTCACCGTGAAAATTTAGGTGAAGTGAGCCCATTGAAACCTAACTTCACAGTTTACACAGTGAGATTTTTACTTAAAAGATCGGCTGTTGCCAGCGATTGACATTATTGACAGCTTCACCTAAAATTACGCAGTGCATATAGAATTTATCGGCTTTAGTGTTATTCTGTAAAAAAATCTCACTGTGAAAACTTAGGTGAAATGAGCTGCCATTCCACCAGATGCATGATGAATTTCCACCAGTATTTGACATTAAAGTGTCAAAAAACGCTCTGTATTTGGACAGTCGTTATAGTGTGACCGTTTATCGCAGGAAACCTATAGGTGAGTATAAACTAGAGCATTTTCTCGAGCATTTCCATGTAATGTAACGGTCTTACGAATGCTCGACGCTGCGTTCGAGGTCATGCTCACGGCGAGTGAGCATATAGCTGTAACATTTTCTACTTTTGCGTTCATTGTTGAAATGTCGGACATACAGGTGCTCGTGCCTTTGCTCGATAAAAAAAAAACGGCGAGTACTCAGTGTTCAGCGGGGTAATTGCGTAACACACTATCAGCAGCAGTGGGTTTCATTTTGACAGTTCAACAATATTCATTGCGTTATTTACGTTCCAGAACAGACAAATTTTTCGAATATACGGAGCAATGGATTAGGCAATATCCTACAAAATGATTCAGATTGATATAGATAGTGTGTTACGCGATACAAGTAAACACTCTATAGTCTATACTCACCTTAAGCTTAACCGAAATTTTATGGTAGGTTTTTGTAGATGTGTGTAGCCGAAAATAATGTTAAATAATCAGTATTATTAAACCAATTGTTATTAAATAAATAGTTAATCATTATTATTTGTGTTTGTATATTAGCTGTACTTCTAGTCAAGGATGTAAATATAATTATTATGAAAATTTTAAAATGTGATTTTTATTTGATACCAGCAGCGGCCCGCCCCAGCTTCGCACGGGTGTATTTTTTTTTCTCCGTAAGAACCATCCTCGTACTTCAAGGAATATTATAAAAAGAATTAGGGAAATCGACCCAGCCGTTCTCGAGATTTACGCTTAGCAACACATTTAGCGATTCATTTTTATATAAGATTTCACCCGTTATTCCGTTTAGCCATCCCTTAAAAAATCCACCCTAAGCTGTATACGCTAAAATGCACGTCCGATACCAAATGATGATTTCCGAGAGCAAATGTTCAAGTTACTTTAAAAAATACCCAAATCGCTATAGGTTTGCTTTGAGGGTTTCCCTCGATTTCCATAGGATCCTCTCATCAGATTCCGACTTGATGACAATGGGACCACGTCTAGAGTATAACCAGCGCTGGGCCTCTGTCTCGTACAGGGTCATAGCATTATGCTGAGCGATGGCCGTTTTGCGTGGATGTGACGCATGTTTTCTCCCAAATTGTTTTTTTTTCTATGTTTGTTCTTTTGATGCGTCATGTTTGCCGCAAATAAATGTATTTTCTTTCTTTCTTTTCTATCAAATAAAAAAAAAGAGAAATCGGTGAACACATAAAAAAAATCGAACATATGTTCGATGGGTGTGTGTGTAACCTCCTCCTTTTGGAAAACGGTAAAAAAAAAGAATGATTCCAGAAATATTTATTGGCCTTTTAAAATGATTAAGGAAGTATGTGTTTACTACTTTGGCATGAGATCTTTGACGACGTTAGTTACTGTGTTAACAGCATCTTGCATCAATTTGGGCCCAATTTCACCCAACTGTTTCAATAACTCATCGGCATTCGTGTTAAATTCCTCAGCGATTTTAGTTACGATCCCATTAAACTCTGCTAGAGTTACGTTGTTTTGGTTAGTGACATCGCTAAACAGGCCGCGAATTTTGTCTTCATGTTCTTTTGATTTGTCTCCTACAGCTGTAACAAAAAAAAAAAAACAATAATAATAGTCAATCTTAACAGAGACTAGCCTTCGGCGCGGGAGATATTATAGTGCAGGCGTGTGTGCGCAGATACAGGAGCACTCTCTCTTCCCTCACTCTCTTGGTCCGATGGGACTGCAGTACGGCACGTAACCCGCCACGACCGGACAGAGATCAGGCGCAGGACCAACGGCTTATCATGCTGTCTACAAAAGTCTCTGCCTGCCTTGTCCCAATATGTCGGGGTCGGTTTCCAATCAAAATATTTTATTTCACATAAACCTACATGGGCACTTATGAAACGTCAGAAGCTAGGTGCACGGTTCCAATTGGTCGTTTCCTATGGAGAAGAACCGGCAAGAAACTCCACGGTTACTCTTTTAAAAATAGTTGGTTTTTACAATGTTTTCAAGTTACAAAAGGTATGGGAGGACAGCGTAGGCCTGTCAACAAGTACCAGGTCATCATCATCATCTGCCTAGCCTTTTCCCAACTATGTTGGGGTCGGCTTCCAGTCTAACCGGATGCAGCTGAATACCAATATTTTACACGGAGCGACTGCCTATCTGACCTCCACAACCCAGTTACTGGGTAATACGATACCCCTTGGTAAGACTGGTTGTCAGACTTCCGGGCTTCTGACTACCCGTAACGACTGTCAAAGATCCACGAATGACAGCCGGGACCAACGGCTTAACGTGCTTTCCGAGGCACGGAGGGGTCTCGGTATGTAAAGATGGTCACCCATCCACAGACCAACCGCGGCAAGCGTAGCTTAACCTGACCGATCGACCTGTGCGGCTGTTAATATTTAGCCACGGGCCCCTCAACAAGTACCAGGTACTTTTATTTATTTTATTTTTATTTGGGAAAACAAACAGTGACACATTCATTTTGTACGAAGAAATACAGAAAAGATAAAACTGGTAGTACTTGATAATATAAAAAATCATCTACAGATCTAAAGTCTAAAAGGCCTACAAAGTCCTCACATTTACAAAATTTGAATCCATCAAAAGGATAAAGTAAATAATAAAATTTATAAAAACCTACTAAAACCAAGTGATATGATTGCCATTACAACCACAAATTTTACACTAATTCACCATTACAATCTAACCGGAAGCAGCAGATGAATAGGTACCAGTTGGTATTTTTTTTATCAGTCGTCATGAATTATCTGTCATTTACACCAATTATTGACATTAAGTCAAACCCCGCTGCCTAATGATTTAAATCGCTAGATTTGCTGTCACCGTACTTATTATAGTCACGCACGCGAAAATGTGTCCATACTGAGAAGAGTGAGCTCTTACATGATTAAATAGCGTTTCCATGACAATCAAGTCAAGTCACTGCATTTGTGTGTCAGAGGTGTCAAAACGAAACAGAAACACGACTATCTTTTGACGCGGTAGGGCGAATCTAACGACTTAAATCTGTGCCGCTGTTCATGACAGCCGTCACTACGGCTGTTAAGTGTGGCCACCGCTCTTCTGGAAACCGTTGATATCACACCGTCAACTTCCAAACTCCGGGCTGTTACTTAGAAATTCTTAATGGACAACCCAATAACACTTTGCCTGACTTGGAAATCGAACCAAGGACTACTCGTCAGTAGGTACCTAGCGCTTGCCACCACTAGACCAACGAGGCGCTTAATAAGAAAAGAAAAACTCAAATAATTGCAGAAATATTTATTGAAGAAGAATATTTATTTGTTATTTTTTCGGAGTAAGATCTTTCACAACACTAGTGAAGGCACTAGTGAAGGTACTAGTGGCGCCATCTACAACGTCTCGCAGCAACTTGGGACCATTTTCAGCCAGCTTTTTTGTTATGGAATCGAAATTCGTTTTAAATTCATCAGCGACTTTGTTCATCACTCCTTTAAACTCGTCTATGGTGACTTTGTTTCTATCAACGACATCTTTAAAAAAGCTGCGAATTTTAGGTTCCTGTTCCTTTACTGACCCTGGTATTATATTTGCTGTAACAAAAGTAAATTATCATTATTTTGCATTTTCCGAACACGTCAGGGTCGGTTTCCAGTCTAACAGGAAACAGATAAATACCAGCACGCGTAGCATGCATGACCAGCATAGGAACAGGTTTTGGCGACGGAAGAATAGACAAAATTACAGCTAGGATAGACAATCAACAATAGACAATATGTCATTTTACCCATTCTTCCGTCGACAAAACCCGTTTCTTTGGTGATCATGCTACGCGTGCAGTAGGTATATTTTTGACAAGAAGCGACTGCCTATCTGACGTCCACAACCCAGATACCTCTAGACAAGAGTTGTTGTTGAAAACTCGCAACACTAAAAAACGAAAGTAGGTACCTGTTTTTGATCTTTGATGACTTTTTTACTCAAATTCATAATTAAAAGAATATAAAAACAAACTTCTATGCTACTAACTACTACGCATGGCCCAAGTTTTTTTGGTCTTAGTCTATTCATTTCTGCGCACCTCCAGAGACTGCGCCCTGAGCCTGGGCACCAAGCTAGTACCGCCCTAGTTACAGGACAGAATTAAAAAAACTGGAAAACAAAAAAAAAAAAAACATGCACAAACTCACGAATTCAATCAGTGATTAGAGTGATGTTCAGAATAATCAGAGTAATGTTCAGAATTATCAGAGTGATGTTTTTAATGACCAGAGTGATGTTCAGAATGTTCAGAATGATAAGAATGTTCAGAATGATGGGAATGTTCAGAATGATCAGAGTGTTCAGGTTCATCGTGCGCAGGGTGTTCAGGTGCAGCATGCGAGGTTGTGGGTTTCTGGGTTGTATTATTCGAGACGCCACCGGTAACGTTAGTTATGGCACCACCGACAGCATCTTTCACAAATTGGGTACAATTTTCAGTCAGCTTCCTTGTCATATCTGCGATATCCGTTTTAAATTCACCAGCTACATTATTTAAAACTGCTTTAAACTCGTCTAATTTTACGTTGACTGGGTCAGTGACATTGGCGAAAAGGTCGCGAATTTTTTGTTCTTGATCCTTTGGTATTATATTTGCTGTAACAAAAGTTAATAATCATCATCTGCCTAGCCTTTTTCCAACTTGTATGAAGTCAGCTTGTAGGTGCACGGAGGCTGCGCTGACGTTCATACTCGATTCACCAGTTTAGAGGTATGAGGAACAGGGTGTAAAGTTAACTCATCCTCCATAGAAAACGGAGAATCCTCCGACCAGACGGGTGTTGTGTCTGGTGGGCAACTGCCCGACGAATGATTTCGGGACGTTGTAAATCTGCTAGTTGCGCGGTAAACTCTGCTTGCGCGATGCAGGATTTTGAGAGACATCCGAATGGTGCTTATTTGACATGTGGCTGTGTAAATTCCGCTACTGTTTTACCGGAAACAGCTGAATACCAGTATTTTTATACATGGAGCCCCTGCGTATCTGTGCTCCACAACCCAGTAACACGACAACACCCATAGTTAAAAAAATAAAGAGTTTTCTATCTCTCTGTCTAAGGCACCTGTCCTACAGCCGATTTTCTCGTTCAGTAAACGTACAAAAGATTGTAGTTCCCGTGTAAGCAATAAGAGATACTTAAAAGCTCAGTCAACGAATGGCCCAATAGAAGTTTAAAGTGCGTGAGCAGGTACCTAAGCGATTCCTTCTTAAGCTTGTTCAGGGTCATACTAAAAGTCCTGATGTCTAGCCAAATAACTTTTATTTTCACTTTTTCAGAGCATGTAGCTCGAAGACGGTTGGCAATTCGGAAAAAGTGTATACAATAATTTACGAAAATTTTATGAGGTTTCTGTTTTCTTGAGATATATGCGAAAAATCCAAAAGTAAGAACTTTGTGTCCCCCGTCCGCTCTAGCTCACTTCTAGACGTCCGGAATTTTACTATGTTCACTTCCTAAGCATCCTGAACAAGTATAAGAAGGAATCGCTTAGGTCCCAGCTCACGCACTCTACAAATTCTTTATTGACTAGATCGCTATTAATAGTTAATCCCTGACTGACCGCCGGCGAGTATTCGTTTGTTGCAACGACAAGAGCTATCAAAGAGAAAGTACTTGCCCAGCGACGCTTGCTTGGCAGAACACTGGCTGAGAGACTCACACTCACAATTGCTTGGCGTCGCCACGCACTCGCTGCTCGTTGCTTGTCAACTCGTTTTAAGTTGCTAGCTCAACTCATCATCATCATCATCATAATCAGCCTATAATGTTCCCACTGCTGGGACACAGGCTTACTCTCTGAGAGAGGGAGTGGGCCGTAATCTACCACATGGGCACAGTGCGGGTTGGTAGATGTCACATGTCTTCGAATTTTTGGTTCTAGGACATGCCGGTTTCCTCACGATGTTTTCCTTCACCGCTCGCTTTGAGAGCAGTGATCTGATGATAAACGAATTTACATAAAGTAAAGTGCTTGCTTGGGTCCGTCACCACGACAAGGGACGCCACTGCTCTTCGAAGCTCTTGGTACTCGCTTCACGTTAATCGTCGGGGGAGGGACAGATGCCTTAGTCCCCAAGCTCTCTCTTAGCTCGGTCTTCCAAACTAAGTTCTTGTAGTAATATAATTTGTTTGACTAGGGCTGACTTTTCCAACCCCAGATAATTTTATCGAAAGAATAATTTTTAATTTTTGACAGTTCTTCCATACAAAAACTGTATGACGTCAATTTTATTCCACAAATAAAAAAATTCTGTCGATAAAAAAATCCCTGAGATTTTTTATTGGTTCACTAAATTATAATTATGTGTTATGTGTGTTTTTATGTAGTAGGTTAGCGTGGACTGTAAAGTATAATGTAAATGTAAGGTAAACATAAAAAAAATACATAAACTGTCGAACATCACTTACATCAGACGCCAGAAATTACGTTTCGTTACACTCAATTTTTTTTAAAGCACAAATTAAACTTTTTAACTTTTTTTCTCATTATTTGCTTCATATTTGAGTTGATTGCAGTAACAGCTATTTTAAAATAAATTACAGTTAAAAACTACAATATTTAAAAATACTAAAACCCAAATCCGCTGCCACTTTTTTGTAACGTAAAACAAAACAACGTAGTCCGAGTGAAATTCGAATTACCTGTGGCAAAATGTCAATTTTATTACGTAATTATAAAATAAGTTGTTTAATATTGAAAGTCTAGGTTTTTTTTTCTCGAAAATTATGCGTTTACACGTAATAGTAGATTGTTTTCATCTTCTACTCAAACATTTAAAACGTACAATTATTAAATGTGCAGTTATTAAAAGTAGTGATTAATGTTATCATACTACGTACTTAGTTGAAAGAAAAAAATATATCGAAGCTCCAAATCAGCTAAGTCGATTATACATACCTACAATGGAGCCAAAAAAAGTAAATAAAAGTTGAAAACTTGATCTTCAAAAACGCGTGCGGTTGGGGGAACCCCCTTCACCTTCTTTATGCGATGCTCGCACGCACACACACTCGTATACAATAGAAAGACACACGAGAGAGAGAGAAAAAGTTAACACAGAGCCCTCTATTATAGTAGATATACTTTTAGAAGCTCTCATAAAGTTGTCGCCATCTTGGATTTTCATTTGGCTCCAGCACGCTCGAAAACCATGAAAACGACACCCATGATTAAACATTTGAAACTTGTCGCAGCCGCCATCTCGGGTTTTCTTTTTTGACCTCACTAAGTCACTGAAAACTATCTCACTCTTCAGAGAGAGATAGTTTAGAGGGAGATAGAAAACTATCTCTTGAGAGAGAGTTTTATGGTTTTCGAGGACGAAACGAAACGAAAAAGTTTTCGTTCCGTGACGATTTATAACATGTACTCCTACCACAAACCGCGTTAATTAAAGAACTTCGTTCCAAAACACCGTGAACAGCGGTGTAATTGAGTAACACACTGACAGTAGCAATGGCTTTTGACAGTTTAACAACATTCATTGCGTTATTTACGTTGATAAGCAGACAAATTTATCGAACATATGCAGCAATAGATTAGTAAAATCCATCAATGATAAATGATTATATTTTTTGTACTTGTACGTTTGCACTTGAAACACTTTTACACGTCAATCATATTTTTAAAAACGAGATGAGGTCGGCGTTTCCTATCTGACTGCTCTGAGAAGGAAGGCCGAAACAAACTCAGAGGTCACAGTCTCTTTTAAAGTCCAGACATAATCTAGGTCAGATTAAGTATACGAAGACCATGTAACTAGTTCAAAATGATTCAGATTGAACATTGACAATGTGACACAATTATGGTGCTGAACGGCCGACGAATCATGACCTGACTGAAAATCTTGGAACTTTCACACATGTTCTCTCACTCACACTCACCTCCGCAGATGTGATGAGTATGTATACCTAAATATGATAAAACGAGAAATTCATTTGATGGCTTTTTTGTGGGTTCATGAAAATGAGGTGCTACGCTTTCTTAAACTAGGTAATTTATGGCACCTGTCCCACCGCCAACGAGGAAACAACTATCCCCACCACTACCTGTCACCAATTTTCTCGCTCAAGAAACGTACAAAAGATTGAAGGTCCCGTGTAACAGATACATAATAATAATAATAGTTGATCGCTGACTGTTCACATCGTCATCAAAGTGAGTACTCGCTCAACTGCGCTCGCTTAGCGGGTGGAAAACTTGCTGAGAGCCTCACGCTTGGTACATACGCCTCATCATCATCATCATCAGTCTACAGCAGTCCACTGCTGCACATAGGTCTCTCCGATTGCACGCCATTCAGCTCGATTTTTGGCAACTCTCATCCAGCTGCTGTCATCGACTCGCTGCTCGCCAACTCGTTTTTAGTTGCTAGCTCCACTCGCTTCTTGTTAATCATCGGCGCGGGCGGTGATAGGACAGGTGCCCTTAACCTAAAACCTACACTACATTACTCGCGAAGTTGCTTCGACGAAGTACTGGTCGAAATTGACCGAAGTCCGAAGTTCGTGACTATAGATTCATGTTACGAACAACGGGACGCTTTGAGTCCTTTGACTCTGGCGCAAAAACCGACAACGATCGGATGTCACCTGAGGCGAGCCGAGGTTGCACGAAGCGAACCGAAGTGCCCTTCTACACTCTCGTATTCGCTTTACTTCGATCAACTTCTCGAGTAGTGTAGAACAGGTTTTAAGGCGGTTCGTCACAGAAGTGATTCGCTCAACGCAATTTTGGCCTACGAATAGGATTAGGTCTACTGTCTCTGGACGCTGCTGGCATGGCAAACAAAGAACAAGCAGTAGGCCGTTTTAATGGTCTTGACGCTAAGTGACCTCTACAATATCAGAGGCATCGCAGATGACCTGAAGAACCTGAAATATATAATGTGCGTGGAATTGCACCGGCAACCATCAGCCTAAGTACAATGTTTCCATTGCTGGGACACAGCCTAGCTCTCACCACAGGGCCCAGTGCAGGTTTCGATATTTTCCTTCACCGTTTTGAGAGCAGTGGTGATGTGAACGTTCCCATTATGGGAACACAGGCTTCCTCTCTACGTGAGGGAGTGGGCTGTAATCTACCACGCGGGCCCAGTGCGAGTTGTTAGATGTCACATGTCACAAATTTTCGGTTCTAGGACATGCCTGTTTCCTCACGATGTTTTTCTTCACTGTCTTGATAACAGTGGTGATGAAAAATGTTTCACAGAAAAGTGCCTGTCTGTATTTGAATCTCTCGAGCTATAACTCTAAAGCCCATCGACGTAGCTATAATATACTATATTAATATAAATTAATAAAAAATCTGCTGTTCCCTACATTTTGACGAGCATATATGTAGGGAACAGCAGATTTTTTTTTCACGATTCCTGTTTTGGTCCCATAGTAAAAGTTGTTCATAATGATGAGTACAATGACCCCTTAAGAGGAAAACAGTGATTAAAAATTCATTCTGTATATTATAGCTACGTCTGCGATGGGGTTGAAAGTCCCGGTCGTTTCCACTGGGCCATTGCACCACTGCTGGCCTAATCTTTGTTTATAAAGAGCACATAAAGGGGTACTCACAGCTCATCAGCCATTTCACTAACCCGTCCACATTATTCTGACCGCCTTTCTGCAAATTGGCGAAAATGGCTTCCATGATTTTCTGCTATTTAGTTTCCTTGTCTTTTCGTTTTTTATTACAAAAACATATTTGAAACAAAAAACGAAATGACAATGTTTTGGCTGGCATTCTATAACGTCGAAATTGTTGTTACATCTATGGGACCACAGTTTTGACAGTAAGATTTATAATCTATGATACCATGGATTTGAAGTAAAGAGGCGCGCGTATGTAGAGTCCGTCACACGAAAAAAGTCCCGCAGGCGCGTAGGCGCGCGGAAACATAAATCTTAATCTATAATTATAATCTATTTATCTTATAGAGGTATGAGGAACAGGGTGTAAAGTTCACTCATCCTCTATATAAAAGGGAGGATCCTCCGACCAGACGGGTGTTGTGTTTGGTTGGCAACTGCCGTACGATTGATGTCGGGCATCGACTTAAACAACGTGTCCCAAAATTCAACGATAAGTGAGCACCAGAGGGTAGACCTCCTCATGACCACTCGAGAAAAAATAAAGAAAAAAAAATTTTTTTTAAACCACAATTTTTTAACAGACTTCTAAAAAAGGAGGAGGTTCTCAATTCGGATGTTTGTATTTTTTGTAAAAAAGTTTTTATTAAATATACCTATCTATTTTTTATGTATCGGCAACATAAGTAGCACTGCTATCCACCACACCACAAACCATAAACATCCCAGAATACCTGTCGTTTTTCCACAAAAATCAATCAAAATTATTTTTTTCCTTAAAAACAAAATTTTTACTTTCAGTCCACTTTGAAATTACCAAATAAAAATTGAGATATTTTTATAGTTGATAACTAGTTATATTATTTGAGAAAAACTGTTTTCTTTTGTTTTCTCGTATTTAGATATCGATCTATGGCATCACGTCTGTGAAGTTACACAAAAATAAAACTGTTTTTTTTTTTAACTATGTGTTTCAGGTGACTACATTATATGAGCTTGATGACCCAAAAAAAATCGTCTTATTGATTTCGCGGTCAGGGCTCCAGAGGCGCAAGGGCGCGTACCTTACTTTCGCTTGACAGAATACTATTAAATACTTTCTTCAGGCGACCAAAGAAGCGCTCCTTCAACGAATGCTTCATGTCAGTAACATTGATGCCCAACGCTTCCGACATACCCAAATACTTATAGGTTTCGAATGCGGAGAGGGCTCTAAGGTTTGTGGACTCCGAGAGTTGGGTTGCCATGGATTCCCTAATCTCCCCTCGCTTTACACGCATGACTGCACATTTGTCCACACCAAATTCCATCCTGATGGCGCTACTGAAAGTTTCAGTTACTTTCAGTAGCTCCATCAGTTGGGGGCAAAGATCCATCAGTTGGAGGAGTTTTAGGTCATCCATGTAAAGAGGTGAGTCTCTGTATAATCACTGACTTCTATTAAACAAGTACCTACGCCAGGTCAGTGGTTTGACCTTTTATCTATAAGCTTCTTGGTATAGACTGACCTGTAACTGTATTATACAAGCTTGTTTAATAGAGGTCAGTGCCTGTAATATAAAAGCTTCTTGAATACAAGTATGATGAGTTTAATAGAGGTCAGTGATTATGGCTCATAGAGGAAAAATGTTATTAGGTAATTATGGCTGATGATTTGTCAGATGTCAACGATACCAGCGCAACGATATTTGTCACGTCAAATTAAATGAATATTTTATTGTTTTTTTAGTGGTCAGATACATAATTAAGTAATATTAGTTAATATATATAATAATATTAATATCAAGATGGAGAAGAAGATGCGGAAGTGTGACTGTCGTAAAGAGTGCGGTCCTGCACCAACCAATATAAACTGAGTAAAAAACGATGACGTTACTAGAACAACATAGAATTCAAGAATGAGTGAAGAGAGCTCTGGACTTGGGCACCTGTTCCACAGCCACTGGGGATGTGAAAAGCCAGCTATTGACAATAAACGTACGTAGTTCGTGGTTTCGTGGTAAAAGAGGAACATAATAATATATTGATAGTTGATCTCTAAAAACCGCCAGGCTGAAGTGGGAGTGGGCCGGTCACGTCTCACGAATGCACCCGGAGAGATGGGCAAAGATCGTCACTCACTGGACGCCTGAAGGAGGACATCTCCGTCGAGGTAGACCACGGCGAACACACGGTGGTGTGACGATCTGGTAACGTTAGCAGGGCCAACATGGCCAGAGGTCGCACAAAACAGGGAGGTTTGGAAGGAAAAAGGGGATCCTTTGCCCGGCAGTGGGATACAATAAAGGCTGACCCAAAAAAGTAGTAAAAAAAAAAAGTTGGTCGCAGACTGAGTGTTCACACTGCTGACGAGAACTCTCTCTCTCTATTGTAAGATTTTTGAGCAAGAAAAATGGTCTATAAGTAGCTAGTTGCTTCGGCATCCACGGTGGGATTGGCGAAAGCAAGAGTTAGCAACCAAAAACGAGTTGGCTAGCAACGAGCAGCGAGTGCGCGACGGTGTCGAGTGATTAATACCTGCTGGTACGCGTACGTCTCTCAGCAAGTATTCTGCCCGCCAGGCGATGGTCGCCGAGCGAGGACACTCTTTGATATAGGTAGTATTTTTATCTTACGAAGCGACACGCGCTTTATTTGTGGTTACCAAGCGTACAAACACGCTGTGAATGTGTGCGTTAAGACAAGTAGCGTCAGCACATAACACATACACACACTTCCGACTTCGCCATTGTCTCGGACGGTACAGTCCTGCGCTTACACACACGTGGAAGCCGATCCCAAGATAGTTGGGAAAAGGCAAGCAGGCAAATGATGAGACGACAAGATTACTCCTGTAGCCCACAGATAACGATTAACTAGTTATTCTACAGATAACGACAGCTGACAACAGCATCACTGTCCAAATCATAGTGATATTTATTCTTATTAGATCGCTGTTGGGTTGCAATACTACTGACAAGTCTGTCAAACACATAGTGATCTTTATTCTTGTCAAAATAAGGTTGCTGTTAGATTGCTGCTGAGGTAAAATGACAGCTGTGAACGGATTGTATTTAATCGTTGCCTTAGTCTCATAGATACGCACGGACACAACACTATTACTCCTAGCGCACGGAGCACTAGTGTCGCACAGCTGGTAGTGTTTGCAGCAAAACACGGATGTCGTATCGATTTCGTGCTGATAGTGATGAACCACAGTCGATAAAAAAGAGTTGTTTTGATGTATTTAATGATATGATTCTTTAAAAAATATTTGTTACGGTCGCGGATCATATTTTGATCAACAACCTGCGCAAATTGCTAATAACGTAAAAAAACTCTGGCGCTTTCGCCTTAATATTTATTTCCTAACATTTTTTACGTATTTTTAAATATGGATCTGTCTTTAACTCAAACCAAATAAACAATAAAATAAATTATTTATTATTTTTTATTATCATTTATTTCAAATAAACCGGCACTTTTGAATTGTCAATGGTTCAGACTCAGAGTCAGATTGTAGCAGGTCCATTCCAAACCTAGTAGGTTCCTATGGAGAACCTTACTATTTTGGATACTTTAAGTACTATCTGAAATAAATAAAATATTAAAAAAGAATTATAAAATTCTATCGTGGTGGGTCAGTTAATTGCTTTATCTGACTGTCCATAACAAAATAGAAAATGGTCAACAAATGTAATGCTGATGATGTTTATCTTTGTTAGCTGTAGCAGCAGCGCAAGGCCAAACAAAAGAACAGGAAGAAAAAATACGCACCTTTTTTATCAATGTCACTAACCAGAACAAAGTAGACATTGAAGAGTTTAAAGCAGTTGCGAACAAAATAGCTGATGAATTTCAAACGAATTTTGAAGGGTTAGCAAAAAAGATGGCTGAAGCTGCTCCCCAGTTGCTGCGAGACATTGAAGCTGGCGCCACTAGTACCTTGACTAGTGTTGTGAAAGAAATTATTCCGAAAAAATAATAAATAATCGTTTTTCTTCAATAAAGTATTTCTGGAATGATTTATTTATATTTTTATTTTTTTTATTTTGCTTCCGTCTTTGGTGTAGCAGCCGCAAGTGCGCGGCAGGATCAGACCGCCCCCGGCTCCCAGCAAATCTTGAGTTTTCGAATCAAATTCCAAACAAGGCTGAAATATGTTCAGTAAGAAGCAGGTAACCGCGTATCGGCAAACGTAAGGTAGGACTCCCTTAGTGCCTCTTCACACGACATCGCAACGATGCGTGACATCTCATCGTGACACGACGTCGCCGTCGCAAAGTGCCACGATGCGACGTTGTAAGTATCGTGTGTATGTGTTTTGGCCCTATGTCCAGCAGTGAACAGCTATTGCCTGATGATGAAAAAACAGTTGGAGACATCTTACATTTTATATAAACTTTAATATTATAAAGAGAAAAGATTTGATTTTTTGTGTGTTTGTTTGCTATGCTTTCACGCTAGAACAGCTAAACAGATTTGGATGAAATTTCGATCATGGGTTGACCATGACCTAGGCTGGATTAGGACATAGGATACGATATTCCGGTGCAAAATATAAATATAGTGTGCTAGCACTTAAGCAAGCTTTGTTCGCTCTTACATTCACTTTTTCCTCAAACTTTTTTGTAAAATAAGTTGTAACTTAAAGCACAAAAATTAAAGCACAAAGCTTTAATTTTTGAGTTCGCTTCGCTCGTTCCTTGTCTACATTCAGTGGCGTACGGCGCGTAGGGCCTTACTATCCTGTTCGACATGCCCCTTATACTACGAATGGTCAAAATAAAATCCAACCAATCAAATATACAGGTGTCCATGGATCAAATCGAAAATAGGGACGTGGGCAAGGTCATTTCCAAACTTTTTAACCCTGAGAACGTCGGTGATTTTTTTTTACGGTTCAAATTTACCTTGACCTATTTTTGTTTTTTCAATCACTTCGCACAGTGCTCAAAGAAAAAAAAAACTACCAGGACTGTCAATTTAATATTTTTAGATAGCCCTGATAGTATTTAGGGTAGTGGCGTAGTCGGGGATGCCGCTCGTGTATGTGAGCACAGCGGCACGTTGTCGCGTGTCGCCGACGCGTCGACGGGTATCCACGGCTGCAGTTGCTTCTGTCGTTGACGCGTGTCGCTCGCGTTTATACAATGATCAAAATTAACAAAACACAACTTTTCAACAAAGAATTTAATACAAAAATTAAAAAGCTAGAATTTCCCAGCCTTCAAAGCGTCTTTAAAAGCGTGGAGCCCTTTTAAGGCTGCATCGATAACCTTCGGCCCCTCAGCAGCTAGTTGCTTCGAAAGCTGGTCGAGAGGTCTCGACTGTTCTTCAGCTAATTTGGCGACGATCTCTTTGAACTCAGCAAGTTCGACACGCTTTTGGTTGCTAGCTTCTTTGAATAGCTTGCGAACCTTCGCATCGTTTTCATTTTCGAGGAGCTTAGCTGGAAAGGTTGATTGAAGGGGTGAAATATTAATGTTTAAAGCCTTTGATATCTAAGAGCTGGTTGTGGAGGTCAGAGAGGCAGTAGCTACATGGAAAATAATGGTATTCTATAGCAGGTTAAACTGGAAGCCGACCTCAACATAGCTGCGGGAAAAGGCTAGACAAATGCTATAAATAAAAAAAACGTGTGCGGTCGAGACACGCCTGTCGGGAATAAAGTTTCTTACGCGATACTCGCACGTACACACACAGTCGCGTATAACATATAATAGAAAGAGATAGAGGAAGTCGCATGGAGGGGGCATGACACTTTTTCCAATAAACTCTACCGAAAATCGCGTTAAGGAACTTCATTACAAAAACCCAAGGTACACAATTCGTTCAAATTATGGCAGAAACCGCAACAACTAGGCCCGCGCTTCTCACACCCACAGCACATTCTGCGACCCTCACCAGTGTAGCTATTCCCATTTTTGATATTACCTGATTTAGTAAATTTTATGCTACATTGTACCTGACTTGACTTGACTTGCCCCCGGACTGGGTTACATGGATACGGGGCCAAAACACATACATACGATGCGACGCCAAATCGTGCCACGATGCGACGTTGTCACAATGCGATGTCTTGTAGTGGTGGAAATCTACGACGCGCATTATAATAATTCACGACACGACATCGCATCGTGGTACGTCGTCGTGTAGTGCAAACTGACAGTTGCTGAGTTGGAGTTGGCAGTTGCAGAGGTGATGTGCAGCATTTGATGTTCAATTGTCAAAGATGATGTACGACAATGTTGTAAATCATCCCTAGTGGAAGAGCGTTGACATCGTATCGAAAACGTCGTGCCACGATGCGACGCCATGTCGTGAATTTTAACGATACACGGCGAAGATTTTGACGATACGACACGACACGACATCGCATCGTGACACGCTGTCGCAGCGACGTCTTATCGTTTGAAAGTGTTTTGCTCTACCCAGTGCTAAAAAAAAATCGCGCTTGCGTCCTTAGGTCACCAACGTAACAGGCTATCAGGGTATAAGTAAAACAAAGATTCAGTTCAACAAAAAATTTAATAAAAAATATCACAATCAATTACTTTCCGGCTTTCAACGCCTCTTTAAAAGCCTGGAGGCCTATAATGGCTGCATCTATAAACTTCGGTGCCTCAGCAACTAGTTGCTTCGATACCTGTTCCATTGTTTTAGATTGTTCTTGAGCTAATTTTGCGACGATTTCTTTGAACTTGGCCAGCTCAACACGCCCTTGGTCGCCGGCTTCTTTAAAAAGCTTGCGAACCTTCTCATCCTTTGCAGTTTCAATAAGTTTAGCTGGAAAGGTTGGTTGAAGAGGTGAAATATAAATGCTCAGGGCGGATGCATTAAGATACCTCGCGAAATTAAAATTTTCTTAAGTTTTTTTATGTAAATATGATTTGCGATCGAATGGGTCGATGTCTTCGAATTTTTGGTTCTCGGACACCTCTTTTCCTCCTTTCCTCACTATGGTTTTCTTCACCGTTTTGAGAGCAGTGGTGCGTTTACGACGTACGGCATTTCATACAAACTTTCAAGCCCTTGTTTTTCGAAATGAATGAACCGATTTTAATGAAACTTCGCACGCATAAGCAGAATACAAAGGTCTAAAAAGTTAGTTCAGAATTTTTTTTGAAAAATTGTGTTACAGCCAAATTAGACCTATTTTAAATTTTCCATAGAAACAGAGATTTCCATTTACCTATCTTTTTTTAATAAGACTTTCGAAAATGTTCTTTAGTAACTTTTTAGACTTTTTATATCCTGCTTATGCGTATGAAGTTTCATTAAAATTGGAAAAACAATGGCTTGAAAGTTTGTATGAAATGCCGTACGTCGTAAACGCGAAGTAAAATGCCTGCTTGGGTTCGAATCCACGAAAAAAATAATTTTGCGGGATACCTTAGCGCATCTCCTTTAGGCCTTAAGTGCCCAAAGTGAAATAAACGGTAAAACTTTTCAGTCCTGACGGCAATCAGTGTCTATTGAGGTATAATTAATGTTGAAATTAATATCGAATAGATGGTCTACGGACCCTTGGAGCTGTAAAATATCAAGCTTCTAAGTCAACGCAATAAAAAAGACGGCCATTTATGCGACATTTTGATACTCGCAAATAAATCAAAACCATGGCGAAAGAGTTTGATGGTCACTCTGTACCACATCTTTAAATATGAGCACACTTTTCTGATACATGCTGTGTAAGTAATTATTTTATAAAACACTAGCTGCGCCCCGCGGTTTCACCCGCGTAAGTTTCGATTTAGGGGTATGAAAAATAGATGTTGGCCGATTCTCATAGATACCGGATAAGCACAAAAAATTTCATCAAAATCGGTCAAGCCGTTTCGGAGGGGTATGGCAACGAAAACTGTGACACGAGAATTTTATATATTAGATTTAGATATTCATTGATAATATAGTAGCATTTAGATCATAGACATTGTTTTAGTTTATTTATGAATTAGAAGAAGAATTAACAACTTTTTTTTTAAATAGTGTTCTACAGAAACGACAGTTACTCTATCGTTGCCTTAGTTATAAAGATACGCACAAACTGCTGGTTTGCATCAAAAAAACGGATGTCGTAACGATTTCGTGCTGATAGTGATGTACCAATCATGCTTAGTAGGGGAGACTGAGGACACTTGATCCACCCTTTTGTTTTTTGGCCCTAAAGTTTGTAGTTAAAGCAAATTTTAGGATGTTTAATGACCAAAAGTTTCGAAATCTAACTTGTTTTGTGTTATATGAAACAAAAATAAGGATTGCCTTTTATTTGTAATGAAAGTTCAACTAAAAGCGTAAGCATAGATTGGTATCTAGTGTCCCCTATATGTGGAAGACTTGGTCCCCACCCTTAGGTAGACATGATCCACCCGGATCAAGTCTCCCACACGTTGGGGACACTTGTTTCAATAGATGTGACCATGTTTTCCACATACTTGGGGGACTTGATCTGTTGAGGAGGGTCAAGTTTCCCAAACATGACCGACAGAATATACGCTCCATACATTCATTAATTAAAAGTGTGAGTGAAGTAAAAGTAAAGCACAAAATATAAATTACATGACGACGATGATGACAAACCTGAAATCGCGAAAAAAAAAAACAGCTGTTCCCTACATTTTGACGAGTTATCCGAACATAAATGTAGGGAACAGCTGTTTTTTTTTTGCGATTTCAGGTTTGGTCCCATAGTAAAAGTTGTTCATAATGATGAGTACAATCTCCCATTTCGATTTGTCGCATGTATTCAATTTCATCCTGTATAATGTATCAACAATAAATCTTTATCGAGGTCTTTTCCGTCGTCTTCTTCCTCTTCGCTATTTTCTTCTATTTCATCTTCTATAACATAATCGGACTCTGGCGAAGATGGTAAGATTACGTCCTCTTCAGAACTTGCACTATTCTTAGAATTTCGTCTTTGTCGCTTCGCTTTTGTTGCTTTTTTAGCCCTTTGCTGCTTTGTTGATGTGTCTTTAAAGTTCCTTTTGACTACTTTAGCTGATTTATTTCTTCTCTTTTACGAGCTTCTTCTTCTATTTCATTCTTTTCAGGTGTGTCAGTAATAATTCTTGTAGAGCCTTTTTTCTTGCCTCTGCTGTTACTTTTTCTTGGTCCTGATTTAGGATGTGGTCTAATAATATCGGGGCTTACGTATTTCGAGGTCGACGGTGCTGCAAAATCGGTAAGTTTTATTTTCAGCCACCATAGGCTTATTGCCGAGGCAAAGAGCAGAGTTCACATTTGAAAATGTTTGCTGCACGGTCACATCGGAAGGGATTGTTGCACAGTGGGTGTATAACAAGCCTTTGTTGAACTTGTAAACGTCGTCGGTGTAAATTCAAATTTTCTAACGATTTTTGTAAATTGCAGGTCAGTGTCAGGTTGTATCTTGATCAAAATTTGATTCGCGACTATAACAGGTACGTATTTACAGAATTATAATCATTAGAATCATTAATACATCTTTCTAAGTTAGATTAGTACCATAGGCACTTTTCCATAAGACATTTGTTCTTATGGTACAAATCTAACTTAGAAAGATATATTAATGATTCTAATGATTATAATTCTGTAAATACGTACCTGTTATAGTCGCGAATCAAATTTTGCAACCTGATACTGACCTGCAATTTGCAAAAAACGTAAGAAAATTTGAATTTCGCGGTCTACCACTGCGCATTCACCATATGGGTACATTTGATCCGGGGATCAAATCTCCCTCAACCGAGTGTACCATGTCTCCCGAATGACATTTCATTAAAAACTATAACACTCTAGATATAAAACTAACGATTTGCCATTTATGACACGAATAATAGGAAACCACATAAAATACACAATATCTTTTCCATCTGAACAACACGTACAATAAAGTTTACTCAAAAAAAAAACGTAATCAAAAGCTCACCAATTTTAGTTCCACGTGCTCGTAAACAACACACCGACGCCATTTCCAAAAGCGACAGATTTTTTACATGCGAGTTTCTTCTTTATATGTTGGCTACAATGTAGGTTTGGCGTTGCTAGTTTAAACTATTCTAATACGTTTAGTAGTTTCAAAATGTTGGTGTACCTTGTCTCCCATGGGGATCAAGTGTCCTCAGTCTCCCCTATAGGTAGATATATCGATGGAGGAACTTTTATTTTTATTTTTTCGATTTAAACGGACAAATAAACACCAAGAATAGAATAGGTACATTTAATCCTTTATTGTTATGAGAAAAAAATTAAAGATTGAAGCATGGCGATGAAGAGAAGAAATGATTCTATTCTTCAGTCTACATCAGTCAGAAACATTGGTCGTCATACCAATTTTTCTATACGTTTTGACACTTGGGGTAGGACACACATCACATTTCTTCCCAACAAGTGTCAAATAGTCTACATGACATTGTAATTTAAGTCCGCGCGGAACTAGTTTGCCGTGCCTTAAGTGAGCGGTGGGACGGAGGGGCGGGGGCGCATTACTCAGTAGATGCGTTGCAAGTTTGCAACCCGCCGCCGCCGCCTCACCCCTGTCCCCCCCACCTCAGCGGCCAACTAGTTCCGCGCGGATTATAATCAAGAAACTATATTCATTTTAAAATTTGCTCCCCGTTGATTTTGAAAGAATAAATAAATGTCTTTCTCTCTTTGTCTTCATAGAAACGCGAGTCCACGGGTCGCCTTGTGCTCGGGCAGAAGAGATGTCAGAAGAGAGTTGGATTGGAAGAACTTTGTCTATTTTTGGTAGAATAGAGATAGAATTGGTCATGCTGTGCGAGCAGGACACCAAAGGCTCATAAAAAAATATAAATAAAGAAAGTTAAATAAGTTTATTTGTCACAGAAACACGTACATATAAAAAAAAAAGTGAAATCAAAATATTAATAAAGAAAAAAAAAAAAAAAATAGGTACTTAGACCTATAATCATGAGCACTAAACAGAAATAGTCGGCAGCTGCACATCGTGACTGTGACAGGCAGGCTTCCTCTCAGCATGATGCGATGAAATTAGCGCTGTGCTATGGGCTCCCCATAGCACAGCGCTAATTGTCAAGGAAACCAAGTCAGGTTTAAATTATTGTCTAGTTTATACTATAAATTAATATTAAATAATTTATCTATTTTATTCGAATATCTATAATCTATATTTCATTTTTGAATTGTCAAGGGGTCATTCAGGAAGATGAAGCTAATTGTCTATTCCAAAGCGTAGTTGGTTCCTATGGAGAACAACGGGCAAGAAACACCACGAACACTCTTTTGTGATAACGAATAACATATCATCTGCCAGCCTTTTCCCAACTATGTTGTGGTGGGTTTCCAGTCCAACCGGATGCAGCTGAATACCAGTATTTTACATGGAGTGACTGACTATGTGACCTTTACAACCCAGTTATTGGGTAACACGATATCCCTTGATAAGACTGGTTGTCTGAATTGTTGGCTTCTGACTACCCATAACGACAGGTATAATCAGCCTATAATGTTCCCACTGCTTGGACACAGGCCTCCTCTCTGTGGGAGGAAGTGGGCTGTAATCCATCACGCAAGCCCAGTGCGGGTTGCAGATGTCACATGTCTTCGAAGTTTTGGTTCTACGACATGCCGGTTTCCTCACGATGTTTTTCTTCACCGTTTTGAGAGCAGTGGTGATGAAATTATTCACACAAAGTAAAGCACCTATCTGGGTTCGAACCCACGACCTACAACTCGTAAGTCGGGGCCGTTACCACTGGGCTACCACTGCTCCACTGTAACTCCTAGTCAAAACGGCAATCCGACACGACCGGAGAGAGATCAGGCGCGGGCGACCAACGACTTAACGTGCTTTCCGAGGCACGGGGTTATCACTCCACGAACTTCCAAACTCCTGTTACTAAGAAAGCGACCTGCACAGCTATTCACAAACACTGGTTACGTTACCGTACCGTATCGAACATCAATCAATGGTTATCGTAGGAGTCCTCTAAACGATGTTCATAAGTCCAAAACCCGAAAATGTTGTCTCTTTTAATCAAATAGACGACCGCTATCCTTCCAGGCAAATCAGTTTATTGAAATGTGTCGCTGATAGCCTGTCGGGTGGTTGTGAATAGCTATACTGAGAATGGAACCCAGGACCCCACGCACAGTAGTCGCGCTTGCCACGAGATACGGAGCAGTTACCTACCTACCTAGTAAGACCAAGTATATAAATGGTATTATATTTACAAGCTTTCATCCATTGTATCAAATTCTCGACGTCCGTCTTTCCAGCCTTTTCAAGATCTTTGAATACATCTTCCATGTTCGTCATTTTTTTTTTTTTTTTTTGTGTTTATTTATATATAAAAAATGTTTTTCTAGGGATTTGCTCACCTCACAACAAAGGAATAATGATTTTTCCTCTATGAACAAATGTCATACTTAGGTATGTCATTGTTCCATAGAGGAACTTTAATCTCGTGATGGTCTCGTCTAAAATACAGTTTTTGATAGAAAAAGGTTAGATAGGTTCTTTTGTCGCGTGGGCAAAATTGGAACTAGCTAACGTCGCTATATGGTTTTGGCATGGTTTTGACCATACAGTTTCTGTGACAACTTATACAAATGTTTGCCAACAGCGTCCTCCCTCCTGTCAATGTCATTTAGGCGCCAAATTTTCAGTAGATTATAATGTACTCTGTGCGCCAAATAATTGGAGGCAATCTTTTATAGTAGCGTAGTGCTGAAGTGCAGGGTTTCCCCATCTGGTGGGTCGCGAACCGGTACCGGGCCGGGCCATCAAAATAAAATACCGGGGTCACAGCATTCCCGCCTTGTTTTAAAATAACACTAAATACTCTCCATACTTCGCACTAAATATACGATTTTTCACTAAATATTTTTTCATAATTTTTTCTCGAGTAGTCATGAGCAGGTCCACCCTCTGGTGCCCGCTTATAGTTGAATTTTGGGACACATTGTATATGCATGTCAAATAAGTTTCGTTTGTTTATTTTATTTTTATCATTATATTAGTTTATATTATTTATTCTATTCTGTACTAGAAAAACAAGATTTGGTTGATCGCCGCGAAAAAACAAAAAAGACGCCAATATCAGTCATAGAAATAACACTTATGGGTCAGTGGGTCCTCTTAGGGGCGGATGCTGTCATTTTACTGCAGCTAATTAAAAGTCCGACTATAAGTGGAAAGGTTAAAGTGAAAACATTTTTAATTATTGTAATACATATTATGTCGCATACTTTTAATAACAATAAATGTGTATTATTTTACAGCGGTTGCTTAAAATTTTTGAGTGGGTCATGAAGGGGCAGTATAAAACTTACCGGGTCATGGCAGAACAATGTTTGGAAAACACCGCTACTCGAGCCGAACACCAGTGCAACAGTCAGGATAGTGAGGGGAGCGCAGGGTATCTTCTATCTTCTTTATTTTAACACGCTTTTATTAGCTTCACTTGTAACAACTAACAATGACTAATACCTAATTAATTTGGTATATTATTATTAACTAGCTGCACTCTGCGGTTTCAGCCGTATAAGTGTCGATCCCGTGGGAATTTCGGGATAAAAAGTAGCCTATGTAATCCAGGGTTTCTCTATACCAAATTTTAACAAAATTTGTCCAGCCGTTTGAGCGTGAAGAAGTAACAAACATATAAACACACACACTCACAAACTTTCGCCTTTAGGTTTAATATTAGTGTGACTAGCAGCGCCCCGCGGTTTCACCCGCATAAGTTTTGATCCCGTGGGAATATCGGGATAAAAACTATCTCCTTTCCCGGGACTCAAACTATCTCTAGTCTATACCAAACTTCATCTAAATCGGTTCAGCGGTTTAAGCGTGAAGAGGTAACAGACAGACAGACAAACTTTCGCATAAATTATAATATTAGTAGGTACTTATGGATTTTTATGAATTAATTAGGTATTAGTTGTTATTTATGTACATATTATTTTAATTCTTCATTAATAAATAATATTACAAGTATAATACTAACAATGAAGTAAATTTTTACCTATTTAAATTGTCGTATTGAAATGAAACTATGTATGTAAGTACCTATATATGTAGTTAGGAAGACAAAAATATAATTAGATATCTTGGAGCTGATCTGATGATGGAGCCAGGAGTTGGATAATAGAACTCTTCAATGAATACTAATAAACCCCTCGAATTAAACAAATCATACTCGTCAAAACAAATCATATTGTAATCCTAACAATAAGATTTGTTTTTACGAGTCCAATAGATTGCATTCGGTGTCGAGGGTCTGATGCTGGAGCCAGAAGGTGGAACTCCTAAGGGGCTACCTACTAGTAAACCCCTCGAATTTGGGTTCATAAGATTCGTTTTGATGAGTTGATGAGTCCATCATATTGCACTTGGTGTCGAGGGTCTGACGATGGAGCCAGCCAGGAGGTGGATAGTGGAACTCTTTAGGGACTACTTGTTAACCCCTCGAGTTTACTAGTAGCTCGTAATCGTCATAACTTCGTTGACTTCAGGTATATCTACCTACTTATTTAGGTACTTAATGAAGAATTTACTAGACGCAAAAGTTAAAAATAAAAATACCTACTTATATACTTAGTTTAAAAAAAAAAACTAAAATACTTACACGCTTTTCTCACGCACTAAAAATCATAAAAGCATTGCTCCCTAGATTCTTACTTAGCAAACATCAAACATGTCTTAGACATAACTCTTTATTTTAATTTACAATTAAATCTTTTATATACAACCATGAAAAATATATTGACTAGCTAACAGACGATGTCCTGTCCTTGAATCGTGAGTTATTGTCTTGAGTTCACAACAAAAATCCCATATAAATTAAAAGGACGTTTTCTGGGCAACTTTTCATAAAAATCAATAGCTAAATCGGTCCCGCCGTTCTCCAGTGATGCGCTTACCAACGAAAAGCATTTTTATTTACCTGGAAGATATTATTAACCAACCATGGATTTCGAAGAGATGTACATGACGTTATACGGAGCAAGCAAAACAGTTGACGGAGCAAAATACGAAGTCGTAGAAAAATGGTTTAAAGAATGCGAAATTATTGATGAAAAATCTATTACAAGCATATTATTTGAAATCTCTTACAAAAGGGTTAATCCTAACAAACATGCCTTGAGTTTAGTACAATTTGTGCAGCTCCTCGGTATACTGTCGAGAGAAACTGAACAAGACGTGAATTCTTTCGGACGAAAGTTTCAAACTGTTAATCGAAGAATTATTGAGGAGATTCAGGAGTCTTATAGTTGACTAGCTTCCGCCCGCGGCTTCACCTGCGAGGTATGTCGATAAAAACTATCCTATGTCCTTCCCCGGGATGCAATCTATCTCTCTGCCAAATTTTATCGAAATCCGTTCAGTGATTTAGGCGTGAAAAGGTAACATACAGACAGACAGACAGACAGAGTTACTTTCGAATTTATAATATTAGTATGGATGTTTTGCCGTTTTTGTTTGGGCTGAAGTTGTCCTTGAGTGAAGTAATAACTGCCTTTGTTTAAGAAATAAAGAAAATACGTTTTGTGTGGTATCTAAAAATGACGCAAAGAAATGAAATGAAATGTTTATTGGTAAGTAGATCTTTTAAGACACTTTTACACGTCATTATTTAATAACTAGACAGCGCCGGAATTTCATAGCTGAGAAGAAATGCCAAAGCAAACTCAGAGGTCTTTAAAGACCAAACATATTATTATATTAGGATTTTATGTGCCACCCACCGCCAACTTCCAAACTCCCGGCTGTTACTAAGAAATTACTAATGGAAAAGCCCATAAACACATTGCCCGACCCGGAAATCGAACCCTGGATCCCTCGCTCAGCACGCTTAGCTATATAACATTACGCTACGACTCTTCGGAGTTGAGTAAAACGAAAAAAGTTCAGAAAGAACTCTAAGCTAATACGAAGTAATAGCGCGGGCAGGCGATGCGATGCGACGGGATGGGTCGGGGAAACAATTTCACGCGGACGAAGTCGCGGGCAGAAGCTAGTTAATCAATAAAATAGTTGCCGATTATTACTTCTTTGTGGCAAATTCTGAGCAGAATGTTTACTTCCGATCTTGTCGCTTGAAAGTCACTTTGTCCATTTGGATTGTCATAATGGACAAAGTGACTTTCGTTCTTTTGGTCCATATTAAACGGAAGAATGTTTAGTTAGGATCTCGTCGCTCGAAAGTCACTTTGTCCATTTGGTACATAATGGACAAAGTGACTTTCGTTCTTTCTGTCCATATTAATAATCAATCATCATTCTCCTGCCCTCATCCCAGTTTATTTGTGGTCGGCGCAACATGTCTTTTTCTTCCATACTTCTCTATCAGTCGTCATCTCGGTAGTCACCCCCTTTCTAACCATATCATCATTCACACAGTCCATCCGTCGCTTCTTTGGTCTTCCCCTACTCTTATAGCCATCGACAATCATGCTAAAACTTTCCTTAAGACATTTTCCTCATATCAATCAATATGACCACAAAATGATTACAGTAAATAAAACACAGGCACAAAAATTTCATCTTTATATTTTGTTACAAAAATATATTCATATTAAAAACTAGGTACAATATTAAAACTGTATAAATACAATACACGAATGAAATGATAAGTGTATGCACAAAACGTATAATAATGTATAAATGTATCTATCAATTATAAACGCAAAAGTATTTTAAGTTCCCATATACTTCTGTACTTAATTCCGTTAAATATAACATCACGCACATCCCCCGAAGGTATACAGATGGCAGGGACATCGCCAAGCAACCTGTGTTACCATGGATTCATTACATGATCCGGAATCCACTGCGTTGAAAGAATCATGGCGAGATCCTTACATTAATCACCGCCGAGGTCAGCCCAGAAAGAGATGGCGAGATGACCTGGGAGCGTACCGCGAGGACTAGCGCGGGAAAAGATGTCCTGGAAGGATTTGGGGGGGGGGGGCTGTCTGGGTTCGAACGCACGACCCTTAATTCGGGGCTGTTATCACTTGGCCACAACTGTGCTGGAAATGTTTCATCGTCATCATTATCATTTCAGCCGAAAGATGTCCACTGCTGGACATAGACCTCCCCCTACCGCCACTTCGAACGGTTCTGTGCTTCCCGTATCCAGCGGATTCCTGTGGCCATCATAAGACTATCGGTCCACCTTGTGGGAGGCCTTCCAACGCTATTGGCTTTTCTTATGGCAAAATGATGTCTCAATATTACACCGGCGTCCGGCACACATACCCTCCAAACAGGAACACTGCAATGCTTGGTAGAAGAAATAGGTATAATATTTTAAAACGGAATTAAATACAATGTATATTATTTACTTTTATTAGAGAAAATATAGGTAATGTCACTTTTAACAGCAAACATACTAACAAAGTCACTGGCACTAAGAATTTCAACTTTAAAATAAAGTTCAATTTAGAATGAATATAGAATTCTTCTCTTGTATCAGCACGTATTATATTCTTCTTCTTCTTCTTTTTATTCTTCTTATTCTTCTTTTATTATTATTCTTCGTTATATGAGAACAGCTCATGTCGTGGTAAATTAGTCAGTCAGCGAGGTGTTAGCGAGGCTGACTGTCCAGGATACGTCACACGTACATTTAAGTATCGTTCGAATGAAAACTATTATAGCATTATGGCGATTTTTTATTGGTTTATCGTCAACACTGGTGATCGGATGTTTTTTAAGAAACCTGGGTTTTTCTAGTGTCAATGACAATGTTAATAAAAATACCAGAATAATACTAAATTATAAAACGTATAGTTCTCGGCTTTTGTTTTGAGGAGTAATAAATAAATGGAATATTATCAAAGATTGTTATTTATTTACAATTTTCATTGTTTCAGAAGAAATATGCGCATACAACATAATCATCCTATAATGTTCCCACTGCTGGGACACGGGCCTCCTCTCTGTGAGAGGGAGTGGACCGTAGTCCACCACGTGGGCCCAGTGCGGGTTGGTAGATGTCACATGTCTTCGAATTGTTGGTTCTAGGACGTGCCGGTTTCCTCACTATCTATTCCTTCACCGTATTGAGAGCAATGGTGATGTAATAAATTACACAAAGTAACTGACTGGGTTCCAATCTACAGCCTAAACACCACTGCTCTTGGCATAGGCGTACATTACATGTATTTCGCTCAAATTTTGACACTGAGATTTGTGGGTTGTGGAGATAGGCAGTCACGCCATGTAAACTACTGGTATTGCAGCTGCATCCGGTTAGACTGGAAGCGACCCCAACATAGTTGGGAAAAGGCAGGCAGATGGGGATAATGTTGGACCACTTTTTAAATGTTATCTATACTAATGATAAGTTTGTTTGAAAGCGCTACTATCTGGAATTGCTGGTCGGATTTGAATTTTTTTTGTGCATTTGATGGCCCAATTCTTGAGGAAGGCTATAGGCTATTTAACATCACGCAAAGTCTCTTAGAAGCCGCGCAAAAAGAAAAAAGTCATAAAAAGGCTAAACGAAAACGAAGTGATAGCGTGCGACGGCCGGGGAACAAGAAGTTTCACGCGGGCAGAAGCTGGTACTTTAATAAGTTTTGATATAAGCATTCCATTTATTTATTATTCTGTTGTCTAGTTTGTCAGCTTACAATTCGAGGACAGCTGATCCGATATTGATGTTTTTTCTTCTAGTTTTATTATATTTTAATAGTGTACAATATTTAATTATTTTTTTTGTAAATATTAAGTTAAAATAAAGGTACTTAGATGAGATAAAAATATTTTTGTTAACAAAATATTGTACAGTATTAAAATATAGTAAAAAGCATGTTTTTTGTACAAAATGGTAACTAATGATTTATATAAAAATGGAATAACGTTACAACATAATTATTATAAAACAGTTTGAAAAAAGGAAGTACAAAGTTTTTAGCTTTTAGAAGCAAACAGCTCGCATAGCAAATTAAGTTACCTAGCAAAACTCCGCAGAAGTGATGAACATCGATATCTAAACAAGATAACACAGAAAAAATAAACTGATTTTTGAACTCATACTTTAAGTAACAAAACTTCCAGCGGCCATTAACCCCAATGAAAATCATAATTTATTTTTATTTTATCGTGTTTATATGTATATATACATTATGGTGGAGTGAAAATGTATGGAGATATTTTTTTTTTGTTTTTTTTGTAATAGCATAGCGGTAAAAAGCCCTATGGATGAGTAAATAAAGTATGTTAAATAGCGTTTATGTATTATAATGGCTCAAGGTGCCCCAGCACAAAAGAATTTTGAAAAAAAAAAAAGGACAATTTCGTTAATTTTTGACAGCCTCATACAGATTTTTTATGTTTTTTTTTTTCAAATCTTTGTCCTATAGGGGGCAACCTTTAAATATAAAACGTAGTCAAAAATATTTTCGCTTTTGCTTATTGTGCGTATCACGCAGCTTTTTGCGGGTATGCCATTGTAAAAATAAAAAAAATCACTCCACCCTACTAAACATACCTACCCATCACATCTGCACAGTTTTAAATTAAATATCCACTGGGATATTTTGTCCACACATACTTTTATTCTCTAAAATTGCCCATTGACTATCTGGCGTGCTAATTAAAACGGGGTGAATTTACAGTAACTGACAATTTTTTCAAACATTTCAGAGCTTTTAAAGCATTTTTCTTCACAGGAAAAGAGAATTAACGCAAGATTTTTTTGTGATTTCCGAAATCGCATGTTAAAGCTTCGGCCAAACCTGCGGGTCAAGTTCGCGGGCCGAGGGACGCGAAGCAGGAGCGTCAACAACGCGAAACTAAACGTGAACGTGGTCGCGTGGGTGTGCAAGGCAAAGACAGCCTATAATATTCCTACTGCTACAACACAGGCCTCTCTTTTCGAGAGGGATGGGCCGTAATCCACCACGTGGGCCAAATGCGGTTTGGTAGATATCACATGACTTCGAACTTTGGTTCTAGGACATGCCGGTTTCCTCACGATATTTTCCTTCACCGTTTTGAAAGCCGTGGTGATGAAATTATTTACACAAAGCGCCTACAGAGCGGGTCACCATTGTTCGGTGTACAACGCGCCATAGATGCGCGACTGATGCTCCCGCTTTGCAGTCGCTTTGGTCGCGCAGGTTAGGACGAAGCTTTATTGTACTAAGAGTGTTTTTTTTTACAAGAATAATATTTAATAGCTCCCTATAGTGTATGCTATGTATTAGATAAACATTGGAAGGTAATAATAATTATGTTTAAAAAAATGTACACATACATTTTGTACGAGCGTATAATTAAGTAATTTAAAATACAAAGCGATACATTTTGTTATCTTAAAGCCGTGTTAGCTTCTAAAGGCTAGGTAGTAACGAAGCTCGGAAATAAGGGATTTTGTGAAGTCTAGATATTTTTGCGAAGACGTTCCGGAAGACTCACAACTAGCCCAGGTTCGCACGGGCGATTTTTTTCCGCGGACTGGATTTTCAACGCACTGCTTAACGCTGAGAGTTGAAAATCCGACAACGTGTTTTTTTTTTACGCGATTCTCAATGCTTCCTAGAGTTGAAAGATCTAGTACCTACGCTATAAAAATCGTCGCGTTAAAACATCGCCAGACAAAACCTGGGCTAAGATTTAATCGCTTGATCCCCGCTCATTAGCGACCTTACTCTGGCGCACAATAAATTGTACTTAAACAACATGCTTCGTATAGGTATATGAAGAAAGGTATAATAATACTAATATTTAGCTACTTTATATTCTACGTACAAAAACCATACGAAATAAACGATAAACAAACTAAGTAAGCTTTATTAAAACTAGCCAAAATACATACACAGTATCAAAAAAAAAAAAAACTAGTTATTTCACAAAACCTCAAATTCCTAACTTCGCCTGACACTCTTACTATTTACACATGCACATCAGTCTTTATTCTTAGTTTCACTGTAACACTGCACTAAGTCCATCGGACAAAAAATCCATTTGGGAATTTATCCATTCAATACCTATACAAGGACATTCATTCCATTATGTTTTCTCGTCAATAGATGGCGCTATTAACAATTTTTGTTTCTTGTTAGTTTAATTTATTTGTTATTAATATTTTTTTAAATATAGAAAGCGTTAACGCTCGCCTTCTCTGTTTGAGAAGAGGCTTTTGCTCTGCATTAGGACAGGCAAAGGCTCATAATATTTTACTTGAAAAACTGCTCGGAAAGGGGATTGTAGATTTTTATATAGAGCCACTGTCGCGCCATTTTGTTTTACTTTTTACTTTCAGAGTGATTATTTCAAGCATCTAAGCATCAAGATGTACAAAAAAGATGGATGTCACATGATCAACTTTGAACGTTAATATTTCGGAAACGTGACACTACGGGGTTTGATCTTATTATGTTTTCTGTTTGCATTGATGTTAGCTATCGATTTATAAAGGATTCATACGTGGCAACAATTTCGAAAAAAAAAAAACATAATGGTGCGGCAGTAGGTATGGCCAAGGTCCTTCAAAGCCCTTTTCTTTCGTAAAAGTGTAAAGGAATAAAATAACTGCCGGAAATAAAGTCTCATATAAACTGCGACCGCGATTTACTTTCCAAACATATAAACAAATATATGATTTTCAAAAAAAAAAACAACTTTAATACACAAAAATAAAGTTCAGTTTACGCTACAACTTTAAATATTTTAACAGTTTCTCGATAATACTAGTTATTCTGAAATCAACTTATTTTACACTAGCATAAAGTTGATATTCGTTAAACTGGAGATAATATTAATTGGAAATAAGGGCTTGCATAGACAGACTTTTCTGTTTTGGTGCTAGAATACTTTAAATAGAATTAATTTGGATCAATGACTGTTTTTACAATAATAAAAATTTAAAATTCTAGTGTCAAATGTTTGAACTGTACACTATAACATTTTTATTGACTAATTCATCATTAAAAAATAATGAGGTAATGCCTTAGGATAGCCTGATTTAAAAAAAAATATCATACTGTGGCTTCACAGCTGAAGTGAAAAATTTCAACTAAGTTTTGGAGGGCACTGTAGCTGTAAAAGGATCTTTTGACGCTAAACTAACGTCGCCATCTTGTTTTCTCAATAATGATTAAATTTTTAGCAACAGCGCCACCTATCAACGGCATTTGAGCGCCAAAAAATCCTTGTAGCACTCTACAGTCCGTTCAGTTATTTTACTTTAGATTTTGCATCGCTGTCAAAATCACAATGGTCTTTATTTTGGTTGCAATAAGGTTGCTATTGTGTTGCTGTCATTGCCAAGTGTATCAAAATCACAATGACCTTTATTTTCGTTGCTATAAGGTTGCTATTTGCTGCTATCTGAGGTAAAATAACTGAACGGTGGATTTTAGTTTTGACGTCTATCAGCAAAATCTTACAGTTTTTAAAACTAGCGCCATCTATCGTTCAACTACACGTACCCAGTGTACCCGCGGGACGTTTGCCCAGCGTCGGGGTGACATCATCCGTTGATGCTGGACTCCTGACGTCTTTTGGGGATGAAGGAGACTGTCATTAAGTCATCTTCTTCTTGGAGAAGGCAGCCTTCTGCTGGTTTGCTGCGATGGAAGAGTCTGAGGGGAGAAATTGGGTTTTATGTTTGAGATTATTTTAGGTGGGGTAGTTGGCGTTTCTGCACGCTGAGCATGGCCACCATAGTAACGGATTTTGTATATGGAAGAATAGACAAAATTACAGATACTTAATTGATAAAATGACATATTCCTTTTGTCTATTCTTAAAAACCCATTTCTATAGAGTTCTTGCTAATCGTGCTGGAAATCTGGGGTTGGTTTCTAAGAGCATTTTAGGCATAGATTTCTTGCTTGAAGACTGAAATTACTAAATGTGTGTACCTCATGACAAATTGAAAACCATGAATCAAATGTCTACCCTAAATATTTGAAATCCTCTAACTGTGATACTTTTAAAGTGGGGGTGATTAAAGTGACTGAAAAAGTAAGGGAATAAAGAATGAACAATAGAAAAATTATTTTAAGAAATAATTATGGAAAAAAAAACAAACACAATCACACGCATGGCACAATACCCTTTTTTTTTCAAAATTAGACACAAAAAGGTTTATTTTGAATCAACAGATATTACTACCACCAAAAGACAGAAACAAATCAGACACGCATAGCTATTCACAACCAGTGGATACGCTTTCGTACCGTATCGAACATCAATCAGTGTTATCGTAGGAGTCTTCTAAACGCTGTTCACAATTCCAAAACCTGAAAATGTTGTCTGTTTTAATCAAATAGACTACCGCTAATCTTTCGACAGTTGTTTATTGTCGGGAGCAAGGCAGACCAGGTTATAAAAATGTGTAATTTTCGATACGATAGCCTATCGGATGGTTATGAATAGCTACGCATATAACACACCACAGAATTGATAAAAAGACGTACATCAAAATGAAACCATTAGTTACACAACGTTTTATGTCTCATAAATTTTGAAAACCTACATATTATACGATCTGTCAAAATGATTAACATTTGCATGCATATTTCCTCGTACCTCCAATTTTATATCTCAGAAGAAAAAAAAAATTGGGAAATCCAAAAGTGCACGACTCATAATGTACATTTGATCGTATAAAAAACCATATACAGATATTACATTAGTCAGTTTTTTATTTATTATAATTAAACTACTTTTAATAAAAGAGCTATTTTCAATAGAGCTCCTCCAATGAGTATAAATAATCTATTAAAAAAAAACACCCAATTAATTGATTTTTTCACAAGCTACAATGTTTTCAGGTTGTACACATGATTGACGGGAAATTTTGAAGAAATATTTTGATGTTTTTTTTTCGTTTCTACTGCATTAAATAAATTTTTGAAAAGTATTTACAGAATTAATCTCCATTAAATTATCTATACAATGGTATATAAACTAAGTAGGTGCTGTGTACTAACAGGAGTATAACAATAGAAACTGTTACAGAAAGGAGACAAAAAAAAATCGATCGTAAAACACTCTCTAATGCTTTGCGTTATAAGTCGTGCAAAAGTGCATTAAGATACGTGTGAGTTAAGTACTCTATTAGTGTACGGCGTGTAGTTTCGTGCATTATTAGGTTACTTAACCGGTCAAGCTCCGCGCGAACCCTACGTACAATATATACAATATAAAATGAATATATATGAAATCAATATAATAGAAAATCAATTGTGTCTCATTAGCGGAGCTTAATGAGTTAAGTCACACGTATCTTATACTATTTTATAGCTCATGTGACTATAAAATAGTATAAGATACGTGCCCGTACTTAGGTCACGCTTTTCTGTCTAAAAATGTACTAGTTAAGTCACAGTACAGCGTGACTGAAGTGCGGGTTTAGGCCACACAGTGCTGTAAAGACTATTAATCGAACTTCTTAAAGCACACCCCACATTTGACCTTTACTGTAATCACAATTGAACACGGAACTCAGATTCATTATTATATTATTTTAGAGTCGTGTTTTCATTGGAAACTTTAGGAACATTTGTCTGCATAATCAAATTAATGTTGCACACCTTTTTTATCATGAACACTAAAGTCGCTAATACACTAGGGAACAAATTGTCGTCCAACATTACACTGCAACGTTGCCCTGTGTCCCGCATCATGCCGCGCAACCATGCCTGGGAATCTTCTGGTTACGGAGATATTGTATGTCAAAATTCCAAAATTTTCTGACGTTTTTTTTTTAAGAAAACAGGTTTTTAATGTTATACAATAACTTTAAATACCCCCACGAACTCTGTACCATTGCATGCAACCATAAGTACAATGTTTTGTGTGCGTTACATTGCGCACTGCCGCAAACAGCAAATCACACCAAAAATTAAAATCGTTTCCCAGCAATTATTTTTGTGTAATGTTACTTAGTTTATGTACAGAATGCGTCGTTGACGGTTATTTAATGGGTCTTTTTACACCCTGTATGTTGCCCGCAACAATTTTATTTTATTCATTAGGGACCTAGGGTCAAAAAGCAGTTGCAGTTGCAAGTTACATGTTGCGGGACTTTTTATTCCAATAAATATAAGACCTAAAACGAACACAAAACACACACATAGACAAGAACACACACGTACCACCACATCTATAAGAAACTACATACTTTATACTTCAACTTTCAATAGAGCGGATTTCCAAGAGTCTCGGTTTTTGCTGTGATGAAAGAAAGAGATAGCAGATTTTACAATAGAATTTTGACATTGAGTTTGTTGTCCTAAAACTTGATCTTATCTAAGATTCTGAATTAAAGTTTCGATGAAAAGAGCTTCAGACTAGCTTATACTAAACGCCAAGAATCGTGACAGTCGCGGTCATTAAACGTACGAGCGTGCAAGTAGGACAGGGAGTCTCCCGTCTCGCTCTTTCGTTTCATGACCGCTACTGTCAGGAATATTGATTTAAATTAAGTTAGTAAATCTATGAAGAACCTTTACGCCAAGCTAGAAAAAGGTAAAAAAATAAATAAAATGAAAGCAGAATTATTTTCCTATTATTCTTTAGTTTAGTTAATTCTACAGTGCGACGACGAGAGAGTGCGTTCTTGAAAAATTACTTAATTACATTACTTTTACACATTGATTGTTGAAAGCAAGGATTATGTTGGCTAAAACGTCAAAAGTGTACAGCGCACGTAACTTGGCAAGAGAACTGTCTTCTAAACAGACATGTTTAAAAATAAATTATGGCTTATAACCTTAGAACAATGACAAGCAAAAAAAGTGTAAGTATTTTTTTTTTTTTGTAGCACTAATGCAACTATCCTTCCCATCCCAAAGATAACTGATGTCACTTGGAAAGCTGCCACGCTAAAATGGAATTGGGCTGGACACATCTGCCGCATGTGAGACGATCAATGGGCCAAACTTACGACCCAATGGGTCCCGCTTAGTGACAAACGACATCGCGGCAGGCCCAGACGCAGATGGCGGGATGAGCTGGACTCCTTTATTGAAGGTTGGTCCTTGGCAGCTCTGGACAGAGAGAGGTGGAAGGAGAGTATAGGTCTTTGCCCAATTTAGCACAGATTAAAAGAGATACAATACACCAGATAGATCAATTAAAAAGTGTAAAGTATTTATAAGCAGGAAAGTGTGCCTCACGGCTGCGCTAAAAACGCCCAGTTCAGAAAAAATGCCAGACAACTAGTGCCTGACGCTGGTTTTCAACTGGACCTGATGTGTGAGGTGACAGATATAAATAAGTTATATACTGCAACGTAACGTGTGTAAATAAACATATAAATAAAAACAGTAACGAATAAGTATGCATAAATTGAGTAAAATTAAAAAAGATAAATAAATAAATGAGATGGCCGCCTGATAGACCTTCGTTAATACGTAACATGCGCAAACTTTCTGTCACTACGCCAAAACCTTGCCAAGTTACGTGCTCTACTGTACAACTAAGATAGTTGCTGTTCATTTACATAAATTACTTACAATTTATTTATTTCTCAATAATTAAATAAAATAATTTAGTCATGGAAACAAAATTTTAATGAAATGCATCGTTTCATTTAAGTATTGCCAATAAATTAAGGGGACTACATGACCTAAACGCAAGTTTTATAATGGCAAAATGTATATGATCGACTACAGTAAACAAAAGCAGAAAAATATATGATATTCTTCAGGATATATGTTAGTTAAATAGTGTGTTGAAAACATAATACAACTAATTTGATACGATCGAACAAAATCACGAAGATACCTCTACACATTACGATACGTGTGATTAAGTAGTCCATTATAGCACGCAGTGCTCTAATAGAGTATACACGTACACACGTATCGTACACTATTTTATCTACACCCATGCCACCCACTGTTTCAGAAACTTTTATAGAGGATTCATATCATGGGTGTAGATAAAGTCTTGTATGCAACTGTACATAACTAGGTATTAAAATACCCCTTCTTATTCAACATTGCATAAATAACTATTATAGCACGTGTGACCTAAACCCGCACTTAAGTCACGCGCATACAGTGCTATAATGAGTATTGATATGTATACTAACTTGGCTAAAGGTGACGCCCCTCGTTCACTGGGGTCTATTCTTTCGTCGAGACCGCGGTGAACTGAGACTGAGTCCAGCTCCTCTAGGTGAATAGATTGAAGATATTCGGCTGTGCGGAGTTTTTCAAGTGTTGGTTTTTTGAAACTGTAAAACAAGAAATTATTTATTGTTAAAGAAAAAATAATTTCTAAAACACTTAAAAAATACTGAGACAGCTTCGATTCCCAGGTCGGGCAATTACAGGCACTTTGAATTGTCAAGGGGTCGATCAGTCAGAAAGATGAAGCTAGTTGCCCATTCCAAAGCGTAGGTACCTATGGAGAAGAACGGGCAAGAAACTTGATGGACACTCTTTTAAATCCAAACATTGGTTTTATCATTCATGTTGAAATTATACATGTGGGAACGATGTAGAATAATAATTTTAGTTAGTTTTATTAAGAGCTGACTTTTCCAACGCCAGATATTTTATTCGAGGAATAATTTTGAATTTTTGACAGTTCTTCTATACAAAATCTGTCAGATGTCAGGTTTATTCCACGAATAAAAATTATCTGTTGATTGAAAAATCAACCCTTATGATAAATGATTTATTTTCTGTAAGTAGCTTTGTACAAACACTTTTACACGTCAGTCATATTTTTTTTAACTAGATGAGGCGTTTCCTATCTGACTATTCTGAGAAGGAAGGCTGAAACAAACTCAGAGGTCACAGTCTCTTTTAAAGTCCAGACAAAATCTTGGTCAGATCATGTGAAGACCATGTAGATTGGTGTCTGAAATGGCCTTTTGAGGAAAGAACCACACGGATTGAGCGGACCTGTCCAGTCAGTGCACGCATTTGTCAAAAATCGTGCAGCTCAACTCAGAACTTGAGCAGCTCAACGATTCGACGAACCTTAGTTATGTAATTAACACACATGTAAGATAACCAGTGATATTAAAGTAAATACGTACGTTTTGAGCAATAAACTGGAGCAAACGACTGACACCGAACTCATCGCCATCGCTGCCGAAGCCATCCATGGCTGAGGAACAAACATACAACAGTTTAATATTACTATTGCATTCTCGTCCTTATTACGTGGAACTTATAACGTGTGATGTGTTGTCACAGTGTACTCGTAAGTCTTGTTGATGTGTATGTGGGTGTGTTTTATTGTTACCTGTAGCTGTAGTCCAAACATAGCGAATGCGCCGCTCGCTAGCGGTATGCCCAGCAAGTTGTACACGCTGGCGAACAGAAAGTTCAGGCGCACGCGACGCACCGTGCTGCGGGACAGCTCCAAGCACGCTACTACGTCTAGGAGATCGTTCTGTGACAGAAAACATTATGGTAGGATGGGTTCATGGCCAGGTAACAGCTACACAGGTCAATTGATCAAGGTTAAGGCTACGCTAGCCGCGGTCGGTCCGTAGATGGGCGACTTTCGATTTTATACCGAGACCCTTCCGTGGAAAGTACGTTAACCAGGTGATGGCGACGCCCACGTAGCCTGCGCGTGCGCAGCGAGTGTTTAACTGTACTACTACGTACCCGCATGAGCACCAGGTCCGCGGCCTCCACGACCACGTCGGTCCCGGAGGCGATGGCGATGCCCACGTAGCCTGCGCGTGCGCAGCGAGTGGTTAACTGTACTACTACGTACCCGCATGAGCACCAGGTCCGCGGCCTCCACGGCCACGTCGGTCCCGGAGGCGATGGCGATGCCCACGTAGCCTGCGCGTGCGCAGCGAGTGGTTAACTGTACTACTACGTACCCGCATGAGCACCAGGTCCGCGGCCTCCACGGCCACGTCGGTCCCGGAGGCGATGGCGATGCCCACGTAGCCTGCGCGTGCGCAGCGAGTGGTTAACTGTACTACTACGTACCCGCATGAGCACCAGGTCCGCGGCCTCCACGGCCACGTCGGTCCCGGAGGCGATGGCGATGCCCACGTCGGCCTGCGCCAGCGCCGGCGAGTCGTTCACTCCGTCGCCTACCATGGCCACCTTCTGCCCTTCTTCTTGTAACTTCTGTATCTTTGCTACCTTGTGGGAGGGGAGGACTTCAGCGTATACTTTGTTAATGCCGACCTGAAAAAGAAAAAAAATTATCTTTTACCAGCCGTGTACCCGATGAGATTTCCCATCAGCGAGAATGACGAACTTCAAAACTTAAAAGCTCTGCCCCTTCGGCCGGTTACTCTGTGGCGCGACATTCGTATTAATTCGGAAACACGAAGATTATCGAAGCGCAAACCTTTTTTGGTTTAACTGTATTTACATCTGCCTAGCCGCACTAATGGCCACTCCGATTATTTACGGACCATTATTGTTTTACCAATAATGAAGCAAATACCTTGTATAGTATATATCCTTGCAAAGTACACTTTCCCATATAGAAGTAGCTATTACTGGTAAAATTAGCTCAACAGCGTTTACGACGTACGGCATTTCATACAAACTTTCAAGCCCTTGTTTTTCGAAATGAATGAACCGATTTTAATGAAACTTCATATGCATAAGCAGGATACAATCTAAAAAGTTACTTAAGAACATTTTCGAAAAATAGTGTTACAGCCAAATTAGATCGATTTTAAAGTTTTAATTTTTTCAGAAACAGAGATTTCCAGTTATCTTTTTTTAAATAATACATTTCGAAAATATTCTTAAGTAACTTTTTAGACCTTTGTATCCGGCTTATGCGTATGAAGTTTCATTAAAATCGGATCATTCATTTCGAAAAACAAGGGCTTGAAAGTTTGTATGAAATGCCGTGCGGCGTAAACGCTCTTAACACAATACACTACTGGTATTACACTACTATTGGTAAGCAAAACGATTCGTTTGTTTATAGGAACCCAGCATAAGGTGGATCTCGTCACCACTACGCGTCACACGCGCCACGCAACGGTGCGCGGGACACGCGGCCCGCACGTCATGTCTACATATCGATATATATATAAAACAAAGTCGGGTTAGTTACACCATTTATAACTCAAGAATGGCTGGAACGTTTTTTATGATCTTTTATTAGTTGGATTTGTCTTCGCCCCGAATAGCAGAATAATTATTAAAACATGAGAGAAAATAACAAAAAAAAACTGAGGCGGCACGAAGTTCGCTGGGTCAGCTAGTAAATTCAATATAACCGTGTCCCCGCGCCACCCCGACACACGCCGAGCTGGACTCCCACGCACACCGCACTTTGTATATTCGCTATTTTGATTTAAAGTACGTCGTAGTGTCACTTCATTTCTTTAAGTACGTTGAGGGGCTTGTGGCTGAGTAAGAACAGCCGCACAGGCCATTCGATCAGGTTAAGCTACGCTTGCCGCGGTTGATCCGTGGATGGGTGATGATTGTACATACTAAGACTCCGTGCCTCGGAAAGCACGTTAAGCCGTTGGTCCCGACTGGCATTCGTGGATCTTTGACAGTCGTTACGGGTCGTCAGACAACCAGTCTTACCAAGGGGTATCGTATTACCCATTCACTGGGTTGTGGAGGTCAGATAGGCAGTCGCTTTATATAAAATATCCAGCTGCATCCGGTTAGACTGGAAGCCGAAAAGGCTAGTCAGATGATGTGATATTATCATTTAATTGTGCTTTTGTGTGTAGTATTAAGTCTTTTGCGTGCACTAACTAAATGCCCCGCGCGGGAGCCTGTTTTTGTGTGAGATCCGTTTATATGACCTTACTTACTTGTCTCGCTATAGCCACAGCAGTCTTCCTGTTATCTCCAGTTAAAAGACACACTTGCAAGCCCATCTTCTTCAAACAGTACACTGCTAAGTGAGCCTCCGGTTTTACTTCATCTGCAACTCCTATTGTGCAGACTAGTTGATCTGTGGGCAAAAAACAACGGGTTTAAAAAATAACGGGTTTAAAAAATAACGGGTTTGAAAATAACGGGTTTGAAAAATAACGGGTGTAAAAATAACGGGTTTAAAAAATTACGGATGTAAAAAGACGCTTAACGAAACCGAGAATCACTTGTTCTTCCCAACACTGTGATAATTTATTTGTACAGAGGGGTGGGTAATTGCGTATACACTAACGGTATACAGCCGACCAGCTGACTGACTAAACTGCAAAACATTATTGCGATCAGATCTGCGGAGTAATTGCGTAACCTAACAGTAGCAATGGCTTTTATATTGACAGTTCAACAACATTCATTGCGTTATTTACGTTGTTGAGTACGACTAATATACCGGATGATTTTTTAATAATATTTCTTTATTGATATAATTTTTTAACAGTCTCGAAATTTTTACAGGGTGTTCTACCCATGAATATGAACAATTTTAATTATGAGACCATTTCTCAAATCACGAAAAAAATCTGCTGTTTAATACAAAAGTTCAATACGTACAAGACGCAAATGTATGAAACAGCAGATTTTGTTTTTTGTGATTTCAGAGTTGATCCCAGAATGAAAGTTGTTCATATTTGTGGGTAGAACACCCTGTAAAAATTTCGAGACGGAATGATGAAGATCTCATAAACATGAATGGCTTACCGTTAATAGCGGCCAGCACAGCAGTTCTCCCCAGCTCCTCATCCTGCTGCATGGCTTCCTGCACTCTGCGCGGGACTGTGACTCCATTTCTGGACATCCACTCCCGATTACCAATAAGGACCACTTGTTCTACGTCCTGTGGAAAAATAGAAATGTTTTTAGAAACACGTCATAATCATTCGAGACCTGCTTTCACCAGATACCACTCAATAGCGCTAAACATATTTAAAACAGGAGAAGCAGTGATGGCCCAGTGGTGACAGCCTTGACTAACAAGTTGTAGGTCGTAGATTCGAACCCAGACAGGCGCTTTACTTTGTGTAAATTATTTCATCACCACTGCTCTCAAAATTGTGAAGGAAAACATCGTGAGGAAACCGGCATGTCCTAGAACCAAAAATTCGAAGACATATGACATCTACCAACCCGCACTGGGCCCGCGTGGTGGATTACGGCCCACATCCTCTCACAGTATGCCTTGTGTTCCACACAGTTTGACCACCTGTGCCGACCTTGCGGTATCACCCAATTGTACCCTAAATGAAGCAGTGGCCGGTGTTAAGCCCCTCACCTCGCCCGCCCCCGGCTGGTCTGCGCGTATCAAGCTGTGCAGCCGCGCGGCCGCTTGCCCCGAGCTGAGGGCCGCGTCGCCGCCCGGAGACACCACCTCCACTGGCACGCCTTCTACCAGGAATGTGCTGCCTGATCTGTGAAAGAAAATATAAGATAACATCATTTATTTCTAAAATATTATAGCACAGTCATATCAGTCATTTAGCAGTCATGTTTATTAAAAGGTGATTTATCAAAATAATCCTAAAAGTTCAGTCAAAGCATTTATTTCATATTAAAAAATATTACAGGCGTCTAAAGTGTCTGTGTTCTGTCTAAAGTGGTTTATGTAGCGTGTAACTAAAATGTATGTATATGTAATATGCATGTCTACTTAGCGACTAGACAATTATTTCCCGGGTGCGCACGCAGCGAAGGTCGTGTGGCTCACCGGGCCTGGTTGTTGAAGTTGACGAGGTGCAGCGGCTCCCGCGCGGGCGCGGCCAGGCGCGCGCGCAGGCCGCAGCCCGGCGCGGCCACGAGGCTGACGCACGTGAGGCCGCTGGGGCCGCCCAGCGCCGCGCTGCACCAGCGGACGATGGCTGCGGGGCGAGTTGGACTATAACTTTCATTGAAAGCGTTCAAATATTATACTTGACCGCTAATATGGCATGCAGTTTCTGAAAATGTCTGTCACTCATAGCTGTATGGCAATGTGTTTTTGAAGCTCGATAGTTAAAAATATTTTAAAGGGCTTCGAAGGTCTGTGGCCTGTCCGCCATTTTGAGTTTTATCAAAATGGCGGCCACATATGAAACCTTTATAAATCGATAGTTGATATCAATGCAATAAAAAAACATTTTAAGATCAAACCCCATAACAAAGCGTCACGATGCAGAGATATTAAATTAACGTTCAAAGTTGATCACGTGACATCCATCTTTTTTAAACCTGCTTACATCTTATTCCATAGAAGTTTGAAATAATCAATTTATTTTGTAAATTGAATAAACATAACATTTATAATTTTTTTTGACGTGATAACCTCTTATAAATCGATAAACGCCGGCTGCACGCACGAAAATGCATGACTCATTGTCACGTTCCGCCTGAGCCGAGTGTGCAAGCGAAAGCGCGGTACAAGCGATAGAGGCACGATCGGCCTAAAAATGTTTTTCTATGACGTTATCACGTAACGTTATCGTTCGTAAACTAACTTTAAATAAATAAAAATAATCTAAAAATAATCTGTCACCTCTGACCTAGACTAGAGTCAAGAGCGAACCCATTTCAAATAAAAAAAAAAATAACTACAGAAAACCATTTTTTCATACCACTTGCTCAAAAAAGTGACATTCTAAGCCACAAAAAGCGAACATAACAATAGTCATTTTTAATCTGTTTAAGAAAGAAAATTGTACTGAATTTCATTCATCCTCTAGGGGGAGAATGTGATTTAAATTTGGAATACTTACCGAAATTTATACTGAACTACATCTGTGTTTACACCATTGAGTTTGTATATAAAGCATTATACATCTTTTTGAAAAAGGGATACGCATTTATTATACAGTTATGATTATTAAATAAAATTACGAAAACCGACGAGGCCGTATGAGCTTGATGCCTTTGCTTTTCCGGCAAAAAAATATTAGTCTAGGAATTTGCTGCGTTTTTGTTTTCTTCAAATACATAAACGGTAAGTTTATTTTAATTTATTTTAATAAATAAGTCAATGTTCTAAAGTTAACTTTTACTTTTAATTGTCATTATTTTTAATAAATTCTTATCTCATATTATTATTGTGTAAATTTTTTCGCAAATGGTACGAAAAGTAGAGTATTTTCCTCGGTGATAAAGCTGTCTTAGTCTTGGGTGAACTTAAATTCCTCGCTACACTCAGGACTCGTCTTAAATCCCTCGCTTCGCTCGTGATTTAAGTTTTTAACACCCTCGCTACGCTCGGGAGTAAGCCTTCAGTCCTTCGTTACGCTCGCGATTTAAATCGTCACCCGCGACAGAAGACACTGCTTTATCCCCTTGGTTAATAATCTACTATTTTATTAAAACTAGTTGAGGTCAATGTTTCAGGTTGATCACTATTATATAGCAGGCATAATGTTATTGGACATTTCCTACAACTTTCAGTGACAGCCCGAGCTTCTAGATATCGTGTCGGGTTATGACAACAAGCTCGCCCTCTATTACATAGGAATAAAATTTTATCGACGAAATGTAGATGTCATACACCTGTAACTCCCTTGGGGAATAAAAGCATTATTTTTATGCTCACCTGAAGCCACCGGATGTTCAGAGTTGAGCTCAGCGGTGAGCAAGCACGCGAGCACCGAGCCCAGCGTGCTCGCCGAGCCGGTCAGCAGGGACAGCTTGGCTACGGTCGCGCTGCCACGGGTTATCGTGCCTGTCTTGTCGAAGATTACTGTTTTGACCTGTGGACAAGGTAATAAGATTGAATTAGGATCATGTGAACCTGTACGCACGGCTACACATCAAACTATACATAACCAGTATAAGCTGACTTCTGATTGTACGACAAACCTATACAATGCGAGGTCAGCGAAAACTAGAAATGTATAGCTTGATGTGTAGCCGTGTGTACAAACAATCATTGTCGTGGGAAAATATTGTATTCATCGTCATCAGCAGTTCACTGTTGGACACAGGGCTCTCTAATTGCACGCCATTCAGCTCGATGCTCGGCAACGCTCATCCAGCTTCTATCAGCCACCCTGCGAAGGTCGTCGCTCGTCGTGAGAGGGGGGTGGGCTGGGGGGAGGGGTATACGTTTGCCGATTTGCGCCATTAAGAGTAAACTAGTCGCGAGCTCGAACTCACTGGTGGTCATGGTCAAAAAGCACGCTGTCTCACCTGGCTTCGTGTCTGACAGAGCTAGTATCAGTGATGAGCAGTTAGACGCTAGTCTACATGCACAACGTCTAGTTCTCACGCACAGAAACACCGTTCTGAACTGATAGGCGCGTAAAAAAAATCGAAGGGTGCGAATTGAAAATGTTCTTTACTAACTTTTCAGACCTTTGCATCCTGCTTATGCGTATGAAGTTTTGTTAAAATCTGTTCATTTATTTTCAAAAACAAGGGCTTGAAAGTTTGTATGAAATGCCGTAGGGCGTAAACACTCTTAATAAGTAGGCCCATCTTAGCGTCCACTCCCGTTTCGACTGGCACAGCTGTAGGAGTAGCCAGACCTAACGTACATGGACACGCTATGGTTAGAGGGCGAAGTGGAACATACCCTGAGCGCGTCTGCACAGTGTCTATGCATTGACCATAATGTATACAGTATCTATGCAGTGTCTATGCCTCCGCGGTATCTATAGTGTCTATGCAGTGTATATTATATTTTCTACGCAGTCTGTATAGTGTCTGCACAATGTGTATGAAGCGCCAATACAGTGTCTTAGTGCTCGGCTAGACTGGCAGCGCGCGGGGAGCGGCGCGGGCTGCGTGTGCGCACTGGAGCGCGGCTGCGGCCTGCGTGTTGTCGTGTGCGGGGTTCGTCAAAACATAATGGCCACCATGACGGTGGGCGTGGCCAGCCTGCGCACGCGCACGCGATGTGTGAAGTGTCTACATACCTTGTGCGCGTTCTCCAGCGGCTCGGCGCCCTTGATGAGCAGCCCCATCTTGGCGCCCACGCCCGTGGCCACCATGACGGCGGTGGGCGTGGCCAGCCTGCGCACGCGCACGCGATGTGTGAAGTGTCTACATACCTTGTGCGCGTTCTCCAGCGGCTCGGCGCCCTTGATGAGCAGCCCCATCTTGGCGCCCACGCCCGTGGCCACCATGACGGCGGTGGGCGTGGCCAGCCTGCGCACGCGCACGCGATGTGTGAAGTGTCTACATACCTTGTGCGCGTTCTCCAGCGGCTCGGCGCCCTTGATGAGCAGCCCCATCTTGGCGCCCACGCCCGTGGCCACCATGACGGCGGTGGGCGTGGCCAGCCTGCGCACGCGCACGCGATGTGTGAAGTGTCTACATACCTTGTGCGCGTTCTCCAGCGGCTCGGCGCCCTTGATGAGCAGCCCCATCTTGGCGCCCACGCCCGTGGCCACCATGACGGCGGTGGGCGTGGCCAGCCTGCGCACGCGCACGCGATGTGTGAAGTGTCTACATACCTTGTGCGCGTTCTCCAGCGGCTCGGCGCCCTTGATGAGCAGCCCCATCTTGGCGCCCACGCCCGTGGCCACCATGACGGCGGTGGGCGTGGCCAGCCCCAGTGCGCACGGGCACGCGATGGCCAGCACGGACAGCGCGAAGTGGAAGGCGGTCTGGATGATCAGTTCCCAGTCCGCGTAGCCTGCGTTCAGGTACATTTCCTGCAAGCAAAATTGCATAGGGTGACTTTTTTTAAATGGTTTTGATGATCATCTTCAATATAAGGTGGCGACAGAGGATATTGCCCTTCCTGAATATCTCTATCTTTAAAAATTCAAACGATCATAATATTCATATTGTTTTTGACTGTAGAAAAAAACTTAAATTTTCATAAGTATCTAAGATATCTAACGGACTTTTCGGTTTTGAAAGAAAGAAAAAGTATTTATTGCGACTCGTACAGGAGGATCGCTAACCAAAATAAACAGTACAAATAAAAACAAATTATATAAAAAAAAAAGAAAAAAAATGAAACAGAAAGTCCTATACGAGGCCAAAAGGCTCCTATCTCAGCATGATGCTACGACATTTAAAAAAAAAAAAAAACCCAGCGCTGGTATTCTGATAGGGCCCGCTGTGATGTCACGCAGCTGTCACGCCGCTGTGATGTTTTGCAGTAGAATTAAAGCATGTATCAGACTGGTATGGTACAAACCATCAAACTTAACATCTTTCTCCACGGGACCAACCCAATACCTACTCGACCCAAATGATTACGATGTTGCTCCCATGGAGAAAGTTGTTAGGGCCATAACACACTGGCGATTTGCAAGCGAGTCCAAAGCGCGGCGAGTGCGCAGCTCGCTCACCGTGAGTAGCCATTTTGTACACTCTGGCGTCGACGGCGCTATCTGCGGCGAGCGAGCTGCGCACTCGCCGCGCTTGCAAATCGCCAGTGTGATAAGGCCCTTAAGTAACGCTCTCTAGGGAAACACCAACTTAGAGAGCGTTTTTTGACATCGTAAAGTCAAACCCCGCTACTATAATTTTTATCAGCCGTCACTGCGGCCGTTAGTAGGGTAGCTTAGCGGCGAATATTTATTTACCGGTGTAATAAGTTTGATCCTGTCGATGTTCAGGGCTCCGCTTATGATCCAGCAGACGAGAGTCAGCACAGACAGGAACACTACTAGAGGCACGAAGTAGCTGTAACAACGACATCATAGCCTGAGGGATTTCATTATTGTTTTTATACAAGACTAGCTGCACCCCGCGGTTTCACCCGCCTAAATGTCGATCCCGTGGGAATATCAGGGTAAAAAGTGCCAAAGCGTATCTTGTTACCCAGTAACTGGGTCGTGAAGGTCAGATAGGCAGTCGCTCCAAATAAAAAACTGTTATTCAACTGCATCCGGTTAGATCGGAAACCGACCCCAACATAGTTGGGAAAAGGCAGGCAGATTATGAAGTAAGTAGGTACAGTTAAACCAAAAAAGTTATGTGCTTCGGTAATCTTCGTGTTAATACAATCATAATGCTATATTAATACCAGGAAGGATCGTAGCACGTGGCGTTCTGTAGTTACTGCCTCCCCTCATGCGAAGAAGGCGTGAGTATAAGTATACTCGTATATAAAGCCGATTCAAACTTATGTTTAAAATTAATATTATTTCAAGTTAAACAAATATCAACTTTATTTTAATGGTAATTAAGTTGATTTCAAAGTGACAAGCACTATTGAAAAAGTTATCAAAATGTTTGAAGTTGCAGCGTAAACTTTATTGTGTAGGATTTAAAGTTATTTTTCCATAAACTCATATTAGTTTCCATTTTTTGGCAAATACATTGCAAATGCAGTATAGTATATGTAAGTTACCCAGCAATAGTATCCGCCAACCGCTGCACAGGCGCCTTGCTGGCCTGCGCGTCTTCCACCAGCCGCACTATCTGCGCCAGCGTGCTGGCCTCGCCCGTGTGCGTCGCGCGCACTAGCAGCGCTCCGTGCTGGTTTATGCTGCCGCCGATGACTACGGAGTCTGGGGACAAAAATGTTTAGTGTATTACTTTTACTCTGCTCGTGTGCTTCACAAAAGGATTTTGTGGAAGTTTTCAACAAAGGAAACCGCTCATTCCCTTCAAATGGCTATCGATAAAAAGATCTATCGATCACGAGATCTATTCTCTTTCTCTATTGGATATTTTCCTTTCATAGACAAGGCTAGGTTTTGGTAGAAAAAGTTTAATAATAAATAATATTATGTTTAATGTACTCGTATTCTATATCAAATTCTGCACCTTTGATTAGAGAAACGTTGTTGGAGTGATCATGGGGTTAGATTAATTTACTGGATGATTTTTTTTACACGATAAAAAAAATCTGCTGTTTCATACATTTTGGTCTAGTTTAGTAGCTATTGAACTTTGTATTATACAGCAGATTATTTTTTTCGTGACTTCAGAGACACAGACACAGACCCTTTAAAAATTTCGAGAAGGTAAAATAAATACGCGTTAACATTAGGACTAGGTTTTCTCTTTAGTTCATTAGGACGAGCTGCTACACATGTGTATTACAAGTGGTACTTATTTGTACCAGCTCGTCCCTGAGAGAACTTGTCCTTGAACAAAATGTCACCAAAACGATTATTCACTCTCAGCGCTCTCCAGAAATGAACCTTATTGGGAATTGTAGTTATGTTAGCAATACTTAGCCCCATCTATGCAGAACAATTGAAAAATGAACATGCCTCACTGTTTTTTTTGTTCAAGTAGGCAACCTTTCTAATATCTATTAAAATGTATGTTTCCGATTGATGTTATTTGAAGTTAAACAAATATCAACTTTATTTTAGTAGTAATTAAGTTGATTTCAGATTGACTAGCACTATTGAAAAAGTTATAAAACGGTCTGAAGATGTAGCGTAAATTGAACTTTATTGTGCAGGACTTGAAAGTTATTTTTCCATAAACTCATATTTGTTTACATGTTTGGCATAGCAAACGCAGATTAAATTCAATTTATTGAATTTTCTGAAACATAATATCGAAATTTACCTTTTGTCTTAGGTACTGGCATAGATTCTCCGGTGATGAGCGACTCATCACACGTACTCTGTCCGAAGATCACCTTCCCGTCGACCGGGACCTTGGCGCCTGGCACTACCTGGTGAGAAGGATAGCTGTGTAACATATTGAAAGGAGGCGGAATTTATAAAAGAGGAAAACATTTTACACTCATTATTTGGTCCTTATCCCAATTTATTTTGGTTCGGTGCAGCATGTCTTTTTTGCGTGACTTCCTACAGGTGGCGCCACAGGACTCCCCGCAGCCGCGCGATGACGTCGCTTGTTTATATTATAGATTCAGAGTAACAGCCGCACTGGTCGATCGATCAGGTTAAGCTACGCTTGTCGCGGTTGGTCTGTGGATGGGTGATCTTTACATACCCAGACCCCTCCGTGATTCGGAAAACACGTTAAGCCGTTGGTTCCGGCTGTCATTCGTGGATCTTAGACAGTCGTTACGGGTCGTCAGTAGAACGAAAGTCTGAGAACCAGTCTTACCAATGGGTATCGTATTACCCAGTAACTGAGTTGTTGAGGTCAGATAGGCAGTCGCTCCATGTAAAATATTGGTATTTAGACTGAGGTCAGATAGGCAGTCGCTCCATGTAAAATACTGGTATTCAGTTGGATCCGGTTAGACTGGAAGCTGATCCCAACATATTTCTGATGATCATCATTCCGAACATGTGTAACACAACAGATTTATACCAGTGCCGTCCATTATTTCAAAGCACATAATAAATATCACAGACAGCGACAGCAGCCGGCACAGATACTATACACTTCTGCCTCCCCCTTTGTGGAACACACGCCAGGCGACAGGCTGGAGGAGGGAGGGGATATCTTACATACCTTCAGAACATCTCCTCGTTCCACCAGGTCCACTGGGATGCTCTTCTCGCTGATGGGATGTCCGTTGTCGTCCAAAGTCACTAGAACTGCTTCTGTAGGCTTCAGGGAGAGCAGTTTTGATAGAGCTTCTGATGTTTTACCCTGTAAAGGAAGAGAGGTCATTTTATTTTTATTTTATTTAGCTGACGAAAGGAAATGAAAAGAAACAAAATAATATTTTGAAATTGATTATTTAGGTTATAATGAAAAGTTAAAAAAAAAAAAAAAAAAACTACTTCCGGAAAACTCCAAAATATGAATAATATATAAATATAATACTCAGAAGCTCAAAAATATGAGAAATAACATACGCTTTTTGTCCCAGTAAAGCCATCTCATGAATTACCACGCGGGCAAAGCTGCGAGCAGAAACTAGTGTGACATAAAATATGTAAATTGTTGATCGTTACCTTAGCGATATGTTCGAGCCACCTCCCCAGCGACACGAACACCAGCAGCATGGGCGGCGTGTCGAAGAACGTGACGGGACTCGTGTCCTGCCGCAGCGCCATGGCCGCGGCCAGCACCGACACGGAGTACGCGTAGCTGCGGCAGGCAGGCGGCTTAGTTAAGACCGTATAACTAACGCCAAGCCAAGCTCAACACACTTTGCAACTACTTTTGTAAACATGTTTTGCACTCAAATTGCAAGAAATGTTGCTAGGGACAGATCGACTTCCGAAATTAAAGTTGTTTTTCACTTTTTAGTGTCTTTTTTAGAAGGCTGTTGTTTTTTTCTTTTTTGCAAAAGAGTTTTGTTTACCACAAATACAAGGCTCAAGGAGTGGGCTTGTAACCCCCCACGCGGGCCTAGTGCGAGTTGGTAGATGTCACATGTCTTCGAATTTTTGGTTCTAGGACATGTCTTTCCGTTTTCCTTCGCCGTTTTGAGAGCAATGGTAGTGAAATAATTTACACAAAGTAAAGCGCCTATCTAGGTTCGAACCCACGAGCTACAACTCGGCCACCACTGCTCTTCCTAATGGGCCCAAGAATAAGTACTTCTTAACTTCAAAAGATGGCCTCAAAACGACTCTTCACCACTTCCTAGTGTCTAAGCTCCAGTTTAACATTGAGGCTGTTTAAAACATCTTATGAGCGTTTACGACGTGCGGCATTTCATACAAACTTTCAAACCCTTGTTTTTCGAAATGAATAAACCGATTTTAAGGAAACTTCATACGCATAAGCAGGATACAAATGTCTAAAAAGTTACTTAAGAACATTTTCGAAAAATATTGTTACAGCCAAATTAGACCGATTATAAAGTTTCCATTGAAACAAAGATTTCCAGTTATCTTTTTTTAAATAAGGCATTTCGAATGAAGTTTCATTAAAATCGGTTCATTCGTTTCGAAAAACAAGGGCATGAAGGTTTGTATGAAATGCCGTACAGCGTAAACGCTCTTAAAGTTAAATATTGATTGAGAATTCGAGATGAGTTTCTACCGGTACCTGATCCTGGTTTTTTCAATTTTATCTATTTTGACATTAGTTTACTATTATGGTTACCTGATTGTAGTAGTCATGGAAATTAAAACATCCATATTAGATGTCCCGTGCCGTAATGCCTTGTACGCTTGCTTGTAGAAATGCCAGCCACCGATGAACTGTGGAAGAAATAGAATCATTAGATTTATAGAGGTATGAGTAACAGGGTGGATCTTTTTGAAGGGGGTGGACAATATAGTAGTGTATACTGCGATCGTAATGCAGTTTCCAAACATGTAAACAAATATTTGCTTTTGGAAATACTATCTTAATCTCACACATATAAAGATTTGTGGAGGTGTGCAGGTGGGGTGGACAGTTGTAGTGTATGTAAGCATGTTGTGAGTGTAAGAGTCGTGACCTGCACGGGCGTGGACAGCACGAACATGATCAGGTTGTCCAGGCTGAGCCCGGGCAGCACGCAGCACATGTCCCTGGCGCTGTGGCCGTGCGACATGACGGCCATGAAGTACGCCATGGCGACCATGCAGGGGCCGCCGAAGATCAGGGAGATAAGGAACGCGTTCCGCCATTTTTTTATTTCTTCTCTGTGGACACAAAAATGTTGAGTTGAAGGTGGTGTTAAGCATCGTGGGGCCTCGTGGCTAAGTGATAGCCACATGAGGTCGATTGCTCAAGGTTAAGCAACACTTGCCGAGGTTGATCCATAGATGAGTGGCCATTTATTTCATACCCCTTCTTGCCTCGTGATTCGTAGATCTTTGGCAGTCATTACGAGTATTCGGAACCCCAAAAGTCTGACACCAGTCCTACCAAGGGATTTTTTTTTTGTTCTATGTGGTGTACAATAAAGTGTTTAGCAAATAAATAAATATCATGTTACCCAGTAACTGGGTTGTGGACGTCAGATAGACAGTCGCTCCATGTATTAATAATGGTATGTATACAGCTGCATCCGCTTAACTTGTAAGCCGACCCAAACATGGGAACAGCCTGGACAAACAATGACTAACACCATGTCACTTAGTTCGAACAGCTGACGCGCGTAGTCACGTCCCGCGTCTCACGCGGGATTCACTTAAGTGTTGCCACCCGCTAGAGCTTTATTTTAAGTAAGTTACATATACAAATACAAAAATACAAAATCATATATTATCACAATTAGCCTATAAATATATAAGTACCTTAAGACGTGTTTGGAGCCTCCCTTTAGACAAACAATGCCTGTATTAGGAGACTCCGCTCCTCTATATCATTGCAGTATTAAACATAAACTAACTGTAATGTGACCCTTACGATTATTTAGTTAAATTTTTGTTATTGATGAATTACTTAAATATAAAAAACATACTATTAAAAAAATAGAAATTAAAACATATATACAATATGTACATAAAGAGGTAAGAGGAACAGGGTGTAAAGTACACTCATCCTCTATGGAAAAGGGAGGATCCTCCGACCAGACGGGTGTTATGTCTGGCGGGCAACTGCCCGATGATTCATGTCGGGCCGTTGTATCTATGTTAGTTACGCGGTAAACTCTGCTTGCGAGATGCAGGATTTTGCGTGACGTCAGTATGACGCGTTGTTCGCATGTGGCAGTAGATACCGCTACATACTTACTTGTGTTCTAAGTAGTTGGTGGTCCCTCTGTTGTGCGGTGTGACCACACTAGACTCGAACCCGAGGTTGTTGATAGCTTCACAAATAGTTCTAGGACCTATCTGTTCAGCGTTGTATTTTATTTTGCCTCTGCGAACAAAACACAAAAATTAATTTTGAAGAGAAATTGAGAAAGGGCTTTGAAGGTCCGTGGCATACCTACGTGTCCGCCATACTGATTTTTTTTCAAAATGGCAATTATGAAACCTTTATAAATCGATAGCTGACATCAATGAAAACAGAAAACGTAGCAAGACCAAACGCCGTAAAGAGTCACGTTTCAGTGATATTAACGACAACGTTCAAAGTTGATCACGTGACATACATATTTATTGAACTTGCGTATACAGTACGAAAACTACAACAAAAAAAAAAACAGCTGTTCCCGGTTGCCGCGCATACCACACCGCGCCGGGCTGCGCTCGCGCAGCGGGCGCTCGCTTCGGCACCGTGTGTTACAACGGGCAGGATGCACTGGTTGAAGACCTTAGTCATCAAACATTGCGGATTATAATATATATCCATAAGGGTATGTTATAATACTCACTTGCTAGTAGTCAGCGCGACGGTACAGGACACGACTCCGGTCAGCTTAAGTACACTCTTCTCTATCTTACTGACGCACGACGCGCACGTCATGCCTTTTATCTGAAACAGGAAAATATTATTATTATTAAAATACACTGCTGCAAGCATCTGTAGAGACAAGGTGCCGATTCAATTGTTCAAATACTAAACTAAATTTAAGTTCAGTGCATCTTTTTCCATCTATTTCATTAAGAAAAGGACAGAAGATAAATTTTAGTTTAGTCCTGTCAAATTACTGTTAACTAAAATTCTGTTTTCATCGTTTTCGAGGGTACATACGCCGATAGAGAGGTCAAAATGAAAATCCATGATAGCGACATCTTTGTGAGAGCTTACCGGTACAGTATCCTAATAATTGTTGCTGCACCGGGTGACGTCATTACGTCGGCGCCGGCTGTCGCTGAAAACCAGCTCTGGGGCTCTGTCTTGCATAGGGTCGCAGCATAGCATAACGCTGAGCGATAGCGGTTTTGCGTGAATGTGACGCATGTTTACCCCTACGTATTTTTTTACTTTATTTTTTGTGTTTATGTTCTTTTTTTTGCGTCATGTTCACCGCAAATAAACTTTTTTCCTTTCTTTCTCTAAAAACGTATACTAGATGGCTCTCGGTATTAAAAACGCGTATTCGCGTCTGTCTCTTTCACACACACCGTTTTATACACCGTGTTCCGGACGATATACATAAACTTCGACCAGATGTTCAGATCATGGAAATAAACATTTTTCATTATGGACACATTAATGTATTCTTTTTTTTTTTTTATAGAGGGGCCCGTGGCAAAATAATAATAGCCGCACAGGTCGATCGATCAGGTTAAGCTACGCTTGCCGCGGTTGGTATGTGGATGGGTCACCTTCTTTACATACCATGACCCGTCAGTGCCTCGGAAAGCACGTTAAGCCGTTGGTCCCGGCTGTCATTCGTGGATCTTTGACAGTCGTTACGGGTAGTCAGAAGCCCGAAAGTCTGACAACCAGTCTTACCAGGGGGCATCGTATTACCCAGTAACGGTTGTGGAGGTCAGATAGAAAGTCGCTACATGAAAAATACTGGTATTCAGCTGCATCCGGTTAGACTGGAAGCCGACCCCAACATAGTGTGGAAAAGGCAGGCAGATGATGACTGACCAGTGGCGTGCACAGAGATTTCAGACAGGGTATGCACAAAAAAATCGCGGCCGATTTTAATTTACTATTTAAACACACTTTGCCGCCAGCACAGGTCTCGCATGTATAATTTTCCATTTTTTACAATAGACTTACTAAATAATTACTCGTCAATCATTAGCGTATAGCGCCAAGAAAAACAATATGGCGAAAAAAACTTTGCAATTTATTACGTTACGAACTAATTAATCGGTCATTTGGTCAATCCGACTAAAAAAAGTCGAATCAACAATTAAGCAGTGTTTTTACGGGTTCTGAATTTGAACGGTTTTCAATGTAAGCTATGCTTCTAAAACTGCAACACGCGCACACATTTTGACGCACACAGTCACATTTTTGCTGTGTACTACACGAGATGCGTTGATGAAGAATAAGCAAGGCGTAGTATCGCTTTTGCTCACGGGAGCGCTGCCTGCGCGGGTGGCGGGTGTTCGCAGCTCAAACGAGTTAGTTCCAAAAAAAGTAATAGATGGCGCGAAAGCTAAATTGCCATGTTTTTTTTAAATTATAGTTATTTATCATTCAGATGGGCATGTATTTAGGGGACTACAGGGTATGCAGTGCTTATTTGCATGTATGGAGTGCACGCCACTGTGACTGACGTTATTTTACGAAAACAAGTTTTTTGATATTATAACACAAATTTAAATGCCCCACGACCCCTGTATCGGTGCATGCACCCATAAGCACAATGTTTTGCGTGTGTTACATTGCGCACTACCGCGCAAACAGCAAATTTTCACACCAAAAATAAAAATTGTTTCCCTGCAAATAGTTTTGTGCAATGTAAGACCGCGTTCACACGGAGATGATCAGTACGGTTTTTTTCGGTAAAAAATTGGGATCACACGTCAACATCCCAGTGTTCATATAGTTAAAAACAAATGCAGCATGAGACTGCCATGTGATCCCAAAATTAAACAGTTAAATAACGTACTGATCGTCGCCGTGTGAACGGGGCCTTACTTAGTTTGATGTACAGAATGCGTCGTTGACGGCTAAGTGATGGGTCTCACACCCTGTATATTTGTAAGTTAGGATGTATACTTTTCTCTGGGTTATCTACTGCCCCCATGAAAGTCCCCAACGCCCAGGTTAAGAACCTATGATGGAGAAGATAATGGATGTTCGTGGTTGGTTTAAAAATACAGCTTACCGCCACATGCAGGTCCTTCTGCCCGCTACCATCACAGTCGCTGATCACGCTCGAAGGGAACCCCAATTCCGTGATACAGTTGGCCACGTCTGCCGCTGAGATCTTGCTAGGAGCGTACCGAACTTCGGCTTTTGCTGCTAATAGGGCTACGATTATTGACTGGACTCCTGTAAAACAATTAACAGTATAATAAAATATATATGGAACCGCTATTCTAGATTTTTTTTAAAGAACTGTTTTATTTTTTACTATTTAAATAGCATATAATTATAGAGGGGCTTGTGGCTAAGTAATAACAGCCACACGAGTCGATCGATCAGGTTAAGTATGCTTGCTGCGGTCAGTCCGTGGATGGGTGACCATCTTTACGTAACGAGACTCCTCCGTGCCTCAGAACGCACGTTAAGCCGTTGGTCCCGGCTGTCATTCTTGGATCGTTGACAGTCATTACGGGTCGTCAGAAGCCCGATAGTCTGAAAACCAGTCTTATCAAGGGGTATCGTGTTACCCAGTAACTGGGTTGTGGAATTCGTGAAGAAACCGGCATGTCCTAGAAAAAAAAGTTGGTAGACATGTGACATCCACCAACCCGCACTGGGCCCGCGTGATGGATTACGGCCCACTTCTTCTCTCAGAGAGGAGGCCTGTGTCCCAGAAGTGGGAACATTATAGACTGATTACGCTACAAATGGTCTAAATATTTGTCAGATCAGATTATAAATAGCTGTAGCCGCGGGCAAAGCTAGTAGGTTTAAGTTAGTGACACAACTCACCGTACAGCTTGGTGCAGTGCTTCTCGATAGCGGCCACGCACGACGCGCACGTCATGCCGCGCACGTCCAGCGTGCAGCGCGCCAGCTCGTCGTGCGCGGGCGACGCCGTGCCCTGACCAGGTCGATATACGTTACATTTTTGTTTTTAATTTTCTTACTCCAAAGCAGTTACTTTTCCACTTTAGAATTGGCCTTTTGTTTTTGTTTTGACCATCTTCACATACCAAGACCCCTCCGTGCCCCGAAAAACACGTTAAGCACGGTCCAGGCTGTCAGTCGTGAAGTTTTGACAGTCGTTACGGGTAGTCAGAAGCGCGAAAGTCTGACAACCAGTCTTACCAAGGGGTATCGTATTACTCGGTATTATCCAGTGACTGAGTTGTGAAGGTGCAGCTGCATCCAGTTAAGACTAGAAGCCGACCAACCCACCTAACATAGATGGGAAAAGACTAGGCAGATGATGTACAATTGACTTAAATCTGTGGTCATTCGAAGGGCATCTTATGGCAATTTTTTTTTTTTTTTAATCTCTTTTATGGGATTTTTGTACGCTTATGCGACGATGGCAATCCCATCGCGCTTTTACAAAATATAACAACATACAAAATAAACTAATCTTGGTCATACAATTCTTAATCTAATTTCTTATCTAATAAAAAAGCATACAATATTTTAGCTGCTTTAGAAGTAGGTTTGGCTAAAATACTATGGATCATTCCAACATAGATTTTCGACAATTTTAAAGAATTGAGAAGTGCGTTTCTTTTGTTAGTATATCGGACACATTCCACCAACACATGCTGTGCATCCTGTACTGTACCGCACACCACAATGGTCAAATGAAGAGATAAATAAAATTATACTTACATTAGCCTTCGTTCGACTCTTCACAGGAGTAGGTGGTTTGATGCCGTCCCCTGAACCTTCCTCGCTTCTACTTTGTGGAGATGATTCTGTAACCAAAGTAACATTAAAAGTTAGTTATCTTTTTTAAAGGATGGCTAAAGTAAATATGTTCATGGTTACCAGAAAGAAAAGTACGATCTCACTGTTGGGACACAGGCCTCCTCCCGGTGAGAGAGAGTGGGCCGTAATCCACCACCCATTGCGGGTTGGTAGATTTATTTATTTATTTAATACTTCAAGCACATAAATGTACAGAGTTGGGCTTAATGCTATAGGTAGATGTCACATGTCTTCGAATTTTTGGTTCTAGGACATGCCGGTTTCCTCACGATGTTTTCGTTCACCGTTTTTGAGAGCAGTGATGAAATAAATAACCACGACCTACAAGTCGTCGGGGTCGTTACCACTGGGGCGGTGAAAGAAAACCTTTCACCGTTTACTACATCTTGTAAGTCAGGCCGTTGCCACAGGGTTCCCACTTGTCTCCAGAAATGTATTGTAATATTTGTAATGTACAATTTGTTATTTTTTTCTTTGCCATTTCCATTAAAAAAATATAGTTTCGTGTATTTACCAGAGTGCCCGTCCGGGTCGTGCACGCTGACGGAGAAGCCGAGCCCGTGCACGGCGTCCTCCAGCTGCCGCGCCGACGTCGCGCCGCGCACGTGCCGCACGCGCGCCGCGCGCTGGGGCAGCGACACCGTGGCCGAGCTCACGCCGGATATCTCGCGGAGGGCTCCTGGAATCACAGAAGGGAATAAGTCTTTGTTTGAGATTACTATAGGAAAATACAAAAAAAAACTTACAATTGGACGATACCAGAAAACGGTCTTTTAGGTGTCCTAAATGTTAAAAAAAAAATATCTGCCAACTCTATGAACCTAAAAAAACCTTTCCAAAACTTTTGAATGACAGATGTCGAAGTGCGACCAGTATAGCTAACCCAACAAAGAAAAACTTCATACAAACGCGCAGTGACAGATGCAGTACTACAGAGCGAGGCGAAACATGAAATTTACCGAAGCGCATACATTTTCTGGTATAACTGTACATGTGTTATATGAACGTACCTTCAATAGTATTGACACAGGACTGACAGGTCATGCCGACGACTGACAGTACCACTTCCTGCTCGTCCACGTCGCTTGTTCCAGACGACATGTCTATTAACGTGTCTGTTGGGATTTCTTTGGGTAGTAAGTTTCTGGAATCAAAGAAAACTTGCCGTTAGAAAAATTCTGATGATTTATTATGCCTACTTACAGTATGATTAATCATAATAATATATTCTTGTTAATGCAGTGTTTCTGAACTGTTCTTATGAAGGTCTACTGCAAGTAGACCAAGCAAAATGAGTAGACCAACACCTTAAATGTTCGTCTATTTAAGAAACCTAGAAATAATTTTATTTAACCACATTTTTATGATGGTCTTTTGTCAGTAGACCGAGTAGACCAAATAAGACTGACCTAGTTTCGTGCTCCGTGGTGTCACTGGGCACCTCGAAGCCCATGTCTTCTATATGAGACCGGATAGCCTCCTCTGTGATAGTGCGCGGCTCATATCTGAAGTAGCCTGCGTTTTCTGATAGTTCCACCTGGAAAATTAAACAGATGATGATTACAATAATCAGTTTTTTATATTACCACTGCTGGGACACAGGCCTCCATCCTTCGAGAGGGAGTGGGCTGTGATCCACTACGCTTGCCCAGTGCGGGTTTTGGTAGATATCACATGTCTTAAAATTTTTCGTTCTAGGACATGCCGGTTTCCTCACGATGTTTTTCCTTCACCGTTTTGAGGGCAATCAGTGGTGGTGAAATAATTTACATAAAGTAAAGCGCCTGTCGGGGTTTGAACCCACGATGGGCCACCACTGCTCACAATAGATGGATGATGATTAGAGTTGATAATTCCTTCTTTCATTCAGTCAGGTCAGTTTCAGGACTGACCTGAAAATTGCAAAAAAACGAAAGAAATTTTGAATTTCGCGGGCTACCCTGGCGTTTGATCCTTTATTTTTTAGTTAGCCTGCACTGTCTCACTTCTGGGCAAAAGTCTTCCCCAAATCCTCCCAGAAACTCATTTCCCGCGCCGCCCTGAACCAGGCCTCGTGGTACGCCTCGTGTGGAGGGTTTCCCTTACTTTTTACTACGAGCTATTCTTAGATGGTGCCGATCGAGAGAAGTAGACTAAGATATCAAACTATATCAATTAGTAACACATGGTTTTCGAAGACCTAGTTTTTACGATATTACTTTTACATTACCGTAATAAACAATATCAATGGATCAATAAAATTTAGTGCGCTTGATAACAATGATAGCGATAAAATTTGACAACACAACGAAGTTGTAATAGTTTTGTTGCTGGGTCGGCCTATATCAGCCTTTAACAATCTTAATGCAGTTAAAAGGCCTCTTCTCAAACAGAGAAGGCAGATGAATTGATCTCCACGTTTGCTTACTACATGTTCAAACTTAAACTTAATAAAGCATTTGTGCTACTAACATAATAAATGTGAAAGTTTTTAAATTTGTTCGTTACTCAATCAAGGATAAAATCAGAAATGAAATTATCCGGAAAAGAACAGGAGCTACCGACATAGCTTACAGAGTAAGCAAACTGAAGTGGCAGTGAGCTGGCCATGTTTGTTGAAGGACCGATGGCCGGTGGAGCAGACGAGTCCTGGAGGGGTAGGTAAGGCCAGACCGCGTATCGGCAAGCGTAGTGTGGGACGCCCTCCAGCTAGATGGACCGACGACCTAAAGAAGGTGGCTGGGACAGACTGGATGCAAAAAGCGGAGGACAGGGTGTTGTGGCGCAGCCTGGGAGAGGCGTATGTCCAGCAGTGGACTGCGATAGGCTGAGTTGATTGATTGATTGACTTTTGAAATAGACCATAAAAACTCTACGTAAAACGGCCTGCCATAGATATAGACTCCTCAATGCAGTTGCATTCATTATAACAGTAAATTAAAGTTCAGCTTTGACTGCATGTTTTGGAACACAAAGAGCAGGATAGGAGGTGGAGCCTGTGGGGCACAGTTTCCGACACAGCTCCACATCCACACCCTACTGCCGTTCAGTCGAAGTAGCCCCACATTACCAGATAGGAGTTACATCTTCCCCACTTGTGTTTAGACGGTTCAGGGACTTTCAAGTAGACCACGGAAGGTAACGCACTGCAAGGAGATGTTCCTTTGATAGTAGATAGTAAATAGAAATGGGAAGAGTATCCTGCCACAGTTTGCAACGGGCGTCAGCCGGGTTTCCTGGTAGAGACGGTGTCGATTACAAGAAGCTATAACATGCCTACTTTTTAGACGAAAGCGACGTCTGCGCTGCCACCGACGACGCTGTGGAAATGGCGAAGTTTTGAGCCAACAAAATCTGACATACAGTCGTGCCAGCGACACGGAGAAGAAGAAGAACTCAGCTGCATTCGTTTTAACAGTAAATGGAAGTACAGTTGCACCTTACCTTAACATACTCAATGCCAGGCAGCTCCCTGACTGAACCCTCGATGCTGCGCACACACGACTGGCATGTCATGCCATTGATAGCCACACGAACTGCTACCAGTTCCGAACTGGACTCTCTGTGGACAAGAGATGGGTTTTGGTTAGTAATGAAGACTTACGTACTGTTTTAAGCTAATGATATACAAGGTAGGATCATCGACGCGCAACCAGAAGACCAATTCCCGTAATTAAAAACGTTCAAAATCTAGTCGCAATCTCTTCTCAACGACAATCTATGTCAAAAATCTAGGAAAATTAGAAGTATTTTTAACAGATTGCGATTGAGATCAGGCTGTGAACGTTCTTAAAATTACGGGAATTGCCTCTCTATTACGATGGATTCAATACATGATTCTGAACCACCCTGAGTTGAAAATTTCAGTCGGTTATTTAAAAAAAAGCTGTTCCATACATTTTGCCCGCGTAGCTATTGCACTTTTGTAGGGAACAGCAGTTTAAAAAAAAAACAAACACACATTTTAAAAAATTGCAGTGAAAAATCATTTTAATTTTATTATGATTAGACATCGTTTGCCATCACGTTTTTGAAGTTCCGCCCCATAATTTAATTTGACCCGTGGTTCACCGTCATTGTCGGTAAATACATTGATAGTGTAAAATGAAATGTTATTGTGGTTATTATTCATAGATCGTGTCAGGTTACTAAGCAAGGAAACCATAATATCATGAGGAGAAACAAGTTTTGTATCGGAATTATCTAAATTTGGAACATATACTTATAAAAAAAGATTAAATCCGCGCCACGCATATCGAAAGTGAAGCACAGTAAGTACGGACTGCTTGTACAAACACGCCTCACGCTCACATTTACATCATAGTATGCCGACCGGCCGCCATTACGTGACACGACAGCGTCAATCGTCAATCACGCACACATAGATCGGTACGGTGCTTCACTTTCGATATGCGTGGCGCGGATACCATCTTTTTTTATAAGTCTATGGTGTGGAATTCACTCTACCAGAGGGGTAATTGCATAACACACTAAGAGTAGGATAGGAATCATTTTGACAGTTCAACAACATTCACTGCGTTATTTACGTTGTTGAGCAGACTTTTTCGAACATTAGCAATTTCTATAATAATAAGGATTTTTTTTAACATAAATGTTTGTAAATTGAAATTTGTTTAAGTTTGTATGCTTTTCTTTTTTTACCCCCGACGCAAAAACGACGTGGTGTTATAAGTTTGACGTGTCTTTGTGTGTGTGTGTCTGTCTGTGGCATTATAGCTCCCGAACGGATGAACCGATTTAGATTTTTTACTACTAAGACTAGTTTCATAAGTTGTACTGTACTAACATTCTAAAAATTCAAAAGTCTTAAGTTAAAATATTTTATTTATTTATTAATTATACATATGTGAAGACGAGTCTCATGCAATAGGAGGCAACATAGATGATATTTAGATAAAAAATAATGACTAACACAACTCAAATAGAACACGTAAAACCGCAAAGGAAAACCGTTAAAATAATCAATAACCACGTCAGATATATTCTAAGACGCAAGCAATGCAATTAATGACTTCATAAGCCACGTAGACTTATTTTAACATTTTGACCGCCACACGTCAAAAAATGAAAAACGTGCCCTCGGCGCGCGGCGTCAGTCTGTCATGTAATCGAACCGTGCGTGGCGTGGAGTGCTGGGCACATTTTGGTTTGTCAGCTATATGTCGCAGCCAACTGATTAAATATGCCGTTTAGTTAACCGCCTGGCCTTTGGAAGTAGTGCTCGCCTCGCTTCGCTCTCATTGCTCGCACGCGGTTCTAACCTAATCTAACCCATTTATTTGGTCGGGGTGCCCTGGCTTAGTTACTGCGACCAATTCGGCTCTCACGTGATTGGTTACAGTTCCAACCTAAACTATAATATTGAATATCATTCAGGCCGTTAGTTGAAAGGCCGCTGTTTAGTTAAAAGGCTAGGCGGTTAACTAAACGGCTAATTAAACCAGTTGGCTGCGACATATGCATGACTGTGGCGGTCAAGGCGTATAAAAAAAAAACTGGCGAAATGTGGGTTACTATAGTACAGACGCCAGCACACCAAGCTACCCGAAACTGTCAAATTTTCCCAATCAACTTTGAACCTTATGGTTTAGCGATAAAGTTGAAAATCTATTAAAGAAATTTGACAGATTTTAGTAGCTTGATGAAATGGCGTGTGTACTAGTTACACCTCTGCTTAAACATTCTGGAAATACAGGCGGCTAGCTGTCGAAAGATTAGCGGTAGTCTATTTGATTAAAACAGACAACATTTTCAGGTTTTGGAATTGTGAACAGCGTTTAGAGGACTCCTACGATAACACTGATTGATGTTCGATACGGTATGGAGTGGTTGTGAATAGCTATGCAGATTTGAACGATGAACTTGAACACAGAATTTATATCAATAAAGCATTTCAGGCAGTTTTGAATTGTCAAGGAGTCGTTCAGACAGAAAGATGAAGCTAGTCACCCATTTCAAAGCGCAGTGGGTTCCTGTGGAGAAGAACGGGCAAGAATTGATTATGTACGCCAGCAAATGCAATCATTTGTAAAGGCCACGACATTCCGTTATCAAAACGTTTTTTGTACAAAGGTACTTACAATAAAATAACAAATAAATAAATTAACAAAACGATGTTTTTTTTTTACAGAAAACAATACAAAAATAATCAAATAAACACCTGCATTTTTCAATAAACAATATTGATAACTAATACTATAGAGTTAAGTAACATTATAATATGCTGATAGTAACATAACTTCACGGCTGTGTTTCCCAAAGGGTTAGGCAGAGCTATACATCTCTCGATACCTTTCACGTCAGCAGTTTCGCTAGCCAATTTAATTTGATCCAGGATAAACGAAGTAAAAGGAGTATGTAATTTAAGGATCGTAGCAGGTGAGGTTCTGTTTATACCTACCCTTTGTTTTTAAGGATGGGAAATCATCAAATGACCCCTCCCGCTCTGGGTGGAGCGGAAGGGAGTGTCAGACTCTTACTGACCAAAACCCATCCGTGTTCCTTCCTTAGCCCTTTATGTTCCGGGGTAGCGGTAACCCTTTCGGACAATCCCGCTGCATGAGTTTCTACACGTAATGTTATATTTATCTTCCAGCTACATAATTAGTCTTTGTGTCCAAGACAATTAGCACAAATATTATATTCTTGTGTTTATTTTCAAAACTATTAAATAATGAGCCAAGTCTAATTAGCTATTTTCCAATTAGACACGCATATGGAAAAACTATGAAATTAAGTAATGAGTTATGGTCATTTCACGACTAGGTAATTTGTACGATCGCCTTTAGTTTTACCCGTAAAATAACCGTATATACTATTACTATTATTACTATTATTAATTAAACATACCGTGAGAAGATTGCGGTTGATTATTAATAGTTGTTAAAATCGTTTGATAAGGTTGGAGTTTTGAACTTGACCTAAAGAATCTTTGTTTTGTAATTATTAATACACGGACGGCGGCAAACATGACGCATAAAAAGAACACAAACACAAAAAATAAAACAGGTTGGGGTAAACCATGCGTCACATCGCATCACATTTGAGATAAGATCTCTGACAGTTTCTATTCAACATAAAGATAACACAATCTAATATATAAAATTCTCGTGTCACAGTTTTCGTTGCCATACTCCTCCGAAACGGCTTGACCGATTTTGATGAAATTTTTTGTGCTTATCCGGTATCTATGAGAATCGGAAAACATCTATTTTTCATACCCCTAAATCGAAACTTACGCGGGTGAAACCGCGGGGCGCAGCTAGTAATCTATAAAGTCTTTATCAGTGATATCAATTTCTAAACACATCCGAAAAGATTAGCTCCCAACCAACCACAACAGATAATTTATCTGTTCTGTGCAACCAACCATAAAAAACAAAAGAAAAAGCGGTTCAAACCAGAATGAAAAAGTTTAAAGTGGATAAGGACAGAGATTAAAACAGAAGAAGAACTAGCAGGGGATCGAGGGAGTTTAGGGGATCAGACCTCACCTGAACATAGATCCGTGGACCGGAATATACGAGTACCTGTATTTCTTAATTTGTCCTTTCTTTTTAAATTTAGAATACTATGTTCCATTGACTATCAAACCATAGCCATAGCTCCCAACCATTATGATGTAATCTAATCATCTATCTGCCTTTACTAAAGTAAGTTGTGGTGTGTTGTGATATTTTACATCGAGCGATCTGACCTGACCTCCACAACCCAGTTAGAACCTCCGAACCCTAGTGGGTAGATGTAACTATAACTTCGTAAAGTGGGGCTACCTCGACGGAACGGCAGCGGGGTGTAGATTTGGAGCTGTGTCACAAACAATGCTTCACCTCCTATCCTGCTCTCTGTGTCCCAAAAAATGCAGCCAAAGTGACCTCTGCACTGCCACCGTCGACGCCGTGAAAGTGGCAAAGTTTTGGGCCAATAACATTTAAAAAACTGCCGTGCCATCGACACGAAAAAGAAGAGAACCCATTTACTGAGTAACACGATACCTAACATCACCAAGCGGCTATCTAAACTATGCCAGGAGAGTGTACCCGGCTTTTTCGGTCATACATATTATGCGTTCACCTAAGCATGGTCTGGAAAGGCTTATGGCTGGATGTAAGAAAACGCACTCAAGGCAGAACACCGGCAAGATGGTCAGACGCGATCAAGAAGGCTGTTGAAGGCGAGCCTCAGCATTGAGGTAACGACGAAGAAGAAGAAAGACTGGTTGTCAGATTTTCGGACTTCTGACTACTCGTGACGACACATACAAATACAACGAAATTAATAAAAACATTACGTTGTGTGTCAGTTTCAGGGATGATAAGAAGGCCGGTCGATGACCCCGTCACGGACATCGGTTGAACAACTTGAACTCTGGTATCGAGGAGCACAAGAGTGAACTTTTGATTGAACGGGATCCAACGAAAATAAATCAAATTTAATACATCAATGACATAAACAGTATTTTTTTGTTTGGCCCAAAGTTCAGCAACGCGGATACCATTCACTGACGCGGCCATTAGGTCCTCACATGTGCAGGTGACCGGGCCCGCAGCTAAATAACAACAGGCTCACCATGACACGATGTATGATATGCATGACGACCGGATGACAGTTTGTATGGAAGATCGACATTTATGTCGATGAGAAATCCCATAAGCCACAGGACTTGTACTTAATATAAATAATTATATCGTTGCGACTTAACTGTACTGTTGCTACTTCACTAGCATTCCTCGCCTGGTTTTATTATAAGACCAACCTGTTCGGCTGCGTGCACCGGTTGGTATATAAACTATGCAGAAAGTCTTTGTGAGTCAGTGGTGTGGTTTTTAGTGTTTATATTTTGCTTTAAAAGAGTGTCCGTGGCTCCGTGGAGTTTCTTGTCCGTCGTTGTCCATGATTTATTCCGGTCTGATGCCTTGAACCCCGCCTCGCTCCCCTGCTAGTTCTTCTTCTGTTTTAATCTCTGTCTTATCCACTTTATCCAGGTTACATCAACTATGGACGGTAGCAGCCTCCTTCTGTGATGGTCAAAGAGGCCGCCGTGAGGGATCGGGAGAGGGCTGATCCTGCTCGGAGAAGGAGGCGTCGGGGTGGCAACCGCCTTGGCGCCTAGCACGCCAAAACCTTCTTACCAAACAAGGTGAGCGGACCTTTGGGGTCGCGGGCGCACACAGTGGGAACTCTGTCCGCCCACCAAGTGACCCCAGGGAAGACGTGGCACAGTGGTCACGTGCTGCCGTGCATAGCGAGACTCAGGGGAGGCCCCTTTATAGTCTCCCCAGAGACGTGCCTTACAGGCGTTGCACGGGGGGGTTCCGGACTTTGTCTTTTAAGAGGAACCGGGACCACCCCTATGTGCTGATGGTGATCACTGGGGTAGTTTTAGTGAGGTAAAATTCCCACACTCCCCGACCTCCCTCCCCGGAGGTCGGGTGTCTTTTGAAGGTATCCCAGCCAACAAAAAAAAATAAAAAATAGGTTGCATCATAGTCTATGGGTTACATCAACCAGTTGGAACCGTGCACCTACCTTCTGACGTTTCATAAGTGATGTAGGTTTATCACACTAATATTATAGAGGCGAAAGTTTGTGAGTGTGTTTGTATGTTTGTTACTTCTTCATGCCAAAACTACTAAACGGATTTTGATGCAGATAGTCTAAAACCAGGATTAACATATAGGATACTTTTTATCGCGATATTCCCACGGGATAGAAACTTATACGGGTGAAACCGCGGGGCACAGCTAGTATGTAATGAAATGTTTTGAGTTTGATGATAATTTTAAGGCAATATTTTTACAAACCGGTGTGTTATTTCGGAAATGTCACAGTGACAAAACAGGTCTACTGAAGTAAAAGTAAATGGCATTAACCAACAAACACTGTGCGATTAAATAACATCACGCCTTTAATACCCAAAGGCTTAGGCAGAACTTATGGTACACCTACATTTCGCCAGTTGTGTTTTAAGTCCCATGTAAAAGACAATATTTGGTGACGATTAACTTGTTCACAAACTAAACTAAATTTAAGTTCAGTGCATCTTTTTCTATTTCATTAAGAAAAGGACAGAAGATAAATTTTAGTTTAGTCCTGTCAAATTAATCAGCGCCTGACACTACCACGTCGTCGTCGGTGACGGACGGACTCAGACTAAGTTAGTCTGAGGTGACGGACAGCTACACGTCGCCGGCGCCGGTCGCGGTTAGCGTGTGGTCAGATAGACCGTATCTTTACCGGACCTTATCTGACAAAGCGCAGAATATCTGTCATAAAATTTTCATGAAACAACATTTTCTGCGGTTTTCCAAATGAGTTAAACTTATATTCATGAATTAACTTTCCACTTGGAAAAATGCCAATGATTTCATTAATTCACGCTAGGCTCAGCGTTACAAATGTATTTACAGAATTATATTCATTAATACCTCTTTATAAAATTTATTTTTCTATTATTTTTCTTTATTCATTTATTATTACAATTCTTTAAAGTAATATTTGTTACGGTCGCGAATCATGTTATAATCAACTTAACCTGACATGACACTCACATGCAAATTGCAAAAAAACGGAAGAAAATTAATTTTGCGGGGTACCTTTATTTCAATTAAACCAATTACAAGCACTTTTGAATTGTCAAAGAGTCGGTCTGTCAGAAAGATGGAAGCTGGAGTGCGCGCAAGGTAAAGTCTGCGCGCGACGCGACGTTTGACTTGAAAATTGTATAGGTAGTGGGTAATGATGGAAATTATTTACTTTGGAAAACACGGATCATAGTACACTCTAAGTCCAGACAGCGGCAAACTAGTATTTCCGATTTCGGCCGCGCGCAGACTTATTTTGCGCGCACTCTAGTTACCTTATTCCAAAGCGGTAGGTATCTATGGAGAAGAACGGGCAAGAAACTAGATGGACACTCTTTTAAATCAAGATATTTTACAAAATATTGGTAACATTTTTGAGAAGAATGTCAACCAGGTTTTATTTTATTTATATCTTTAGGGTTGTTTTTATATCTCTTTTTTTTTGGTTTTTTCAAATAAATAGCATTATGATAATATTATTTATTTGTGAATTTTGTAAGCACTTACTGCATAATATGTGAAATTTGACGCATATGGCCCAATTTATACATATCCATTGTTGAAAAAGGAACACAAGGAAAAATAACTTAAACGATATTAAATATTGTCACATAATTACACCAGTTTGCTGCCAAAACACTCAGATAGGTATTTAAAAGGTCTCTCGATTTTTCACACAATGTTCGACACAAATAAAAAAAAAATAAAGCATACCTATAATACATTGAGCACATTAATTTCCGCGGGAATCACCGAGTAGGCAACACAGACATTCAAATATTAACATAACTTTGAATGTGGATAAGATAACTTTACCACATTAATAGTGTCAATCCATCAGGTGGAATCACTATCAGATTGTTACGTCACGGTTAGATTTGTTAGATGTACAAAACAAGGAACACGGCAACATGATCACGGGCGTACCAGCCAGTACGTTTGAATATCACTCTAGGTATATTTCTTATTCACAAACGTATCGCATTCGCATCAAAACATTTAAAAAAACTATCACAGAAAAAAAAAACGCAATAAAAACAGCATTTCCCGCTTCATTTGCGTTCAAAATTTAAATATTTAAATGACACAGACAATATGCAAAGAGCGCGTTCGGTTTAAAGCGCGCGGTGTGCAAACTGTTTGTACTTCAACGCGCTTACAGCACTGCGTGCAATAAACGTCTTTAGTTAACGCGTGTTTTTAGCAGCGCTAAAGCGCTTTATGTTTGTCCAATTCTTTGTAGTGTCGTGTGACTTGGTATGGCAAGTTAGTGTTTGGCATTATTAGTCACGATAAGATACATTTTAATTGGAATATAATTTTATTGGAATTACGTAGTTACTATTGCATGCTATATCAATTAAATAGTTTCCGCTTTAAAAAAATACCTTTACCGTTAATTTACGTTTATCTATCTATCTATACTAATAATAAAACTGAAGAGTTTGTTTGAACGCGCTAGTCTCTCTTAACTACCGGTCATATTTGGAAAAATATTTTTGCATTTGATAGCCCAATTCTTGCCGCAGGCTATAAGCTATTTAACGTCACATTAGGACCCTTAGGAGCCGAGCAAAATGAAAAATAACGCTAAGCGAAAACAAAGAAATAGGGCGGGTGGGCGATGCGATGCGACGCGTTGGGTCGGGGGCCGAAATTTCATGCAGGCGAAGTCGCGGACAAAACCTAGTCTTTAATTTAGGCATTAAGTCCGCCTTTGTACCTTTTTGTGCGAAAAGTTTAAATAATAATAAATAAGTTGTTTCAGCTTTTTAGAAATACTTTTACAGTTCATTTACGTTTATCCAATTACGGAATATATTGATAAGAGCATAATTAAGATAAGCCCGTTCATTTTAAATATAATACTGTTAAACTATGGCCATAGAGAAAAACGCGGGGAGGAATCTAAGAGCTCAATTTTAAAGAAAATAAAAGTGACATTAAACATAAAATGTATTTAAAAAAAGTTAAACTTTTCGTGCCACATTTATAAATAAAAAACATAAGTATAATAATAAAAATACTTTTTTTATATCTACTCTAGGGTATGAATGAGACTTACTTATTCGTAGATGAGATCCAAAGAATACTGGCATATGAATTTTTTTTTTTTGTTTTAATTTTTCATACAAAATAATTCGAAAAAGCCACGATTATTAATGTAAAACACTTTTGAACGTGAAATATAACAAAGACGCATTTTCTTAGCTTTAAATCAATATGAATGATTGGTTTGAATGAAAATGAATTACTCGTATTTATCAATGAATCTTAAACACTTACATGATATCTTCGAAATTATGCATTTTTGGACTACATATCCTAGGACTTTTTTTATATTATTTTTACTTAAACCCCCTTCCTTATAAACGTATTATATCAGTTACACACCGATTTCTCTCTTTCAGTCATCAGTAATTTGACTTTCGAAAGAAGAACACAAAACGTTGTGTAACTATACAGACGCTATACAACGTTTATTAGTAAGGGGGATAGAGTATGGCCCCCAAACTGGAACGGGCCGGGGCCGCCTTCAAGCGGCTCTTGCCCAACCTGAGGGGGCCAAACGCCTCCTGCCGGAGGCTTTACGCGGGGGTCGTGCGGTCCATGGCCCTATATGGGGCCCCGGTATGGGCGCGTTCACTGCGGCGACGAGCCGCACACTATCTGAACGCGCCCCAAAAGGTGGTAGCTGTAAGGCTTATCCGGGGGTACCGCACGATCTCGGGCGAGGCGGCAAGCCTCCTTGCCGGACTGCCGCCATGGGATCTGGAGGCGATAGTCCTCGCGCGCCTGTATGAGTGGCGCGCGGAGGCACTACGCCGGGGGGAAATCCCGCTTCCGCGGCAAATCGCTGCGGAGCGGACGGACCTCCGGCGCGATCTCATGGCGACATGGAAAGAGCGACTGTCGCAACCCAGCGCAGGGCACGCCACGATAGCGGCGGTAAGGCCCCTCTTTGAGGAGTGGCTAGAGAGGCGTCACGGCGTCCTCACCTACCGCCTGACGCAGGTCCTCACCGGACACGGATGTTTCGGGAGGTTCCTGCACATCATCAGGCGGGAGGAAACGCCCGGGTGTCACCACTGCGAGGATCGCCCAGAGGACACGGTGGAGCATACGGTGGAGGTCTGCCCCGCTTGGGCAGAGCACCGCCGTGTCCTCGTAGAGGCGATCGGCAGCAGCGGCGACCTCTCGCGCCCGGCCCTGGTTCAAACCATGGTCCGGAGCGAGAGGGAGTGGGAGGCAGTCACCTCCTTCTGCGAAGCAGTCATGCTAGCGAAGGAGGTGGCGGGATGGGCGAGGGAGAGAGCCGAGAGGGCCGCCCGTCCCAGCCGCCGCGGTAGACGCCCCGGGCGTCGGGAGCCGCGTGACGACTCCCGGCCACCGTAGGCGCGGGCCTGCGGACGGCGAGTAATGGGTAGCTCGCCGTCCGATCAGGACCAGGCCCGTGCCGGACGGCGCGTATGTGTTCCACGCGCGCCTCAAAGAGCTGTCAGCAGACACGGAGGGGCCCGTTAGGGCCGAAGCCTGCCGGGGCAGCGGGATTGTCCGAAAGGGTTACCGCTGCCCCGGAACATAAAGGGCTAAGGAAGGAACACGGATGGGTTTTAGTCAGTAAGAGTCTGACACTCCCTTCCGCTCCACCCAGAGCGGGAGGGGTCATTGGATGATTTCCCATCCTTAAAAAAAAAAAAAATAAAAAAAAAAAAAAAAAAAGGGGGATAGAGTATAACCCTAGAATTATTATAAAAAAAACACGTTGCATATAGGACAGAAGACAGGAAAAATTGCTATGAATGGCGGCAGAGATCCACATAAAGCCACCTTGTAGACTATGATAGAGGTCACAGTCACTAGGAAGGACAATTAATAGATTGTGATATTGAATTAATGCAGCTCTTTAAGAGCTTTTGGGCCGCGCCGTACGGCATTTCATACAAACTTTCAAGCCCTTGTTTTTCGAAATGAATGAACCGATTTTAATGAAACTTCATACGCATAAGCAGGATACAAAGGTCTAAAAAGTTACTTAAGGACATTTTCGAAAAATAGTGTTACAGCCAAATTAGACCGATTTTAAAGTTTCCATGGAAACAGAGATTTCCAGTTATCTTTTTTTAAATAAGACATTTCGGAAATGTTCTTTACTAACTTTTTAGACCTTTGTATCCTGCTTATGCAAAGGGACAAATAGGCTGTTATTCTTATTATTATTTATTAAATACTAAGCTCGCCTGTTTTTTTTTTTACTTTATTGAACAAGGCACAGGTCCTATTTTTTTTATTAAATATTTGATAAAAAATAAAATGTTCAAAATATTTAAATATTATACAATACAGGGTAATTTTTAATCCACAGTATTTTTTTTATTTATACTTGGATAATTCGACCTGTATACAGCTTGTTAGTCAAATGAATTTTATTCAATACCTTAAAAACAAACGACGTTCCCTATCACCGTAGTAATATGTATATTATAGTCCGTAAATCTAAAATAAATAATCATCTTTATATGTAAAACAAAGTCGGGTTGGTTACAACATAAACCTAACTCAAGAACGAACAGCTGGACCAATTTTTATGTTTTTTTTTTATTTGTTTTCGCCCCGAATAGCAGAATAATTATTAAAACATGGGAAAAAATAACAAAAAAAAAATATTGTGACTAGCTAGTAAAAAATAAAAAAGAGAATTTATGACGCCAGCTCATACATTTTCAATAAATTTATAAATAAATAATTTATTTAATAATTATTTTTTTGCTGAAATAAATGAATTATTCATTTATTTCAGCTAATTTACAACAAGGTATTCCCAAAAATAAATAAATAAAAAAGACATTATACTCACTCAACCAACTCAACAAATCCTTTTCGAAAAAAAAAGAACCAGACCGCTCCTGAAAGACAACCGACCAATAGCGTACGAGCGCGCCAAATAAAACAAACATGGACGCCAATGTTTTTCAAATTCACCAGTGCTTAGAACAGATAATGCATAGTTTATTTTAGATATAATAATGTTTGCAATTGAGAGGTATTATAAACGATATCTGTGTGTTCATTAAACAGTTTAATATTGTGTTAACATTGGCCGTTTTAATAATATGAATGGGCAGGTGTGCTATGAAAACTAACTTACTTGCATAACTTGAACGTGTGTAATAGATGTAGGTATATGTGGTTTAATTAGCCGTTTAGTTAACCGCCTAGCCTTTTAACTAAACGGCGGCCGTTCAACTAACGGCCTGAATGATATTCAATATTATAGTTTAGGTTGGAATCGTAACCAATCACGCGAGAGCCGAATCGGTCGCAGTAACTAAGCCAGGGCACCCCGACCAAATGGGTTAGGTTCCAGCTTTGCACGGGTGCAAAATTTTTTTCGAATTTCCGAAATTTTCTTTCATAGAAACCTTGTCCTAGCAATACCGAATACAACAAACTAAAAAAAAACAGTGGCACTCCGGGAGTGCCGACAGAAGTGAAAACAAAACACAAACAGAATACTTTGCCATCACTCACTGACATATCGCATATACATTAAAATCGAGTACATCCCGAGGACAGCCGAACACATCCGAAGCGGTGTCGGTTACGGTAACAGTGGCGCGAGTTCAATGTTTTTTTTACATCTCAAAAATGCCCAAAGCGCCTAAAGAATTTATCACTTCAAAAAGAATTATCCAATTTGGTGCAGTCATTCGGAAGTTATGCGCGTACAGACAAGGATATGTATGTAAGGATAAGGATAACACACTGGTGCTGATTCTGTCGTTCACAAACTAAACTAAATTTAAGTTCAGTGCATCTTTGTCTTTCTATTTCATTAAGAAAAGGACAGAAGATAAATTTTAGTTTAGTCCTGTCAAATTAATCAGCGCCTGACGTAAATTGACGTAATTTTAGTAGGCAAGTTTTTAATTGACGTCTAAACTTGTATGGAGTAGTGTCAGGCGCTGATTAATTTGACAGGACTAAACTAAAATTTATCTTCTGTCCTTTTCTTAATGAAATAAAAAGAAAAAGATGCACTGAACTTAAATTTAGTTTAGTTTGTGAACAAGGGAATTGGCAACATTGTTTGCCTCTGCATTAGCCAAAGGTTGACTGGTACAAAATGCCTATTTATCATTAAGTCCGCCTCTGTACATGTGTGTGCGTGAAGCATTAAATAAATAAACAAGGCCCATGTAAGACCTTATTACCCAAATCCGGGCTGCTACCGATAAATTCCAAATGGAAAAAGAATAACACTGTCCGAGCCGGTAATCAAACCCAAGACCAGCAGTTAGCGCTTGCAAAGTTGCGACCACTCGACCAACAACGCAGTCAATATATTATTGGTAAGTAATTTATATTCTAAATATTATTATCTTACTTATGTGTTAGATTGTTATATGTTTAGGTTAGCTTACCTATTGTCTTTAAATACCAACTTGTAGAAGACCTAATAATAATATTGCTTTAATAATATTTTATATTAATTGAAATAATACATATTTCTTCGTGGCTAAATGATAATAGCCGCAAAACCGGAATGAGAAAGTTTATAGTGGATAAGACAAGAGATTAAAACAGAAGAAGAACTAGCAGGGGATCGAGGATGGGGGGGTTGAGGGTGGGTTCTGGGGATTAGACTGGAATAGCTCGATTGAACCGTGCACCTAGCTTCTGACGTTTCATAAATGCGCATATAGGTTTATGTGAAATCCATACTATACTCCGACTTTTAATTAGCTGCAGTTAAATGAAACTTCTTAATAACTCATTTCGGACTGCGCTGCGTTTAGAGATAATGCATGTCAAATAAGTTTCGTTTGTTACACTATTCTGTACTTGAAAAAGATTTGGTTAATGGCCACGAAAAAACAAAAAGACGCCAATTTCAGTCATTTAAGTAACACATAAGCTGTGTGTGTGTATGTGTTTTACTGCAGCTAATTAAAAGTCCGACTATAGTATTATCCATACTAGTCAATACTAGTATTATAAATGCCGTAGTGTGTCTGTCTGTATGTATGTTACCTCTACACGCTTAAACCGCTGAACCGATTTAGATGAAATTTGTTATAGAGATAATTTGAGTCCCGGGAAAGGACATAGGGTTTTCTCTGAGAAGAAAGGCCGAAACAAACTCAGAGGTCACTGAATGTGTTATGCAATTACCCCGCTGCAGACAGATGACGATGATTATTGATTAAGAACCTAGTAACATTTGTCAACATCTCACAGCATTTATTCACGTGACCTCGTTTAGACAATCATTGTTGACATGTCACACGATACAAATATTCGAGACAACAAACATAATTGTTTCATTGTCATCTAATATCTCATAGTCCACCAATGTTGTCTGCCTGAGTAACGATACATAACATGGGTATATTGGCTTTCACAGGCCGTTACTACGTAATAAAATATCTTGAGAGCTTGTTAGCCTCACGCAATTGGGGTAGGTTCGGCTGGGGTAATTTCCAGTTAATTTGGTAATATTGCCAAATTATCCGGAAATTTGATTCGTACGGTCTTACCCCAGCGCCAAACTTACCCCAACATACTTTATTTTCAGACACGGAGGGGTCTCGATATGTAATGGATGGTCACCCATCCACGAAACGACCGCGACAAGTGTAGCTTTACCTTCCATCAACCCGTGCGGCTGTTATCGTTTAGCCACGAGTTCATTATAATTACACCATACAGCTAAATAAGAGGTGGTGGCCCCAGTGGTAACGACCCCGACGACTTGTAGGTCGTGGTTGTTTATTTCATCACCACTGCTCTCAAAAACGGTGAACGAAAACATCGTGAGGAAACCGGCATGTCCTAGAACCAAAAATTCGAAGACATGTGACATCCACCAATCCGCACTGGGCCCGCGTTGTGGATTACGCCTCATTCCCTTCCACAGAGAGGAAGCCTGTGTCCCAGCAGTGGGAACATTGTAGGCTGATTATGTATACAGCTAAATATTAAAGACACAACGTTATTACAAGAACAGGTAGTCACAAGTTAATCGCGGCACCTTTCACTTTGCTGTCAACATGCAGTTTGCAATCATGCGGTTGAAGTTAAAATCATATGGCTTTGACCAATGAGTGGTAAAGCGATTGCGTTCGAAGGTGTTGTGATTGCAAATTAAAGTAAAGGGTTTGGACTGTGGTATTCATTCGAATCACCAGGGTTTAGAGTAAAACCATTGAATTATCAGTAAGTACACAACAACTCATGAAGGGAACGTCTGGTCGCCACAGGATATAGACCGTCGGAAATTGTGGGAAGAGACGTTTCCAACAATTCTCGACTTCGATAAACCCCAGGAGCATTTGTCTCCCGGGCGTGATCTGCAGTGACCTTTATGGAATGCTCTCAATCAATTGCGTACCCAAGGAGGCCGCTGCAGACACAATTGTCGAAAACATTTTAAAAGAGTAACTATGGTATGGTATGGTATGGTATGGTATGGTATGGTATGGTATGGTATGGTATGGTATGGTATGGCCCATTATTCTCCATTCGAAACTATCTTTTGGAAGGGGCGCAGGCGACTAGAATAAATTCTATTTTATTGTTCACTAGCAGCGCCCCGCGGTTTCACCCGCATAAGTTTCGATCCCGTGGGAATATCGGGATAAAAACTATCATATTCCTATGTCCTTTCAAGGGATTCAAACTATCTCTGAGCTATTCAAATTTCATCTAAATCGGTTCAGCGGTTTAAGCGTGAAGAGGTAACAGAAAGAAAAAAAAAGGTAAAAGAAAGACAGACACGCTTTCGCATCTAAAATATTAGCACAGTTAATAGTATGGATGGATTTTGACGTTCAAAACTGCCTTTTAATGCCTACTTGAAATAAATGATTTGACTTTGACGTCACTTTCATTGATAATCACTCACAAACACCGTATCACCGTAATATAGTACTTAACCACACTGCAATTACCGGAACCATAAAACCGTTTCATAATCTTTGTTGATACAACAATGGCGGCTTTGTTTTTGGCGCGAATATTTACGCGGGAAGTGATGAAAGTGTCAAACGACCATTACGTTTCGCACGTGTGTGCGTTTGAATTTAGTGAGGAAGTCACCGTAATGACTAATGATAAATAATAAGTAATAACAGCCACACGGGCTGATCGATCACGTTAAGCTACGCTTGCCGCGGTTGGTCCTTGGATGGGTGACCATCTTTACAAACCAAGATCCCTCCGTGCTTCGGAAAGCACGTTAACCCGTTGGTCCCGGCTGTCATTCGTAGATCTTTGACAATCGTTACGGGTCGTCAGAAGCCCGAAAGTCTGACAACCAGTAATACCAGGGGGTTTCGTATTAATTAGTTACTGGGTTGTAGAGGTCAGATAGGCAGTCGCTCCGTGTAAAATACTGGTACTCAGCTGCATGAGCTGCATCCGGTTAAACTGGAAGCCAACCCCAACATAGTTGGGAAAAGGTTAGGCAGATGTTGTCAAAGCCGAGATGACGGCTGAGAATTGTATGGAAAGAAAACCATATATGTGGCTACAGTCCATGACACACCAACATAAAAATACAATAATGGAATGCTTCTGGAAGAAGGCGACTTGCTGCGCCTACCACTAATCAATTTGGATAAGAACAGAAGGATGATGATCATGAAAAGATCAAGCAGCGGTGGCCCAGTGGTAACGGCCGCGATTTACGATTTTAGTTTGTAGGTTAGAACCCAGACAGGGGCTTTACTTTGTGTAAATTATTTCATCACCTGCTCTCAAAAGAAACTGGCATGTCCTAGAACCAAAAAATTCGAAGACATGTGACATGACCAGCACTGGGCTCGCGTGGTGGATTACGGCCCACTTCTCACCGAGAACAGGAGGCCCACCATGATCTATTTAAAAACGATTCAGTTTAGGTTCATAAACTGCTTCGCTCACAGTCGTACCATGACGTCCAATACGCTCAGCGGCATTTGGATCGTTGAAAGTGAATGAGCGTTAAGAGCTCGTGGTAGGTATCCAGATGGCACGGCCTAAATAGAATCGTTAAACTGACGTCATGGTACGAATTAGAAGAACAGTTCAGTTTACGTCCTAAAGTGGATCGCTCGTGGTAGGTATCCTGGCCTGTGTCTCAGTAGTGGGAACATTATAGGCTGATTGTGCTTATGCTACACGAAATTTATCTTAATCTCAGCATCAGTCATCTGTGTCAATCATCATCAAGTCCTTAATTAAATTTTTTATGTAAATGCGATGTGACTTTATCGTCGTGTTGAGATAAGATCTTAACTTTGATTGTATTATCGATGGATTGTTTAGTGACATGTTTTGTTACCGCAACTGATTACCTACGCATTTTTGTACCTACCTCAATTGTTTTTACGTTTCCGTATCCAAAACCTACCAAGTACCAACGACACCCTATTACTAAGGCCGTTTGTCCACCGCTACGTCAGCAAGAGGAGTCAGATAGGCAGTCGCAAGGATGGGATCATCAAATGACCCCTCCCGCTGTGGGTTGAGCGAGAGGGAGTGTCAGACTTTTACTGACTAAAACCCATCCATGTTACTTCTTTGCCCTTTGCGTTCCGGGGCCACGGTAACTCTTTCGAACAATCCTGCGACACAGGCAGTCGCTACATGTAAGATACTGGTATTCAGCTGCATCCGATTAGACTGGAAGCCGATCCCAACATATTTGGGATCAGGCAACGCAGATTACTAATATTTAATAATGTAATAAAATAATTTTAATATGTGACCAAGACGAAGATTGATGGACGGATTTGACTAAAGAAAGGGCTAACCGCCTCATCATCTGCCTAGTCTTTTCGATGCAGCTGAGTACCTGTATTTTACATGGAGCGACTGCCTATCTGACCTCCACAACCCAGTGACTGGGTAATACGAAAGCCCTTGGTAAGACTGGTAGTCAGACTTTCGCTCTTCTGAGGATCCGTAACAACTGTCAAAGATCCACGAAGACAGCCGGGACCAACGGTTTAACTTGCTTTCCGAGGCACGGAGGGGTCTTGGTATGTAAAGATGATCAGCCATCCACGGACCAACCGCGACAAGCGTAGCTTAACCTGAATGATCGACCCGTGAGGCTGTTATTATTTAGCCACAAGCCTCAACTGAAAGAGCTAACCGCCTACATCTATGAAAAGGGAGGCCTTTGCCCAGCAGTGGGAGATTACGGGCTAAATAGATCTGTGTGGTATGGAAGGAACCCTACCAGCAATAAATTTTGCTTCGCCATTTTCCCTATCAGTAATTAATGAAATTACCGTTTTAACACAATCAGATAAATCAATAATTAAAATTTTGACAATGTAATTGACTACCTACATGTCTGTAGATTGTAGACTTACACCTGTTACAATTTATATCTTCAAATGAAAGATTACTTTATTTGAGAAATTCGCATAATCTGGCTTCAGCTGAACACCAGAATCTTACATGGAGCGACTGCCTATCTGAACTCCTGTACACACAGCCCAATACTAGCTAGCACGATACCCAATGGTAAGACTCGCTGTCGCTGTGGCTTGAGCAGTCTCCCGGCGCCCTGCATATCCCCCATTCTCCCGGGACCCGTCAGCGTCATTTTAATTGCTGGCTATAGGTCGCCATGTATTAGAGTGGTGTATAGGCAAACTAAAAGAGAAATGTTCAATACAACGATACGTGTAATAATGCCAATAATTAGTGTGTGAAGTTAAATATAAGGTTAGACGAGCTGCACACAACAAAAAACAAAAAAACAGACTCTCGAATATAATTCCGATAGATCGACATTGGAATTGCCAGACAAACGTCATTGATTGGCTGGACTCACTGAGTCTAGCCAATCCCTGACGTTTAACTCAACCAACTGACGTTTGACCAATGTCCATCTATCGGAATTAGATTCGATAGTTAGTACCCTGGGCCGTCCAAAAGCTCACTGGGCTGACGATATCGTCAAAGTGATGGGAAACACCTGGATGAGAGACGCACAGAACCGGGAAATGTGGCAGACGAAAGGGGAGGCCTATCCCCAGCAGTGGGGGATTCCGGGTTGAAATGATGATGATTATGTCAAATAAACTCTCTGGACAACACAATATGTGGCCGGGTTCAGCCGATATAACATAACTGACGATATCTGTATAATAAACAAACATACAACTCCGCCTACCCCTTCAGGAAATACAGGCGCAACATTATACAGAACATCAATCAACAAATTAAAAACGCGACCGCCCGTCGCTTAATTCTGAACTCAAATAAATCAATACAGTGCACGACGTGGGTAGATTTGACGTCACTGCGTGGGAGGGGAGGGGAGCACTCCCACGCCGCCTACGCGTACTATCAACTGTGCGTCTATTACAACAATGGATACAGGTTTTTTTTGCCACCAGGGCGGCGCCACTTTTATGTAGACTGCAATTAGATATACCTGACATTGACACTTTACAGTTCTGGGGCCTTATTCTCTATGACACAATGAACGAAACCGCACAAAATGAACGCGGAATTGGGAGTTAGCCGTAGAACCGATGACCGTTGGGGTAGGTGTTCTTGAGTGGAGACCGCGAATCGGTAAACGTGAGGTAGGACGCTCAGGTTAGGTGAAGCGACGACCTTCGCAGGGTGGCTGGTAGCAGCTGGATGAGAGTTGCCGAGAATCGAGTTGAATGGCGTGCAAATAGGAGAGGCCTATGTCCAGCAGTGGACTGCTTTAGGCTGATGATGATGACTGACTGATAACGTCAGCCCAGTTTAATCAGGCGACATCTGGTGATCAGATTATTTTTCACTCGTTGGCCATTGACGGCACCTTTATTTCGAAGCCCGAAGGGCGGTTTTCGTGGTTCGAGTCTGTTATATGTATGTATGTACAGTCAACAAAAGAGATAAGTATGCAGGATCGTCGGACATAGTTGAAATTTAGTAAGAAACCGGTGGTTGTTGTCGACTGAAATTTTATTTGATAAATGAGATGTTTGTTTTATAATAATAAAATAAAATTTTACTTGAGAACATCCATCGGTTTCTTACTAAACTTCAATTATATACGACGATCCTGCATACTTATCTCTTTTGTTGACTGTACTCGAAGCAATGTGAGGAATTTTTCATTAATTCTTAATAGAAATGCTGGTTCATTGTGAAGTTCAGTCGCATCGTATACGAGGTCGACCTTAATATTTGAAGGGAATTACGGGGTCGTCTGGATGCCCGAAACTCTAACAACTAGTCTTACCAAGGGGTATCGTACCAGTATCTGGAATATGGAGGTCAGATAGGCAGTCGCTCCTGTAAAATACTGGTACTCAGCTGCAACAGCAAATAAAGCATTCATTCATTCAACGTGTTAGACTGGAAGCTGACCCCAATATAGTTGGGAAAGGCTTCATATTTTGTTCAACATACAACCTGACATTAAGCTGCAAATTGCAAGATGATCACCCATCCACGGACCAGCCTCGGCAAGTGCAGCTTAACCTACCATCGACCCGTGCTGCTGTTATTATTTAACCACGAGCCCCTCGACAGACATATTATATTAATCTAAAGCACGTTAAGCCGTTACCGTTGGTCCTGCGCCTGATCTCTCTCCGGTCGTGTCGGATTGCCGTCCCATCGGACTATGAGAGTGAGGGAAGAGAAGAGGGAATGCTCCTGTGTCTGCGCGCACACATGTGCACCATAATACCTCCCGCGCCGAAGGCTAGTCTCCTTTGAGATTGGCCGCCGTGGCCCAAATACGGTCTCGAGGACTTTATTAATCTAAATATATACATCATCATCTGCCTGCCTTTTCCCAACTATGTTGGGGTCGGCTTCCAGTCTAACCGGACCAACGGCTTATCGTGCTTTCCGAGGCACGGAGGGGACACGGTATGTAAAGATGGTCACCCATCCACAGACCAACCGCGGCAAGCGTAGCTTAACCTGATCGATCGACCTGTGCGGCTGTTATTATTTAGCCACGGGCCCCTCTTGTTATTTTCTTTTACATATTTGTATAAACATGTCCTACAGATAAGTTAGGTTGGAGGATTTTTCGTGACCGATAGCGTCATGATACAGCAGATAAATATAATGCTTTGCAACGAAGCGTAAAACGAGATTGTTGTTATCTACCACAGTATTAAAATAAAACACCTAAAAAAAATTACATTTTCAAAGTAAATCGTGTTTGCAAGTGCAAAGATACGGTTTCCAGAAGAGCGGTGCCCGTAAAATTAAAACGGCCATCTTGACAATCTGTCATTTTCACCAGTATTTGACACATTAAGGTGTCAAAAAACTATAATGTCTGAAATAAATAATTTTTAATTTTGTTTCATTTAAAAACGCTCTGTATTTGGACTGCCGATCTTGTGTAATCACCCACCATGCTGAGCCTTTTAGGCTTAGAAACGTCATTCTTTTTTTTGGTCGTTTTTAATGTAACTTTGTAAGTTTTAAATGTTTTTTTTTTTTTACTATTTTTATTTCCTGTAGGTCAGAAATATTCTTTTATCCTTTCTTTCTTTCCTTCACCAGTTTACGTGAAAGGCTTTGAAAAGTATAAGTCGGGAAAATATTAAGTATTAGGTTGTGAAATATGTGAATATCAGTGCATTAAAAACTAAGCTAGTGTCCTTTAACAGTGTTCAAAAACAGTAGGCAGTCGCTCTACAGCCACACAGGAGCCTGAAAGTCTGACAACCAGTCTTTACAAATGGATATCGGGTTCACCAGTAACTGTTATAGAGGTCAAATAATTTGTAGCTCCTTGTAAAATTCTGGTAGCTCCATCCGATTAAGGCGACATTAAGTGACAGCGACCTTGAGCGAATGGGAGGAGCGAGCGTCACGCCCCGCGACCCCGCAACTGCATGCACGTAATTTCGTAGGGTAACCAATACGTTTCAGATGGTGAGGATAATCCTGACTGATATTTGATCACCATCCATTTTTATTTCAATGTAGTGTTAATAAATAAGGTAATATTTTGATAATAAATTCAATGATCAAACTTTAAAACCTCGAAAAAAAAATCAGCTGTTCCCTACATTTTGACGAGTTATGCGAACATAAATGCAGGGAACAGCAGATTTTTTTTTTCACGTTTTCATGTTCTGTGCTAAAAGTTGTTTGTGTAAAGTTGTTTCGTGTATGAATAGATAGACCGGGTATCTACATATATTTACGTAAGTACTTACCTAATAAAGGTGTCCATACATAAATAGGAAATACTAATTAAATATAGACATACCTACTTAAAATAATAACAAGATGACAAAAACCTAAAACCTCTTTTGTAAATGATCCAATCACTTCAGAACTGAAACATAATTATAATCTATACTTATAATAAATCTGTAGAGAGGTCAACTCTGTACATGATATATATTTTCAAAATAACTATCAGGGGGTAATTAGTGATCGATACTGATGCCAAAAATGCAATCAGTAAAATTTTTGCCTGTCTGTCTGTCTGTCTGTCTGTCTGTCTGTCTGTCTCTATGTTCCTTATAGAAACAAACTACTCGACGGATTTTACGAAACTTGGTACAATTATTCTTCATACTCCTGGGGGAGGTTATAGTATACTTTTCATCACGCTACAATGAATAGGAGCAGAGCAGTGAAAGGAAATGTTGGGAAAACGGGAGAATTTGCTCCATTTTTTAAGCTTCCGTCGCGTGTGCAGCCTTAATGGTTAAAGCTACATAGAAATCATTTACGACGGAAATGTTCTACATAAAATTATCTAAAAAATATCCCACAACAGCATATGTCTATCTTTTATGGTTGACTCACAATAACATGTGTAACTCCCGATAGCTTAGCAGTTCGGAGCTTTCTGATTATATTTGTTTACTTTTACGTTTATAATACTCTCACTCATCCCTAATTAAAAGAAGTTAATATTATTACCTATTCAATAAAAAAAGAATCATAGTAATCGGTATAGAAACACCAAACTTATACATGAAATACGCTAATAAGCCATCGCGCCGTCGCGCGTGAATACTGAATCATGCCATAAGGATTATTTTTGTGTAACGGTTGCCGCGCTCGACGCAGGTCGTGGCGGTAGGGTATAAAAAGGCGGGAGGTCCGAGCGCGAGCTTCATTCAATATTTGGCTGGACAATAAGGTCGAACGCTCTGAACGCATCAACGTTCAGAGCGTTCGACCTTATTGACAGACAAAAATTGATATTAACAAACCGTGCTTATCAGCGCGACTTTTAGTCTTTAAATAGTTTATTTGAATTTCTTTTGTTGTTATTTTATAAAATAGGTATTAGTTGTTTTGGTAGTGTTTAAATATTCGTTCAAATTACAAATCTATATGTTACAAACGCAGGGAGCTTCCCAGGAGACTACGCATCAGCGGAAGCAGTGATGTCACCGCCATGTATTTTCTATTTCCTCGGATTGATTTCTAGTCAATTAATAATTACTTATTGATTTTAATACTGCTCATATTTATTATGTTTAATTTTTTAATTGTATCGAGTTGTATTTTTTTTTTTTTTAAGTTAGCAACTTTGATTGTACGCGCTTATAAAATACGTTGTAACCGTCATGTAAGCCCCTGTTCGCTGTGGAACGCCGATTACACTACAGATATTTTGTACCTCCGTGTTATTTCTACACTGCACCTACGCCCATCCTCAGCAGAACACACTACTGATAGCCTCACACATCCCCTTCTTTACATATACTTATAATAAATCTGTAAAGTGAAAATTCTGTACATTGAAATTATCAAAAAAATAAATGGCAGGGTGTGTTATTAGACCGACACAGAACCCAAAAATGTGATTAATTTTTTTTTTTGTCTCTATGTTTGTTCAGGCATCAGGCAAAAACGACCGGTTCGATTACGATGACACTTGGTATAATTATTCTTTAATATCCTGGGCACCACACCACTGGGTACTTTTTATCCCGGAAAAAAATATACAATAAAAAACAAACTTAATTTTGCGGTTCGATCCCTAGACCCGATTACTGTACCAACCGCAAATAATAAGTTTGTCGTAGTACACGACGAAGATAAGAATAATAGGCGAGCGTTCGTTCATATTAGCATTCTATAAATTGTATGTTTTAACTGCTACTTGCAATTCCAAAACGTGCTTTTCAGTGCGACCTTTTTATTCCTTTTAGTTTTTACTAAGTACAGTTTAAGGTAGAGTCATTTAGGTTTATTTTTATAAGTCGTAGGTATAGATTTTAATTTTAAAGTATGGGTAGTATATTTGATAGTGTACGTAGTGACCGTAGGTTATTTTATAAAACTGTTAGGTAGGATTAGTCATTCGTATAGATATTAGTTTTTAGGGATTTTGCTTATTTATTGAGTTTAGATTAGTTATCATCAGAAATAGGTTTATTTAGGTATTTTATTTTCTGTTATTGAGTTTTTTTTATTAGGTAGGTACTTTATTAGGTTTACTTTTATAATCTAATATAAAATTCAAAGTCCTGTGATCCTGTCTGACTTATTATATCAATGCACAGCCTAAACCGCTGGTCATAGAGACATTAAATTTGGAGTGTGTTCTGTGTGAAGTATATGAAGGTATCCACTAAGAAAGGGTTTTTCGAAATTCCACTCCTAAGAGGGTGAATGGGGGGAGGGTGAAATTTCACGCGGACGAAGTCGCGGGCAGAAGCTAGTGATAAATAAAACAAAAAAGCCTAGAAGTGATTTTTTATTTATTCGTTGCAAAAACAGTGAAAGGAATTTGTGTGACTCCATCTTGGATTTTGACTTTGACTTCATTTTCGTCATTAGCGCCCCTAAAACCATGAAAACGACACCCATGACGCATATTTTGTAAAATTTCGCAGCCGCCATCTTGGATTTTGACTTTGACCTCATTTTCGTCATTAGCGCCCCCGAAAACCATGAAAACGACACCCATGACGCATATTTTGTAAAATTTCGCAGCCGCCATCTTGGATTTTGACTTTGACCTCATTTTCGTCATTAGCGCCCCCGAAAACCATGAAAACGACACCCATGACGCATTTTTGTAAAATTTCGCAGCCGCCATCTTGGATTTTGACTTTGACCTCATTTTCGTCATTAGCGCCCCCGAAAACCACGAAAACGACACCCATGACGCATATTTTGTAAAATTTCGCAGCCGCCATTTTGGATTTTGACTTTGACCTCATTTTCGTCATTAGCGCCCCCGAAAACCATGAAAACGACACCCATGACGCATATTTTGTAAAATTTCGCAGCCGCCATCTTGGATTTTGACTTTGACCTCATTTTCGTCATTAGCGCCCCCGAAAACCATGAAAACGACACCCATGACGCATATTTTGTAAAATTTCGCAGCCGCCATCTTGGATTTTGACTTTGACCTCATTTTCGTCATTAGCGCCCCCGAAAACCATGAAAACGACACCCATGACGAATATTTTGTAAAATTTCGCAGCCGCCATCTTGGATTTTGACTTTGACCTCATTTTCGTCATTAGCGCCCCCGAAAACCATGAAAACGTCAGTCGTGCAACAGTCTAGTCGTGGATACGTCCAGTCGCGCACGAGTTTAGTCTCGCAAAAGTCCATTCGCGGATATGTCTAGTCGCGCAAAAGGAGCCGCGTAAGTTTCTTTCGCGCAAATGTACCAGATCCCCCTGTATGTGAGCTACTGTGAAAATAAGAATAATAAATTAGGTATATGCATTTACTTGTCAGCAATAATGTCCTCATTTTCATTTTCAATATGCGGAGTTGCCTTTTTCTCCTGTTCTATACAGCAAGAGCTACAAAATAAATGGATTAAAATATAGGTTAATATAGGCATCGGCATGGAAGTATAGGCATGGGTGAAAGTAGGAAGATAGTTGTGCACGACATAGGTACTGTAAGTCTACAACAGACGCAAAAGTGCAGTCGAAGTCGTACTAAATTTACATACCAAGAATAATTACCCCACAACTATGTCAATAATAGCATTCAAGTATTTTTTGAAACTCTGATCCGGACTGTCCCTACAAGGATGCGGTATGGTTATACTACATTACAATAATTACCTCGTATCTGCATTTACGACTTGAGAATCTTCGTTATTTTGTATTCTCCGGAAACAGAAATAAAACAATTATTATTTAGTAAAATAAAAGTATATTTACTACAATTGAATATTTTTTTTATTTTTTTTTATTTAGGTACACTAATTTAATCTTTCGATAGAGATAAATGATAATTTTATTTCGATTAAAATACGTTACTTACCTCAATAATCTATTTTTTACCAATATAAGGCGTTTCTTTTTTAGTAATTTGGAATTAGCAGCCATTTTCAGCACGAAAATCAAAAGCGATTAAAATTATGTTCAGAGGCCTTAGTGTAAGTTTTTCGACTCACGTTCGATTGCGAGCGCGTTAAGAGTTTTGTATGGGAAATTAGGTTTCTCCTGGTGACCACCAGGTGGCGCTATAACTTTTTCCCCTATAAAATTCTAACGCGCTCGCAATCGAACGTGAGTGAAAAAACTCGCACTAAGGCCACTGATTGCTCCGAGCGTTAGCGTCTACCCGTGACAGTGGTCAGCGATGCACTGCCGCCCGTCGCCCGCAAGAGCCCCCGCTTCAACGCGCACCAAGTTTATTCGAAAAAAGAACCCACGTTGATTTATCAAACAAAAAACAAATAAAAACCGTATACTAAAATTTGGGGAATTAAATTGTCTTTTATATGGTGAAAGTTTTATGAAAATACACCCGATAGTGTTTGCGTAATTATCGTTTTTATGTCCGCGGTAGACAATACTTTACAAATTAATTACACTATGTTAAAAAAATATAATTGCAAATATTCACATATCAAATTACGAAGCAAATGGTCTAGTATAACATTTATTTTTTTCAAAGAAATCAGTCCGGTCGATTAGACGTGATGTTGAATTTAAAATCATTAGAAGTCGTATATCTGCGCCTTAAGACGACTACGTGACCTAAAATGCTGCAGTCACTATCGGACTGCATAGAAAAGAAAGAGAAGCGCGATGACACAACGCTGGTAATTTATTGCAAAATATGAAACAATCATCTATTGTTGATTTATCAAACACCAAACAAATAAAAACCGTATACTAAAATTCGGGGAATTAAATTGTCTTTTATATGGTAAAAGTTTTAAGAAAATACACCCGATAGTTTTATGTCCGCGGTAGACATTACTTTACAAATTAATTACACTATGTTAAAAAAATATAATTGCAAATATTCACAAATCAAATTACGAATCAAATGTTCTAGTATAACATTTATTTTTTTCAAAGAAATCAGTCCGGTCGATTAGACGTGATGTTGAATTTAAAATCATTAGAAGTCGTATATCTGCGCCTTAAATTGAAAGCCGATCTCAACATAGTTGGGAAAAAGCTAGGTAGATGATGAAGAGTTAGAAACGGGTTCGAAGATCCGTGGCGTGGTGGAAGTTGATGATTGAGTCACGTGATCAACTTTGAACGTTTCTACCTCGAAAACGTGACACTACGTGGTTTGATCTTATTATATTTTCTTTTTGCATTGATGTCAGGTCTTATGCGTGGCCGCCATTTTCAATATGGCGCGGCAGAGATATGCCAGGCGCCACATAAAAATCTTCGAACCCCTTTCCTTCAAAACTAACATAATTTTCTTTTAAATAAATTAAATATCTTACCCAATCTCCTGATCATCCAACCGCTGGTACTTAATACCACGCATCTTGCCGTCTCTTTCGCACTTATTGTTAAACACGTAAACGATACCACTGTCTCACTCACACAACACTGTCACTATTTAAACACTGAAAATAAACAGCTGTGTTTGTGTTCTTTTTTCGAAACTTTTTTGAACGTCAAGTTTGACAGAAAAAGTTGTTTTTTTTTGTCTGGTGGTTTCAAAAAAATATATTTAACAATAATTTATACATAGATACGCGTGAAATATAAAACCCTGTCCCTGCTATCGCACTTACAATCTTAACTTAATACTAGAACTTGTGTTTTTCGGAAATTAACAAAAAGAAAACGTCCATATTGTTTTTTTTTTTTATATTATAATTGTGTCTAATTAGCCAGCCTTACGTCAGATAATAAAGTTGTCAATCGCGTGACTATCGACTGTTAATAATTCAATCAGTAAGCACTTAAGTCTTTTATCAATATACGTGCGTTTACTTTTTGCACTTGCGCTTGTGCGTAATTCGAGTCCCGTGTGCACACCGTAAAAGACCTTTCAACGTTTTAGCTTTATATAAATTCCGGGAAATTGATTGTTTCTCAAATTGACTAAAAAGTGCTGGCTGGGACACAGGCCTCCTCTCTTCAGAGGGAGTGGGCTGTAATCTACCACGCGGACCCAGTGCGGGGTGATAGATGTCACATGTCGTCCAATTTTTGGTTCTAGGACATGCCGGTTTCCTCACGACGTTTTCCTTCGCCGTTTTGAGAACAGTGGTGATGAAATAATTTATACAAAGTAAAGCGCCTGTCTGGGTTCGAACCTACGACCTACAACTCGTAAGTCGCGGCTGTTACCACTAGGTCACCACTGCTCTCAAAAGAACTCTATCGTTGGAAAAATCTGTTTAAAACTACGTTATCCTAGAAGTGCTGAAACTGACGTCTCTGAAACGTTATTTATGAAAATAATTTGGTGCGGTTTCCTAGAGAACTTTTTTGATACCGTAAAGTCAAACCTTCAGCTAACTTTGTTCTGGAGCTCCAGATATCTGATGTGGCTCAAAAGGCTGCTCAACATAAATGGGACTGGGCAGGACATTTCTGCCGCATGCCGGACAAACTGTGGGCCCAAATAGCGCAGAATTGGTGCCCTGAGACAGTAAGGCGGGGTCGCGGCAGACCACGTAGGAGATGGCGGGACGAGCTGGATAGGTTCCGTCAAAACTGGAAGGAGGACGCGCGGGCTCGCGACAGATGGAAGGAGTGGCCATTTCCCAGGAGAGAGACAGCCCAGCAGGCCAGTAAAAAAAAAAGTCATACCCCGATGCCATCAATGACAGCCATCACTGCTGCCGTTTTGTGTCGGCCACCGCTCTACTAGGAAGTAGGAACCCATAGCTTTAGTGTTAAAATTAATTCTTTACCCATTTCAGAACTAATTATCACAACAATTTCTTTAGTTTTTCAAGCACAAATACAAAACCAACTAAACATAAATGAACAACAAAGACACTGAATCCAAAGCCCTTAAAATAAATAACAACACCACCAATATGACATGAGCTGTCAAAGTGGCGCCACTTGCAACGACAAACGTCAAATGCAGTACATTTTAATTTAGTTCTTTTTTCCGCCCTTATCAAGTTAGATTGGACACTCCAACCAGCGTCGGGTGCAATTAGAATTATTGCGTATATCTACGAAAGTGCTTAAAGACTGATGAGTAAGTACTTGAAAAACTGATAACATTAGGGTCGAGGAGTTGTAATTAACGCTAGATGCGTAACACGCCAGTCCAGCCAACAACCAGTCTTGGCAAACGGTATCGTGTTTCCCAGTAACTGGGGGTAACACACCGCCAACTTCCAAACTCCGGGCTGTTACTAAAAAAACTCCTAATGGAAAAACCCAATAACAGTTTGTCCGACCTAGGAATCCAATCTAGGACCGCACGCTCAGCAGTCGTGCTTGCGACCATGAGACCAACGGGGCGGAAAGCACGTTAAGTCTTTGGTCTCTCTCCGGCCGTTTCGGATTGCCGTCCCATCGGACTATGAGAGTGAGGGAAGAGAGAGTGCTCCTGTGTCTGCGCACACACGCCTGCACTATAATATCTACCGCGCCGAAGGCTAGTCTCTGTTGAGATTGGCCGCTGTGGCCGAAATACGGTCTGGAGTCAGCTATGTACAAGCCAGATCTAGACATTCATCATCATCATCATCATCAGCCTACAGCAGTCCACTGCTGGACATAGGCCTCTCCTATTGCACGCCATTCAACTCCATTTTCGGCAACTCTCATCCAGCTGCCACCAGCCATCCTGCGAAGATCGTCGCTCCACCTAGCCTGAGGGCGTCCCACCTTACGTTTACCGATTCGCGGTCTCCACTCAAGAACACGTCTACCTCAACGGTCATCGGTTCTACGGCTAATATGGCCGGCCCATTGCCACTTCAGCTTGCTTATTCTGTGAGTATGATAGACATTCGCTGCATGTAAAATACTAGTATTCAGCTGCATCCTATTAGTCTAGAAAGAAGCCCACTACAACGCAGTTGGCAGTTGATGGATGACAATGCCTCCTGCACCCTTATTGGGTAAGACAGTTTCAATGCCAATCTGGGTGCTTACTCTCGAATATAATTTCGATAGATCGACATTGGAATTGTCAGTCAAACGTCATTGATTGGCTGGACTCACTGAGTCTAACCAATCCCTGACGTTTAACTCAACCAACTGACGTTTGACCAATGTCGATCTATCGGAATTATATTCGATTGTAAGCACCATGAAGGATATTGCTAATCCACTGCTTCATATGTTCGAAATGTGTCAACTCAACAACGTAAATAACGCAATGAATGTTGTTGAACTGTCAAAATTAAAGCCATTGCAACTGTTAGTGTCTAATAATAAAATTATAAAAGAAGTACTTAATAATAAAAGTAATAATCGCGTGCAAGTTTTTAAATGGTATTATTTTAAAGATAATTTATTAGGGTTATCGTTTAGTATGTTGTTGCAATGATAAAACATTGAGATAGGGAATAGATTGCAATCTAGAAGTATTAACTGATTATTTTTATTCTCATTTATATTTTTTCATAAGCATATTGGTTAGGTACAGACGCCAGCACATCAAGTTACTACAATCTGTCAAATTTCTTTGATAGATTTTCAACTTTATCGCTATAGCATAAGGTTCAAAGTTGATTGGGAAAATTTGACAGTTTCGGGTAGGTTGATGTGCTGGCGTCTGTACATCTTTAATATTTTTTACAAAAAAATTAGAAACAAAGTTTAAGACTGCCGGTGGCCAGGACTCTAGAGAGAGGAACCTCCTCATTATGCGTATGCGTGCCGTGTCCAGAAGTACCTACTGCTATTTGAATCAAGCCCTTGCTTGCAGCCAATGATTGTTATTTTGTTAACGACTTTTTCAAGACGAAAGTCTTCTAAATAATAGCTGAAGCCACGTGAATTTTAATTTTCTTCCCAAAATTAATCTTATCCTAGAATTTTATTGATCTGAAATCGTGAGCAAGGGTTGTGATCGGCGTAGCGTTGTGGTGTGAGCGGGATTTTCCGACAGGGTTACCGCTACCCCGGAACATAAAGGGCTAAGGAAGGAACACGGATGGGTTTTAGTCAGTAAGAGTCTGACACTCCCTTCCGCTCCACCCAGAGCGGGACATATGATGATTTCCATCCTCAAAAAAAAAAAAGCGTGCTGATCAATTCTGTTCCTTATCTTTAAGAGAAAAGGCTTTTGTCTAATGCTATTCATCAACTAAAAGATCTATTAGTATGGAATCAAGTTCTTATAAATTAATAGCTGTGCTGCTGGACAGTTTGTTGCTCCACTTGTTCTTTTCAGCTAAAGCACTAGGAAGTGGTGATGGGGGGCATTTCGGGAAATGTCTTGAAAATCTGATTATAAGCCTTTTTGAATAAATTATTGATTTTGATTTTTAAGATGTAACAAAAATCGCGGACCGAAGGACCAATATTGCAGACCGAAAGATCAAAAACATAACTACTTACTTAATAAAACATGCTCCATAACACCACATCATATCTTAAAACCAATAACAGAACGACAAGAAACAACAAACACTTCTGAGAAATATTGCCGTCTCTTTTTAACATATTACTATCTCTGCCACGCGCCGAACTTTCACTGCAAAGCAAGGTTTTTCGTAGGATATTAGCACAGCGTTTCGGCGGACATTATGTATGGTATATAAGTAGCTTTATATAGACACTAGCAGCACCCTGCGGTTTTACCCACATAAGTTTATTGTCATCAACCGGGAATACTGAAGGCTGCTATTGAAAAGTTCCTAATGGAGAAACTAATATCAAAATCAAAAGTATTTTTTTTAAACTAGGCTGAGAATCAGCACTTTTTAAAACTAGGCTGAGAATCAGCACTTTTTAAAACTAGGCTGAGAATCAGCACTTTTTAAAACTAGGCTGAGAATCAGCACTTTTTAAACGTCAACATTACATAAGACAGTCCCCCGGCACGCCCGCCCTTCACCACTTCCTAGTGCTTTAGCTGGGGAGAAGTGGCGCAACAAACTGTCCAGCAGCACAGCTGTCTGCTCAGTTAGAAGAACTTGATTTACAAGGTATGCAAAGTACTTAATGTTACGAGACACAGAACATTAAATTAAACTATATTTGCCATATGTCAGCTAGGCAAGGTAATGTAAAGTTGTTTACAAATCTCAGCCAGTCTTTCGCATGCTCATAAGTTCATGACTGGACCACCATCATTATAGTGTCGCTGTCCACAGCTGAAGCATAGAAAAAGCTTAAAATGCATTTTATCAGGAGGTAATTTTCAAAAGCACTCGAAATCCATTTTATGCCAAATTGAGAAAAGTGAACTTTTCTATGCCGTCATGGTGTACGCTGTTGTGACGCTTTGGATGGTAAGTATAGATTACTATGGAGTTCAAGATTATTAAACAATAACAGAAATAAAGTTAATGCTTATATTTACAGAGAATACCTGTGATTAAAAAACGGATTTCGTTTCTTTGACCACTTTTGAAAATTACCTTCTGCATTGTCTTCTGTGTCAAGGTTCATCACAGTATACTAGTAAACTACTTACATACCGCAGTTACAACGATACAGAATCATTATTGCGCAATGCCCTCGTTAAGAGCATGTTGTAATATGCAATGCGTATAGAATCAATGTCATGTGACGGGAAAAACCGTAGGTATTAGAATTTACTTAGTGTAGCAGGACCAGTTGATGTGTCGACTTTAGGAAACCTATGTCATACAAGCTTTTAACATCTTTCTTTACTGATTGGCTCAACATGTCCTGTTCTTCCATACTTCTCTATTAATCGTCATCTCGTTAGCCATCGACATTAATACTTTTTCAAACATATACGATTCAACATATACGTTGAAGACAAGGTAGTCTGGCAATAATTCCTTCTGCACATGTGGCTTCCCTGGCATCTCATTAACGGCATAACTGCTTAAATGTCTATTAATTGCTCTCAAATCAAGATGTTTATTTTTTTAAATACTTCTTTGACATAAAATTTTATTATTTGACATTGTATAGACATTTCTAATTTTTCACCACTTTATTAGTGGTTGTAATGTCAATCTTATCACTTGGTTTTAGTAGGTTTTTATAAATTTTATTATTTACTTTATCCTTTTCATGGATTCTAATTTTGTTAATGTGAGGACTTTGTAGGCCTTTTAGACTTTAGATCTGTATATGGTTTTTTATATTATCAAGTACCTGGTACTTGTTGACAGGCCTATGCAGTCCTCCCATACCTATTGTAACTTGAAAACATTGTAAAAACGCAAATATTTTTAAAAGAGTAACCGTGGAGTTTCTTGCCGGTTCTTCTCCATAGGAAACGACCAATTGGAACCGTGCACCTAGCTTCTGACGTTTCATAAGTGCCCATGTAGGTTTATGTGAAATAAAATATTTTGATTTTGATTTGATTTGATATAAAACCGAATTTTCTTCAGAGTCCTTCGGGCTGTAATTGAAAGCATGTTACTGAATTAAACCCGGCAGGGAACTCTTTTTAAACCGAAAACTGATGTATTCATCATTGATTGAAATTGGTATTTGGATAGAATTTATCTCTGAAGCTTTAAATTAATCTCAGATATTTACGTTCACCGTAGCCAAATAATTCTAAGAGTAACTTCATTCACATGGGTTCAAGCCAGGTCTTGAACCTTTGTATCTTCTGCCTGCTGATATTATTCCTGATCCTTGCCAGAATCAGGCTGCCATCTGGCTTGGACTGCACATAATTTCGCGATGTCTGTTTACGGGAATGCCTTGGCTTATTTTCATATCCTAACTCAGCATTGTTTATGCAATCCAAACAAACAATTGAATATGTGCCAATGGAGGATTGGTGACACAAGAGCCGTGTTAACGGCAGCGGCAACTTACGATTTGTAGGTCGTAGGTTCGAACCTAGACAGGCGCTTTACTTTGCGAAAATTATTTCATCACCACTGCTCTCAAAACGGTGAAAGAAAACATAGGGAACCGGCATGTCCTAGAACCAAAAATTTGAATACATGTGACATCTACCAACCCGCACTGCGCCCGCGTGGCGGATTACGGCCCACTCCCTCTCACAGAGAGGAGGCCTGTGTCCCAGCAGTGGGAACATTATAGGCTGGTTATGCTTATTCAATTGAGGATCACTAGACTTAGGAGCAAATGGAAGCTGTCCCACCATAACACAATGCCAGTATAGACGTCTTCAAAGACCATGACCTCTGAGTTTGTTTGGCCATTTCTTCTCAGAAATCAGTTAGCCAGAAAATGCCGGCGCTATCTAGTTTTAAAAAAACATTGACGTGTAAAAGTGTCTTAAAAATCTACTGAGATTAAAGAAAAGACGGGGAAGACAAAAGTAAATAGTGCACCAATAGTACACACGGCTACACATCAAGCTATACATAACCAGTATAAGCTGACCTCTGATTGTACGAAAAACCTATACAATGTGTGAGGTCAACTCAAACTGGAAATGCATAGCTTGATGTGTAGCCGTGTGTAGCTGTTTTATCTGTATCGTGTTTCTGTGACAATTAAACCTATTTATCTTTCTTTCTTACCTAGTCAGAGGCCTGAAAGTCTGACCAGTCTTACCAAGTGGTATCGCGTTACCCAATAACTGGATAGTGGAGGTCAGATATGGAGTCGCTCTATGTTAAATACTATTCAGATGCCTCCGGTCCGGCTAAGCTGTTTTTTTAAACTGATCTTTCAAGTGACTATACACTACCTGCAGTTGATCTCTCCAAAATAAACTCATCAAATCATTTTTTTTCAAATTTATGCCCAAAACGTCTGCGGAGTTTCGCTATTTAATTTAATTTGACCCAGTATAAGCTCTTGTGCAAAATTTTATGCTTCTGGACTCAGCGGTTTATTATTATACTAGCTTCTGCTCGCGACTTCGTCCGCGTGATATTTCACCCTCCCCCCATTCACCTTCTTAGGTCCACCCCTAAGAAGGTGAATGGGGGGATTTTGAAAAACCCTTAGTGGATACCTACTCTTCACAAAGAACACACCCTCCAAATTTCATGTGTCTAGGACCAGCGGTTTAGGCTGTGCGTTGATATATCAGTCAGTCAGGACTTGGAATTTTTTGATGTTGACTTGAAAGAGCATGGCAATTGAGATTTGAGAATATGTCGTGCTCACTTAAATGTCTCACTGGTGGAGTAAAAGCAACAAGAATAATGTACCCAGGATTTTGTAATTATCTTGATTTAAAAGAGTGTCCATGGAGTTTCTTGCCCGTTCTTCTCCATAGAGATGTACGTTTTGGAATGGGCAACTAGCTTCAACTTTCTGACTGACCGACCGACTATTTAATTTTGACAATTCAAAAGTGCCTGTAAATGGTTTAATTGAAATAAATGCTTTGAGTTTGAGCGGTTTAGGTTGCGCGTGAGTCGATTGTGAGATTAATAACATGAGCAATCAATGATTAACCAGAATTGTCTCAATATCTATTTGACTAATTCAAAAACAATCGATAGACAATAGCCGATAGTTTATAAATATGGATAAATCAGCGAAGTTATTTTTATTTTCCGTTTGTTTCTCTTGGTTGAAGAGTAAAAAGTATTCATCTATTGTGGGTGACCGTGGTGTCATGCTTCGCCACGAGAGGCGCTAGTAGCGCAAACAGTAAACATTATAATATTGTTTTCATAGCATGTCAAATAATTGTCTAAGATCCACACATCTGGGGTCGTCTTCTAGTCTAACCGGATGCAGCTAAATACTAGTATTTTACATGGAGAGACTGCCTATCTGACCTCCACAACCCAGTTATGTACAGTCCAAAACACTAAAATGTGAAAAATAACTTTAATTTCGGAAGTCGGTGTCGTTGGTTCCGTATTTTCGTTTTTTGACGCCGACTTCCGAAATTAAGTTATTTTTCATATTGTTGTGTTTTTTTGGAAGTCGGTTGTTTTTTTTTTTTTTGTAAAAATGTATTTAGTTGTACCTACCCTACACAAATTCAAATAACACTAATTGCTATGTAAATATCAGTGTCAGGAAATTATTAAAACATTATCAATACAAACTAAGTGGGAAAAAATCATATCTGAAAACTACCCAAGCAAAGTTAATCAAATTTAAAAGGGACCACCCCTGAGGCATACCTTATCCATTAAAAACAATACATAGATAATTATACAATTGCAGCCAAGCGGTGCCAAGCTAAGGTGCATTGCAGAATTGAAGACACCGACTAGAAGAATCATCAAAATTCGCATCTAATAGTAATGCCGGAGATGCAGTACAATTATGCATATAACTACGTACATGAAGAATAATTAATGAAAGAAACATCAAATTTGGTTAATTAGCTTTGAGAAAATCGCGGACATACAAACATACATACATACGGGTCGAATACAGAACCGCCTTTTTTTAAGTCGGTTAAAAATAACAATCTTACTAACCTACATTAAAAAGTACCAGTACATTCTACGTCGTCCTACTATTTACCTGAGTAAAGTACTCATTATTTAATCTAAAAGGCAAACAGATAACTCGAGTACATAAGGACCAAAATGTCTTGATACTTCAAAATGGCGCTAGCAGCTAACGCCATCGCCACTATCAATGTTAGTCATCATCTGTCTAGTCTAGCCTTTTTCCAGCTATGTTCCTGTCGGCTTCCAGTCTAACCAGATGCAGCTGAATACTAGTATTTTACATGTAGCGACTGCCTATCTGACCTCCACAACCCAGTTACTGGGTAATACAGTACCCTTTTTGGTAAGACTGGTTGTCAGGCTTTCGGGCTTTCTGATTTCCCGTAACGACTGTCAAAGATCTACGAATGACAGCCAAGACCAACGAGACACGGAGTGGTCTCCGTATAAAATGATGGTCACCCATCCATGAACTGACCGCGGCGAGTGTTGCTTAACCAAAAGATCAAACTGGATTTCTTGCTTCTGACTACCAGTAACGACTGTCAAAGATCTACGGTCAAAGTTAAAGAATTACTAAGTTCGGTTTTTTGCCACGGTTCAAGAGTTTTTGGTCTTATAGTATGTGCTCTGATATATAGGAGATAAAATTAGTTCAAACATTATTCGATAAGCTTATCAGTGTTTACGTTCAATTTATTTGTTGTGGTGAGGATATTGGTAAATATGTCTGTATTTTGGGCGCATTTCGTAATTTTTATAAGAGCTTGGTATAATTAATTACAAGACTGAAGGCATTTCATGATTTACCGATTGAGTTCATGAGGTGTAACATTTTAGATTAGAAGCTTATGTCCAACAGTAGATAAGCCAGCTAGATTAATGAAAACAAGAACCACCATCGCTCGACTCGCGCGTGGTAGGTCACAGTTCTAACCTAATCCATTTGGTCGGGGTGCCCTGGCTTAGTTACTGCGACCAATTCGGCTATTATCAAGACTATTCAAGACCGACAAATCAGGGACTGCACTGTCGAGAAAATTTTAAGGGTGATAAAATCAGACAAATTGTGAACACTGTGTTATTTTATCCGGCTCGAAGAACCAATTTTTCATTGAATAAACAATGACTATACAAAATTTCTTTATTGCCTCGTGTATATCGATAAAATTATTTTTCAATCAAAAGTAAACAATATTACTTGCGGCGTATATAAAATTATTTGAATACGTGACAAAATATCATCTACATCTGTACTAACAATATAGCTGAGGAGTTTGTTTTTAGGGTTCCGCATCTCAAAAGGAAAAAAAACGGAACCCTTATAGGATCACTCGTGTGTCTGTCCGTCCCTGTCACAGCCAATTTGCTCCTAATCTTGAACCGATTAAGTTGAAATTCGGTACACATATGAATCTCTGTGACCCAAACACTGACGTGTAACGTAAATAAATGAATTTTGAATATGGGGGTATCTTTTGGGGGACAAATAGAAAATAAAAAAATAAATCGCAATCTGTACCCTTTGGTATATCAAATGAAAGGGACCTAGATTACAGGAAAACCTATTAGAAGTCTGTGGTCTTAAAACAACATGGTAAATCTTTCAGTATTGTGCGTACAAACTTACATTTTCAGTTGGAATGTATGGGAGAACATGTTTTTCAAGTACAATGTTAAGTTTGTTCTTGGGATAAATTCATGCCAACTACGGAACCCTTCTTTGTTCGTGGTCCGAAACGCACTTGGCCGGTTCTTTTGTTTTAACGCGGTAAGCTCATATTCATATTCATTTATTTATTGTAAAACATAAGTACATTACAAGCTCTTATTTGGAAAAAAAATTGAGGGCGCTATGCTTTGCCTCTAGGGCGTACAAAAGTAGTAATACATTCAATATAGTAATTAAAACAAGATGAACCACAAATATATAAGTAAACAAATTAGATCATCTATTGCATAAGCTCTAGAACTACAAGTCGAAAAATCTTTTTACAAATTCTTATGAAAGTTTATAGGCTATTTAACATCACGCAACAGCCCTTAGGAGACGAGCAAAACGAAAAAAAGTCAGAATTAATAATTCAGAATATCTTTCTTTCTTTCTTTAAGCGAAAACGAAGTAAGAGCGCGGGCGGGCGATGCGATGCGACGCTGTGGGTCGGAGGGCCGAAAGAAAAAATGTGGTTGTTCCTTTAGAATAATTATTGTCATGTATCTTACGACGTCCACGCGAACGAAGTCGCGGGCAGAACCAGTTGTTAATACAATTGCTTAATTAGCATTATAAACATAATATTAATACTAATACATGACGTGTCGCCTGTACATTGACAAAATGTAGGAATTGTCTATTTACTTTAAGAACAAATGTATATTAATTAGTCAATATTGTAACAGCTGGTGGAATTTTCGGTGTTTTCCATAATTAATTCTGTCCTCAAATAATTATGTCTTATATTTTTCATATAATTTTGCGATACGATGTACAGAGGCATCGTGTTGAGCAGTAACTGGGTTGTGGAGGTCAGACAGGCAGTTGCTTTTTGTAAAATACGGGTACCTACAGCCCGATTCAAACTTTATGGCGGCTCTGAAGTGAGCTACACGTTGCGCAGTACCTCACCCCTCACCCCCGCTGACAGGTGAATTTGTTACTGCTCAACGGCTCGCCTCATGTTCCCAGCTGCCATAAAGTTAGAATCGGGCTGTATCCAGATGCATCCCGTTACACTGGAAGCCAACCCCATCATAGGAAAGGCTAGGCAGATGATGATAAGCTGCTATTTTAGAAAGGTTTTACTATGCCTCAAGAAATGAAATGTAGATTCCTCAGGAGTTGTTGATAGCCAAGAGAAAATGGACTACCAGGGAAGCATAGCGCAAAGGGGAGTGGGTGAACAAGGCTGCCTATTGATGAGGAAGACAAGGAAATGAGGCAGCTCAAATGCGAAAGCAGTGATGATAAATGATTTATTTTCTGTAAGTAGGTTTGTACAAAGACTTTTACACGTTAATCATATTTTTTTAAACTAGATGAGGTCGCCGTTTCTTATCTGACTACTCTGAGAAGAAAAGTCGAAACAAACTCAGAGGTCACAGTCACTTTTAAAGTCCAGACAAAATCTTGGTCAGATCATGTGAAGATCGTGTAGATTGGTGTCTGAAATGGTATTTTGAGGAAAGAACCACACAGATTGAGCGAACCTGTCTAGTCAGTGCATGAATTTGTCAAAAATCGTGCAGCTCAACTCAGAAGTTGAGGAGCTCAACGATTCGACGAACAATACCAAAGAAAGGACATTTGGGTAGGCCGCGTAATTTACTCAAACTGCCAGATCATGATTAAAACTAACTAAGAAGGAATGTTAGAGAGGAGTGTTAGAGACAAAGTGCAAGGTGCAGGTACAAGGTGGCAGGGGACATCGGCGCGCACGCAACCTGTTACCATGCATTCTGTACATGATTACAATAGTAATAGAATTTCTTTGTTACAGTAACCTAGACTCAACAAGATTGTTAGTAAATCTTACGACTATGTTAGTCAGCACAAACACTAAACAAAAAACAAGGAAAACAATACAAGAATAGAACTTGGTAACCGTTGCGACAGCCCATGAGAGACGGCACAACAGTGTGCAGTGCCACGTACAGACAGTCCGGGCGACTCGCAACCATGTTGGAGCCGCCGACACCCTGCGCACCAGTGAAGCGCACCTTTTACGCACCTCGCGTAAAAACGTATCGCGTTATGGTACTACTTAGTTGGACTTTTTAGACTAATCTAATCTAACTAGCCGGTACTGTCCCACTGCTGGACAAAGGCCTGCCTCTTCCTTTTCCACACAATCCTGTCTTTTGCGAGTGCCGGCCAGTCCCTACGGTAGGAGTCAAGCTCGTCCTGCCATCTTCGACATTTTAAGTCAGCTATTTAAAAAAAATGCTGTTCCATGCATTTTGACTGCGTAGGTATTGCACATTTTTATGGAACAACGGTTTTTTTTCTGGATAACTGACGAAAAAATTCTACGCTACGCATAGAATCATAGGGGCCCGTGGCTAAATAAAAACAGCCGCACAGGTCGATCGATCAGGTTAAGCTACGCTTGCCGCGGTTGGTCAGGAGTACCCTATTACCCAGTAACTGGATTGTGGAGGTCAGATAGGTATCAGTCGCTCCATGTAAAATACTAGTATTCAGCTGCATCTGGTTAGACTGCATGCCGTCCCCAACATAGTTGGGAAAGGGCTAGGCAGATGATGATGTACAGAATCATTGATAACAGTTACTATGCGCGTCGATGTCGATGTCCCTAAGCTGTCACCTTGTGCACTGCGATACATTGAGCTATTGAGCTATTTGAATAATATTTTGTAGTTTGAACGCCACAAATCTTTGATTACTAACATAATTTTTAAGTATACTAACATCAAAATATGGATCACTGTGTCTGAATGAAATAAAATAAATTAAATTAAAATCTCGTTCTTCTAGGGATGTGCCAGTCATATTAAATGCATTCGATTGCATCACAGTACGCTGGTAAAATCTATTAACAGAGTTTCCATTAGCGCTAGTTCCTATTTTCAGGGGAAATGAGCAATATACACCGGGCTAACGTTAATAACAATCATTATATTAATCGGTGTATATTTATTTAATGACTGCCTCATTGGTGCAGTGGTCGCAAACGCTACTGCTGAGCATGAGGTCCTGGGTCGGATTCCGGGGTCGGGTAAAGTGTTATTTATTATTGTACCCAAAGTGCCTTTTCACACGTCCCGGCGCAACCGGGTAGCCGGTACCGGGTACCCGGCGGCGAAGTGTATAGCCATGTGCGTTAGCTTTCACACGTATCGGCGTACTTTGCCTGGCAAGCGGCAACCCGGTTGCCGGGACGTGTAAGAAGGCACAAAGGGCGCCGACGGAACCCAATTACTAAGCCTCTGCTGTCTGTCAGCGGGCTGTATCTCATGAACCTAATTGCCTTTTCACACGTCCCGGCAACCGGGTAACCGGAGCCGGGTACCCGGCGGCGAAGTGTATACCCATAAATGTAAGTTAGCTTTCACACGTACCGGCGTAGTTTACCTGGGTGTGTATTTCTATTGCCACTAAAACAACAGATGATCCATACTATCCATACTAATATTATAAATTCGAAAGTAACTCTGTCTGTCTGTCTGTATGTTACTTTTTCACGCCTAAACCACTGAACGGATTTCGATAAAATTTGGCAGAGAGATAGATTGCATCCCGGGGTAGGACATAGGATAGTTTTTTATCGACATACCTCGCGGGCGAAGCCGCGGGCAGAAGCTAGTAATAAATAAAAAATTAAAAAAGGGATACAAGAAACGTGTTTTTCGTCGTTTCTGCCTTATGGTAGGAAAACCCTTCGTGTATGAGTCTGACTCGCACTTGGCTGGTTTTTTTTTTATCTAGATTTTTTAGTAACAGCCCGGTGTCTGGATTTGTGCCCGTTTGATGACAATAGGCTCGCCCGCTGTTACATGGGACTTTAATATAACTGGCGAAATGTGGGTTTTATAGGTACACACATCATTTGCCTGCCTTTTCCCAACTATGTTGGGGTCGGCTTCCAGTCTAACCGGATGCAGCTGAATACCAGTATTTAACATGGAGCGACTGCTTATCTGACCTCCACAACCCAGTTATTGGGTAATACGATACCCCTTGCTAAGACTGGTTGTCAGACCTTCGGGCTTCTGACTACCCGTAACGACTGTCAAAGATCCACGAATGACAGCCGGAACCCGGGGGTAAACCCGTACACCTCTGAAATGAAATGACTTATTCTATAAATTGGATATCGGAATCACTTTTACAATTCATTTTATAAAAAAAAAAGCTAGATGAGGTCGGCGTTTCCTATTCGACTACTCGATATACTCTGAGAAGAAAGGCAGAAACAAACTCGAGAGGTCACATTCTCTTTTAGACCATGTAGATTGATGTCTGAAATGGTCTTTTGAGTAAAGTACCACAAAGCATTGACTGGGACAGTCCAGTTAGTGCAAGCATTTGGCATTAATAGTGTCGCTCAACTCCACCTATTACATGGGACATAAACATAACTGACGAAATTTGGAAGTAGTATATTATAGGGACACTACCTTTTTTTTTTTTGTTGTCGGGGGAAACCTTCAGAAGGCGCCCGACCTCTGGGGAAGGAGGTCGGGGAGTGTGGGATTTTTACCTCACTAAAACCACCGCGGTGATCACCATCAGCACATAGGGGTGGTCCCGGTTCCTCTTAAAAGACCAATTCCGGAACCCCCCCGTGACACGCCTGTAAGGCACATCCCTTTTTATAGGTACACTACCTACTAACTCTTCAGGAAATACAGGCGTTATGATATGTTATGATTATGATATATTTATTGGATCATAAAGATTATAATTATTGCTTCATTTTGTATATCCATTTCTCGGAAATTCAAAACTATTGAAGTCATCCGTCGTATAAAAGACCAATTATATTGTGCTTTTATGATTTCACAGTAATTTAAGAATAATCAACTTACTGTATAGGTTGTTTTAGGTATAAATCGGTCAGTAAATGTCCCAAAAGCCACGTCATATCATCTCGTCTCAGACACCGCATTGTCTCATGACGAAAGTGTTTGACCAGTGCGTGTTGCCAGTGATGACATATACACAATGGGCCTTATTAGAATGTTGAAAGTCACCCAAAGGGCGATGCTTCAAGTTTTCCTACGCGAATCAGAAATGAAGAGATCCGTAGGAGGTAACCGACATAGCCCGAAGAATTAGCGAACTTCAGTGGCAGTAATAGATGGCCGATAGGGCCGAAAGGTTCTGGAGTGGCGACAGAAGACGTAGCTTTGGAAGGCCTCCCACAATTGGACTGATGACCTTGTGAAGACCGCAGGAATCCACTGGATGCGAGAAGCACAGAACCGGTCGAAGTGGCGATGCTTGGGGCTGAAATGCATAATCAGCCTATAATGTTCCCACTGCTGGGACACAGGCCTCCTCTCTGTGAGAGGCAGTGGGTCAAAATCCACCACGCGGACACAGTGCGGGTTGGTAGATGACACAAATCTTCGAATTTTTGGTTCTAGGAGATGGCCGGTACGAGAGATAAGCTGTCCTACACAGACGAGCTTTGGTTTTTTTTATAAAAAAAGTTTTGCGCCCTTCATTACATTTAACATTAATATCGACTGGGGTTTTCCTTATGTTATTTATACATATCTAATGTCCGAATGCGTTTGTTATGTCATGTTTGCATTAGTTATTGCAATGAAAAAAATGCTGATGTTGGTAAACAAAGACTCTTTCAACCCCTTTTTTTGGAAGTCGGCTGGTTTTTTTTTGTAAAAAACGTTTTTAATAAACCATTCAAGTCTATGATTGGAACATAATATGATGCAATGGATTAGCAATATCCTTTAAATGATTCCAATTGTGATTGATAGTGGAATGGTACGAAATTACACTAGCTCAGAAATTTCTCGAAGAATCACTCTATATTGTATTTATTTGTGAGTATTGTAACTCCATTGTAGATTGTGGACGCTGCTTGCAAGTAATCACTCACATCCTAGACTCGTACAATTTAAATTCAAGGATAACATGTTACAGACTGGTTAGCATTAATAGTATCATTCGCATCAGATGTGCATTAAAATATTGGTATGCAAAGGTAAACGTAAGGTAGGGCACCATCAGGCTAAGTGGAGCGACGATCTTCGCAGGATGGCTGGTAGCCGAGAATCGAGCGAATTGGCGTGCAATAGGAGAGACCTATGTCCAGCAGTGGACTGCTGTACTGATGATGAGTTACTCACTTTGAATTGGCACGAAAGATGAACCTGACTTCAATTATAGTTGGTATAGAAATGGACGATATTGATGAATCATTGTGATAAACATACAAGTTAATTTTTTAAAGACACAATCAAGCTTACTCATATTGAATTCAATAGCTAATTGTATCACTTAGCTCATAGAATCAGGACCACGTGTCGAGACTGAAAGAAAGAAAAGAAAACAAAATTGTGAACTCAAACTCAAAGACTCGAAGCATTTGTTTCAAATAAACCAATTACAGGCACTTTTCAATTGATAAGGAGTCGGTTTGTCGGAAAGATGAAGCTTGTTGCCCAAAGCGAGTATTATATTATCTGTGCCAAAGCATAGTAGGTACCTATGGAGAAGAACGGGAAAAAACTTCACGGACATTCTTTTAAATCATAAAATATATAGATACAGTTCATGTGAGAACGATACAGAAAGACGTGGAGGTTAAAAGCGTCCGTAATAAAGAAGATAAAAACAATTCAGAAATAAAATTTTAATATGTCGATGGCTATAGCAGTAGTGGAAGACCAAAGAAACGACGATGGATGGACTGTGTGAATGATGATATGGTTAGAAAGGGAGTGAGTACTGAGATGACGACTGATAGAGAAGTATGGAAGATGAAGACATCCTGTGCCGACTATATGTACACAAATAAGTTGGAATCGGGAGGATAATATCAGTGGAAAATAATCTACACTAATCCATACTAATAATTATTATAAATTCGAAAGTAACTCTGTCTGTCTGTATGTTACCTTTTCACGCCTAAACCACTGAACGGATTTCGATAAAATTTGGCAGAGAGATAGATTGCATACCGGGGAAGGACATAGGATAGTTTTTATCGACATACCTCGCGAGCGAAGCCGCGGGCGGAAGCTAGTATATTATAAAGATATAAAACTTGTGAATTTGTATGTAAGGGGTAAAACTTCAGAACGAGTAACGACTGATCCGATTTCGAAAATTCTTTCACTATAATGAGAAGCTACAGTACTCGTATTGCAGAGTGTCATAGGATATAATGTATTTTATGATATAAAACAACAATTTCACGCGGACGAAGTCGCAGGCAGTAGCTAGTGAGAATACAGGGTGGCAGGTAGATCAACGCGCAACCAGAGGGGCAATTCTCGTACTTTTAAAAGCGTTGACTGTCTGATCTGTCTCAATCTGTCAAAAGTACCTCTAAATCCCTACATTTTGACAAGTTTTTGACATTGGTTTGTATGTCGCCGAGATGAGATTGCGACTAGATTTTGAACGCCATGGATTCAGTACAAGATTCTGAAACCCACTTTGTGGAAATGTTTTCGTCGGGCCACAGATTTTGAGCGCGTAGATAGTGCACTTTTCTATGAAACAGCTGATTTTTGACATGTGCTGAATTCATCGGTTGCGCTAGACAGTTTACGCGTCGATGTATGCCAGCCTGTATAATTGTGAAAATGCAAAGAAAATTTATAGAGGTTTTATTACATTCTTGAAAGCGGATATTCTTTAACTAGGTGAGCAATTTCACTCATTTAAGCTCATACTGTCAAGTGGTGACCCCGTGGTAACTGCCACGACTTACGTGTTGTAGGTCGTAGGTTCGAACTTAGACAGGCGATTTACTTTGCGTAAATTATTCATCACCACTGCTCTCAAAACGGTGAAAAAGAAAACATCGTGAGGAAACCGGCATGTCCTAGTATGAATGAAATTCACCGACCCCAGCGAGGTGTCACCGGATTCGATTAATCGAATGAACTCCAAGATTTGCACTAGCCACTAGCCCCTGAAGCCTATATTTCATGGTGCTACATAGCCCAATTCATTTCAAGGAGTACACCAGGGGCGCAGTAATGTTAGGGAAGACATGCCCTTAGGATAGGAAAGGATTTAAACCGGCATGTACTAGAACCAAAAATTCGAAGACATTTGTGACATCTACCACCCCGCACTGGGCCCGCGTGTCCCTCTGACCGAGAGGAGGCCTGTGTCCCAGCCGTGGTTAACGTTATAGGCTGATTATGCTGACCTTCAAACTGCAACAGTGCTTAGAGGAAAAAATAGGTACCTATGGGTTTTTCTTCGCCACGCGTCAATGCGTGACTTTGAACAAGGTTTTTTTGGCGAATTGGAACATCTAAATGCACGTTCACCGTATTGAATTTATTGAATTTAAGGCACTATAGTGGATTCTCACGAATTTCCTCGCCCGAAACGGGTGAATCGACACTTTTAATTGTTATAAATACTTCTTTTTATAGGCGATTCGCACGAATTGGTACTTACTTAATGAAGTTTCACTTCTGTGCGCTAGTGTCCTTTTTTCTATACTTTATTGTATAAAATTCAAAATGTGCCAATTCGTGCGAGTCGCATATAGCAAAAAATAATATTATTTTAAAGTAGTTCGCAGGAATTTAATAAAGAAAAAAAAATTCCGACTCTACTATACTCGGGACTCGGTGGTTGGTGGTTGGTGGTGGTTGGTCGGACACGGTCTGGGGGGAATTGAATAATAAGCCGAATATAAATACAAACATATTACCACCGCAACAAGCGAATAATTCACCATTATTATTTACCCAATTCCGCGGTAAATGACAATTTGTAACACATAATAAATAAATAATAGTGAAACCGGAGCGTTGTGTTGGGCTGTAACTTCGTCGGTTACCGCATCTAATCTGCCGTTTACAATAACTTTCACTAAAATAGAGCCCGGTGCAGTTACGCAGAAACTTTTGATTACTCAAAAACTTATAAAACCACTTTATACAATTCAACTCGGTACTAATGTAACGCAGAAAAACTTAACACAGGTCAGAAGGCCAATTTCTGTAGTTAAAAACATTGAAAATCTAGTCGCAATCTCATATCAGTGACAGTCAATGTCACAAACTTGTCAAAAATTTAGAGATTTTAGTGGTATTTTTGACAGATTGAGACTGAGATCAGACTGTAAACGTTAGTATAATTGCGAGAATTTATTGTCCCTCTGATATCAACAACAAAAAAAGAAGTTGAAAATCGAAAAACAAAATTCAAATTCGATTCGAAAGAGGAACACAGCACACACCGAACTATTCACAAAAAAAAAAAAAACAACTGGTGAAATTACCGAATTAGCGGAATAAATCAGAGCATTTTGAATTTGGAAAGTGTTCCGAATCGCTTCGGGCGGGTTCGGCAACTTTCGCTGTACATAACGACTGGTGGTTCGCGGGCGCGCGCGAGCACTGCCGTAGAGTCGACGAGATACCTTCAATGGAAGAGCTCTAGTGGTGGGAGAAGGCAGAACTATTATCATTTATCGATCGATAATATTTTTTTTTGCAATGAATTTGTGAACATGGATTTCTGCGTGGTCCTTTAGTACGAATACCTCGTGTGAGCCGGTTGGAGATAAAAACAAACCGGTAAACATGTGTGACCTTATTTTCAAAGAGAAAAGTTACTTTCCATGGCATTCCTAATTCGTTAGCTTTGCGTAAAACCACAAAACTCCTATATTATTGAAGGAAGCTAAAATTCGAACTCCATTGATTGGATAGATCTCCCAATAAGGTAGACTTATGACCTGCGGGGTAATTAGTAACACACTATCAGTTAGGAATGGCTTTCATTTTGACAGTTCAACAATGTTCATTGCGTTATTTACGTTGTTGAGCAGACAATTTTTTCGAACTTAAGAAGCAATGGATTAGCAATATACTTTGAAATTATTCAGATTGAGAAGCATAATGTGTTTTGTAATTAGAGTGCTCGTAAAAACCAGTCAAGAACCAGTCGTTGTGGCGATGGTTGGGAGAGGCTTATGTCCAGCAGTGGACGTCTTTCAGCAGAATGATGATGGCGATGACGACGAAAAACAAGCCTTTTTTTATGTGAAGGAAAACATGTTGAGAACTCACACTAAACGTACTAAAACATGTTGAGAACTCACACTAAACGTACTAAAACATGTTGAGAACTCACACTAAACGTACTAAAACATGTTGAGAACTCACACTAAACGTACTAAAACATGTTGAGAACTCACACTAAACGTACTAAAATCATTGCACAAATCTCGTTCCTTCTCTATACGAGAAGAGGGATTTGTCCTGCAGAGGGACAGTTAAAGGCTGATATTATTAGTATTCAATGCAATCCGATTCGTTTTGAACATAAAAACGTTCAGTTTCTTATCACCATAATCAACAGATGTCTAAAGTAAAAGTATACTAAATAACGGTACATTTGCAGGAGAAATCTTTAAACTTTTACATTACTTGTAGCATTTTATTTATTGAAATGGCAATGCGTACCGGTTCTACTTATATCAATGGGGTTACTGACCTTCATATTTTTTTTTATTCATGTAATACCTACATGTTAATAAATTATATATTGGTTCTTTAACGAAGCATGGGAAATGGACAATGTCACTCTCTCTATGGGTTTGTTTTTTTAACTTAACTATTAATAACCTTGTAATAGTCATCAATAGTATTGCAAAGCATGGGAATTGTCGTGCGTGTTGCCTTGGGTCAGGTAAAAGGTTGTGATTTAGCAAACCGAACAAAACAAAAATATTCTATTCAAACCACTTTAGTTAAACAGACAGACATCGACAACCTCCTATCGACAACAGCCCATCACTAAACAGATTATGCTACTTAGATCATAGTACCGCGACTGAACCGACAGCTGATCTAAAAACAACTCTATCACGTTGAATGAGAGTATAAAATCAAACGTATTATCAGACAATCATGTCTATCCGCTTGTCTCGAGTGCTCAATGACAAAGATAAAGATTCTGCACTCTTGTAAGCGGGTTTGTGAGTAAACGAAGTACCTATATTAAATGTGTAGAAGAGGTAGGTAGAGATGTCTAGAACTATACTCCGACTTTTAATTAGCTGCAGTAAAATGACATTCTTAATAACTACACATTTTTCGAACTTAAGAAGCAATGGTTTAGCAATATCCTTCAAAATTCTTCAGATTCAGATTGATAATGTGCAATTAGGGTGCCGATGCAGCTGGTGCTATTTTTACATGAAGCTGCCGAGCTGACCTTCACATCTCAGTTACTGGTACCCCTTAGTAAGACCACTGACAACTTCCCGATGGATAACCCAATATCACTTTTCTCGACCTGGAGATCGACACTGAGGACCCCACGCTCAGCAGTCGTGCTTGCGGTCAGTAAACCAACCAGGCAATCGACTTTCGAAGCATCTCTTCTACGAGAGAGAAATACATAGAGCTCAAAAATCATCATAGATTCTTTCAAATTCAGAGCAGTTGAAAGAAACTAATAAAAACAGGTCAAGTGCGAGTCGGACTCGCGCACCGAAGGTCCCGTACAAATTTGTAGGTAAGTACCTACTTACGTAAATAGTTTATCATAGGTTTTTTTTTTTGTAATATTATATTAGATACTACAAATTTACGGTTTTCGGATTGTTTCTTTACTTGTGGTCCATGACATAGCTTCTTGCCAAATTTCATGATTCTAAGTCAACGGGAATAAATAATAAATAATAAAACTTTATTGCATAAAAGGTGTTGCAGTAAATAAAAAAAAAAAGAATTGCACTTTACAAATGAACACTGATATACAACATAAATGGTGGGGGTACTGTCCTCTTAGATAGGCTACATAATAGCCTGTAGTAAAGAGAAACAGTGCCGTATCCCTCAAGAATGGAGAAATCAATTGCTTAGTGTTTAAAAGTATATAAAAAAAATTAATGATTTTAATTTAATAACATAAAACAAACAAATATGGAATATGCCTGAAAGTATTAAAGTCTTAAACGGATACGAGTAAGTGTGCTGTGAGGGTGTAAATGTGTATGTTTGCGCGTGCATGTGTGTGTGTGTGTGTGTGTGTGTGTGTGTGTGTGTGTGTGTGTGTGTGTGTGTGTGTGTGTGTGTTGTGTGTGTATGTGTGTGTGTGTTTTGAGATTATAAGTGAAGCGTGTATACTTATAATAGTGTAATGAAAGAAGATTCAGTGTGGAAGAAAAAATTCAGTTTCGTCATACGTTTTGTCTAGTAGGAAGGAGCGTACTGCTGCTTTACATTCTTGAACGGATAAACTGTATACTGAAATATTTGCATACATTTTGTTGTACAAGAAAGGGCCTAAGTAATAGAAATATTTTTTCGTAAAGGAGTAGCGGGGTTGTGGAAGAGAACAAATTAAATCTTTACGTCGTTTTTTAAGCTTAACAAAGGGAGTAAGGCAATGTTGAAATAAGATTGCTTGAAAAATAAACAACTGTCGTACATTAAGTACATTGCATTCCTTATATAACTGAGTGGTGAGTGGCGCAATTTCCAATGGAAGTAACGTGGTTTTAGAAGCACCACCCCAGCAAGAAATGCAATAAGATAATATTGACTGACAGAGCGCACAGTAGACATTGCGGATAATAAATTGGTTAGCTACAATTCTAAGTGTTTTGAAAATAAACATCAACTTACGCACTCTGCCCGTCAATACATCCACATGGGCCTTAAAGTTTAAGGTATTATCCAACATTACGCCCAGGTATCTAATATTATTTACAGACTCTATTTGAGCGCAATTACAATTTAGTGTAGTTTGTGCGAGACATGTGTGAGCTGTGAGTGTTAGATTATTTTTTTGGCTGGGTTTTTGAACTAATAGAAAAAGTGATATATTTAGTTTTGCTAGTGTTGAGTGTTAGTGTGTGAGCCAAAAGCCAGTCAAGGGTAGAGTCGAGCGGCGGTAAGGCCCCTCTTTGAGGAGTGGCTAGAGAGGCGTCACGGCGTCCTCACCTACCGCCTGACGCAGGTCCTCACCGGACACGGATGTTTCGGGAGGTTCCTGCACATCATCAGGCGGGAGGAAACGCCCGGGTGTCACCACTGCGAGGATCGCCCAGAGGACACGGTGGAGCATACGGTGGAGGTCTGCCCCGCTTGGGCAGAGCACCGCCGTGTCCTCGTAGAGGCGATCGGCAGCAGCGGCGACCTCTCGCGCCCGGCCCTGGTTCAAACCATGGTCCGGAGCGAGAGGGAGTGGGAGGCAGTCACCTCCTTCTGCGAAGCAGTCATGCTAGCGAAGGAGGTGGCGGGATGGGCGAGGGAGAGAGCCGAGAGGGCCGCCCGTCCCAGCCGCCGCGGTAGACGCCCCGGGCGTCGGGAGCCGCGTGACGACTCCCGGCCACCGTAGGCGCGGGCCTGCGGACGGCGAGTAATGGGTAGCTCGCCGTCCGATCAGGACCAGGCCCGTGCCGGACGGCGCGTATGTGTTCCACGCGCGCCTCAAAGAGCTGTCAGCAGACACGGAGGGGCCCGTTAGGGCCGAAGCCTGCCGGGGCAGCGGGATTGTCCGAAAGGGTTACCGCTGCCCCGGAACATAAAGGGCTAAGGAAGGAACACGGATGGGTTTTAGTCAGTAAGAGTCTGACACTCCCTTCCGCTCCACCCAGAGCGGGAGGGGTCATTGGATGATTTCCCATCCTTAAAAAAAAAAAAAAAAAAAAGGGTAGAGTCGAGACCCCTTTGAGCTTTAATTTGAAGTTCTGACCAGGAGTCTGCGGAGAAAGTTATTGCAGTATCATCTGCATAAGTTACAATACTAGAATTTGGAATATTTAGATTGCAGAGGTCATTGATAAAAACCAGAAACAATGTAGGACCAAGAATACTCCCCTGTGGCACCCCATACTCAATAGGAAGCTCATTACTAACGGTGTTTCCTATTTTAACCACTTGCGTTCGACCTGTGAGGTAAATTTGGAAGAACTGAAGTTGTGGACCTCTGACACCTATGTTTTCGAGTTTTTGTAGAAGGGTTTTGATGGGAACGGTATCAAACGCTTTCGCGAGGTCTAAAAATACTGTGAGTACTTTTTAGTATTATTAAGGTTTGAAACAATAAAAGTAGTCAATTCGTGTACAGCGTCAGAGGTGGACTTTTTTACGCAAAAACCGAATTGCTGTGGTGAAATAAGATTAAAGTGCTCTAAATAACCTCTCAACCTCTTATTAATGAGGCGTTCCATGACTTTGGACAGAGCACTTAGCACTGCAATTGGTCGATAGTTGTTAACTAAGTTCCCATAGCCACCCTTGAGGATGGGGTGAATAACTGCCCTTTTTAATGATGTGAAGTACCCTATTCATTTTGATTCCCTTGTTAATGTCGAAATATACGTTTTTTGCGGCATAAACGGCCGTATTTTTGTTTAGGTTAATTGACACGCTTGACCTGTGTACTAGACGCCTTATCTTTTAAACAAATTAATTTTATGTGTACAAAAGAGCAACGGTCACATTTACTTAATCGTGTTATCAATGAAATACTCTACTAAGCCCTGATTAGTGAATATTATGACACTTGGTAATTTGGAGTGAAGACTGTGGATCCAGCCCGATTGAGAACACTGGTGGCCCAGCGGTAACGGCCGCGACTTACGAGTTGTAGGTAGTGGGTTCAAACCCAAGCGGACACTTTCCTTTGTGTAAAATGTTTTATCACCCCTGCTCTAAACGGTGCAGGAAACCGGCATGTCCTAGAACCAACAATTTGAAGATTATGCCCAACTCCCTCTTACAAAGGCCTGTAGGCCAGGAGGCCTGTGTCCCAACAGTGGGAACATTATAGGCTGATTATGCTGATGCTACTATGGATGGGTGACCATCTTTACATACCAATACCCTACCGTACCTCGGAAAGTCCCAGCTTTCTTTCCTGGTTCTTTGACAATCGTTAAGTTTAAACGGGTAGTCAGAAGCCTGAAACTCGGAAAACTAGTTTTATCAAGGGGTACTTATCGTGTTACCCAGTAACTGGGTTGTGGAGGTCTTATAGGCAGTTGCTCCATATAAAATACTGGTATTCAGCTGCATCCGGTTAGACGTATGGAAGAAGACTTGCTGCGCGACTACTAATACACAGGGATAGGCAGAAGGATTATGATAATTTCGTTATGAATCGTCTTTTAACACAATTTAACTTTTGTATTTCTTGCTAGACTGTTTATTCATGACATAAATTGATTTGACAATAAAATAAGAGCGCCTATCATTATTGTTATAGCAAGGTTTTAATGCTGTGTATCAACAACATGCTGCTATTAGTATTGCAGCAGGCGTTTCATGTCGAGCGCGCTTACGATTTGTTTATAAACTTTCTAAATATTCTAGGCACTGAATATAGACTTTCCCCTGTTTCTTATTAAGGTGTCCTAGGTGTGATTATGGTGTTATTTTGTACCCAGCCCCAGGATCCTTACATACTCCTTTTGCCTTGTTTACGTTCACACGCACGCCGGTTGCGGGTACCTACTAGGTAAATGACATTTCTGAAGTACATCACCAAAAAGGTCACTCTAGGTCCGTCTATGGCAATATCCTGCGACATACATACACCTCTACCTACCCATTCTGTGAATACAGGCGTTAATTATGTTCATCTGGAAATCTCAGTAGCAGCCAGAAGTCTGGATTTGAACCCGGTTGATGGCAATAGACTCGCCCCGTGTTACCTACATAACTGGCAAAATGCAGGTGTACTATGCACCTCTATGACTTCTGCCTACCCCTATTAGGGTATACAGGCGTGATATAATGTTGTAATTAGTTGCTAAGAGCCCGTACACATACCAAGATAATTGGCCTTATTATTATCTGTTAACAAGAGATAGTTTTAGCTCATTGACTATCGTTTAGATAGCAGTCCGATTGGAATACAATAAGTCAGGACTGAAATATTTTCATATTATGACACTTTACATAATGTAACATCAGGGCCCCAATCGTACGATCAACATGTATTTTGACCGTTCAAACCACGACATTGTGCCATAGAGTAGCAGATGTCGTGATTAACTAAGGAATTGACGTGGTTTCAAAGTAAAGAATCGTTCAGTGGTCATTGTGAATTAGGGCCCTGTATGCAAGAGTAATAGTGAGTATATAAAAGGATATCTGAAAGTGGCACCGGTGACTGAAAAGTTGTCAGAAGTGGTTTATAAAATCTATGCATTATTGTTTGAAATAAAAGACAAACTTATAATTTAACCGCGCAGTAACTTTATACTAAGGTATATCGAACACAGTTCAAAAAAAGCTGATGTTTGTGTGAGCAATAAAAAATCACGTTATAAAAAGATAAGAAATAACTAAGACGATTAAGGGCTGTTTTATCCAACCCCAGATAATATTATCGGAGAAATAATCTTGAATTTTCCTGTCAGACGTCATTTTATTCCATGAATAAAAATTATCTGTCGTTTGAAAAATCAGCCCTTAGTAGATTGATAGCAGAATTTGTAGATTAACTTAAAAAACTATATAAAGTTAGATATCTTGTACTTACGGAGGCTTCTTCTCCAGCATTTCAGTAGTTTCAACTGTAACAAAATAATCATATTAATAATTAAGAACAGTTATAGTTTTGTCACAATTATTAGAAATATATGTGCATTAGGGGTTTCGTATACCGGATTTTTAAATTCAATACCGGTATTGGTGTTAATAAAGCATAGATTTTCTCAACTCATACTTTAAGTAACAAAACATCCAGCGGTCGTTGAACAAAAAAAAAAAAAACACTACTTAGTCTATTCAAACATGTTTCAAATTAATATTATTTCAAGTTAAACAAATATCAACTTTATTTTAATGGTAATTATGTTGATTTCAGAGTGACTAGCACTATTGAAAAAGTTATAAAATTTTTTGAACTTTTTAGCGTACCTAAACTGAACTTTATTGTGTAGGATTTAAAGTAATTTATCCATAAACTCATATTTGTTTACATTTTTGGCAATAAGTCAGTTTAGATCTTTTTTGTTTTTATTTTATAGTGTTTAGATATCGATATTCAGATGATGATGATATCGACATTCGATACCCATCACGTCTGCAGAGTTTCGATATTAATTTAATTTGAGCCTATATCATTTTAATTTGCCAATCTAATCTGCTACTAACTGTGTTGTGTTAAATATGGTAATAGTATGCTAGGTACTTCTATGCTATGGTTCTTCCATCTCTCTCTACCGAGATGAAGTATAGGTTATTACAATTAAAATGACTCAAACACATTTGCATACTGACAATATACGCCCACAGCCGATCGAAGGTCTCGCACGCACCGTTATCAACGTAAACAACTGGTATTTTATTACAAAACTGTGTTATATACAAGTGAATAGAGACTGCGTACTACTGCACCTTTGGTTAAGCTCTGAAGGCCAATACCCGTAATTAAAAAGGTTCAAAATATTGTCGCAATCTCATCTTAGCGACATCATCATCTGTCTAGCCTTTTCCTAACTATGTTGGGGTCGGCTTCAGCTGAATACCAATATCGGCAGTATCCCATCCACGGATCAACCGCGGCAAGCGTAGCTTAACCTGATCGATCGATCCGTGCGGCTGATATTACTTAGCCACCACACAAGGCCCTCTCAGCGATAATCAAACTTGTCAAAAATGCAGGGAAATTTGGGGTATTTTTGTTGACAGATTGAGACTGAGATCAGACTGTGAATGTTCTTAAAATTACGAGAATTACCCCTCAGGTTTATTTATAACATAACATCACGCGTGTTAGCCCCGAAGAGGGAGGTTGATCTCCTCAAGTTCCGAGTTGAGCTGCACGATTATTGACAAATGCGTGCATTGACTGGTCCTCTCAATCTGTGTGGTTCTTTCGTCAAAAGACCATCTCAGACATCGATCTACATGGTCTTCATATAACCTGACCAAGATTATGTCTGGACATTAAAAGAGACTGTGACCTCTGAGTTTGTTTCGGCCTTTCTTCTCAGAGTAGTCAGATAGGAAACGCCGACCTCATCTAGCTTTTTTTTTTAATATGACGTGTTAAAGTGAGTCCGATATCCTCACTCAGGTTCCTGTATCAGCCTAAACTGTAAAATATTATTGGTTAGTGAAATAGGAATACTTACATGAGGCAGACATGCTGATAATTGTTCCTTACAGTGTAAATATTACTTCACTTTCTGCTCAGTTCATTATTATTTTTTAGTTAAATCTGAAACAAAGAATTTAAAGATTTTATTGTTTTTACATCATAATCAGCCTATAACGTTTCCATCGAGCCACCACGAGACCAAAGGGGCAGCTGGGGTCAAGGTTTTTTTTTTTTATTAAATTAAATATTTGTAATAAACAAAGCATTTTCCTGCATCAAAAAGGATCTTGTCTATTTTTCTGTCTCAACAGGAAAAATAGAATATTACTTAGGTAATTGAAACAATCTTAGAATGTTTTAGAAATGTAATAACTAACTACAATAATGATACACATATAACATGTTGATATATTTTATACAAGGTGTAACAGAATAAACGCAAGTCCTGAAAGTAGTTTGTTCACAATTTACTACTGAATCAATATCAGTAACTTTTAATATAGTAGGTTTTTTTAAATTACGTATTTTGCCATACTGACCGCCGATTGAGCCAAAGAAAATTAAGTCTTATTTAAAGGAAATAAGACTCAATTTTTAATGCATAAAGTAATGCTAGGATCAACACGATTTTCTTAATAATAATAGCTTTTAAGGAAATACATTTGTTTCCTAATGTATGCTATAGGTATTTTCTACCGACCATTTTTTGTTGTCTTTTTTGTTAGAAGTGTTTATAAGTGGAAAATTGTTAATGGCCTTCAAATGCATATTGTTAAGGAGCACTGTTGTTTATATTAGCTGTAAGTTTCCCGAACAGAATAAAATAAATAAAAACTTAAGTACCTCATTGCACTATCCATTGTCCTTTGAATTTTGTGGGCTACCTTAATGCACCTCCTTAAGAATATGAAATTTTCTCTTTCACTTTTAGGACAGTGGTACATTCGGATAACAATGAGTTAGAAGTATAAACATAATCAACTCGCTTTACAATGAAAGCTTTTGTTTATTGAGATTTCCATTTAACAAAGAAATTAAAGTGTTTATTGACATTTAGAGTTTTCTGAATACAATGCCCAATTATTGAGATATAAAAAACACCAACAACCTCTTAAAAACCTCAACCTCTTAAATAGCGAAAAAAAAATCAGCAGGTTTAGTACCAATACTAAAAGTTGTTCGTAATGATGAGTACAATGACCTCTTAAGAGGTTGTTGGTGTTTTTCCAATAACCCTATATAAAAGGCCCAGACAGAGATGGCGGGATGAGCTGGACTCCTTTGATAAAGATTGGTCCTTGGCAGCTCTGGACAGAGAGAGGTGGAAAGAGTAGGTAGAGTAGTTAGGCCTTTACTCAGTAGTGGGAAACAAAAGCATTAAAAAAAAAATACCAGCTTTCGGCCACATGGACTTTCGTAAATCATCCCATGAGAATGTACTACCACTGTAAAACCTAAAACACTTTTATCGTAACCCAGGTCATAGTCTAGCCATGCATGTGCTAAATTTCATCTAAATCTGTTCAGCCATTATCAATCAATCAAATCATTTATTTGTAACAAACATAGGTTACATTAAAATACAGGTGAAGTAGATAGCAGTGAGCCATATACATTATGCCTGGAAATAGGGATGCAAAAATTATAATAATTGTTACTTTAAGAAGCTATCTCAAAATAAATTATTACAATTACTAGCTGTTCACCCGCATAAGTGTCGATCCTGTGGGAATATCGGGATAAAATGTATCCTATGTCTTAATCTCAGTTTTGAACTATCTGTGTGCCAGATTTCATCCAAATCCGTTCAGTAAACGTTCAGCGTGAAAGAGTAACAAACATACAAACACACTCACAAACTTTTGCCTTTATTAGTGTGATGGTGATGATACATATATTAATTCATATTGAAAAATTTCAAATTAAAATGTTACTTTAGAATAGCATTAAAAATAAACCATAGTCCATTATGTTCAAAATAATATTAATTATATTTATTATGTACACATTGCTGATTAAAAAGTTTTGTCCGTTAAAATTAAATCCGTAAGTTTTTTTTTATTTTTGTTTCTATTGTTTAATTTTTCTTTGAAATAAATACTACACATAAGTTCATAAATTAAAAAATTTGCCTTACTTGGGAAGAGACTGGACCCCACGACACAGGGAATCCTAGTGTGGGGTCCAGGGAATTTGTAAAAACCTAGCATCTAAGGCTCCTTGTAAACTACTACTAGTCTTTGTTTTTAAATTGTACTGTGTTTTTTCTGAACTGAATAAAGTTTTTATTATTTATTATTATTTAATTTGTTGTAGCGTGAAAGTGTAACAAACTAGCAAACTCACTTTCACATCTATAATATTAGTTATATGTACAGCATGAGCATAAGAACTAGGGTTCGATTTCCAGGTTGAGCAGTGTTAATAGGTTTTTATATTAGGAATTTCTCAGCAGCCAGAGTCTGGATAAGTGCCTGATTGATCGTCGGTCGCCCCCTATTAGGGCGACCGACTCAATTAGGGGACTTAAACATAACTGATGAAATGTGGGAGTATTAATAGGTATACTTGTGCCTAAGCCTTCGAGAATTACAGGAGTGTTACCCATACTAATATTATAAATTCGAAAGTAACTCTGTCTGTCTGTCTGTTTGTTACCTTTTCACGCCAAAACCACTGACCGGATTTCGAACAAATTTGGCAGAGAGATAGATTGCATCCCGGGGAAGGACATAGGATAGTTTTCATAGACATACCTCGCGGGCAAAGCCGCAGGCGGAAGCTAGTGTGTTATAATTGTTGTTACCTTGTATCAATTATGATTTGCTTTTTTATTTTATTTTTGGTTGAAATAATATATTAAAAGGCATCTACTCACTGTTTCTAGTCACTATAATAAATAAACAACAGATATTTACAATAAAATCTCAATATTTAAATGCTCCACTGATAAATCAAGGACCAATAGACACTCATTAACATATTTAGGTCACTAACATCGCACAAAGACGACAGCCTAAGGAATTATAGAGAATGATTTCTGATTTCTTATCTTAAACCTGCTTATCCTTTCAAATTGTGTAATCTTTAGGAATCATGAACAATATCTACAGATAAAACTAACGACAGATCATCTAAACTGACGTTTGCGTTAAAAAAATTCAATAAAATCAACTCAACAATGAGAAAGTTATGTTCGACACAGACTTCACAGAAATTATTGTTGTGTTACTTTGCGTGATGTTTATGACAGAATTATCGCTAAATACAAGTGGTTAACAATACTTACAAGCACCGCAGATTCCTCTACAATGCTGTTGACCTTTATTTAGGCCGCCTAAACATTACACTATTGCAGAAACCCGATTAAATTGGAAACTACTTTATATCACGGACGAACAACTCACGGTAATTCACGTTTTTACACCAGAAATTAAAGATATTTTTTTTATAAAACAGTAAACGGAAGAAGTTATTTTACTGAAAATTTATAAAAACTATTTTTTATAGTTTGTTGATAATTTAAACAAAAAAAAACCTTTTCTGTGAACAGCAGGAAAATGTACTTTTCATTTCAATATGTCATGTTTTGTGTCATGTTGATGTTTGCGTTCCGACCACTAAAATTTTCAAAAAATATTTTTGGAATCATTACGTAACTTAAAATGTAATAATAAACTGTAAAAAAAAATTAAAACTTATGCTGCTCATAGAACTCCAATTTTTGAATAAAATTAATTTATAAGTGGGTAGGAATTCTGTACTAATAAAAATACTGATTTAGGTTTTTGAATGAAACAGTAGAGTGGTTCTAGTTTTAGATTACGAAAGTTTGACCAATTGAAATCATTGAAATACATAAAAAAAAGTAACATAACTTATAAAGCGTGAAGAAGAAGGGTATTTATTGCGTCGTCGTAACTTGATAACATTAAATTTTCTGTTAAAAATCATTTCTTTTTATAAGGCCCTCTTGTAGTGCGGTGTCCGTGTGTAGGTATGATAATGTTTCTTCACTCCGCGCATAATAGATAATACGTATCGCGGCATCTCTCTCTCGCAGGCACTGGCCGGCCGCCGGCCGGGCGGCAGCCGTTGCAAGCTCTTGAACTGCTAGAATTTGTATATATTTGTTTCATAGAAAAAAACTATAAGGAAATTATAAAATGTGTTCTCACCAAGCCCTAAAAAACAATAAGGCTTATCTTTTGGTATAACTTTTAAATGGTTTAACGATGTAATCTCTACAAGGTATACGTTTTACATAGCGATTTAGTGTCTTTTTATCAAGTCAATTATTTAAATTCACCCAGCGCCTGACATTTATGTTAAACCCAAAATACATATATTTATTTTTGCGCAAAATTAATATTTTGCATTTACATATATATATTTGCAAGTCCTGTGTCCCAGCAATGGGAAAATAATAGGCTGATTGAGTAGCGAGGGAGCCCTTTCCGACGCCTATAATAAGTGCAGAGGCGACACGATTTCTTTAATTTTATACCATAGCGCTGGCACTCCTGTTGGATTGGTGATCATCGTTAAAATTTTACTACATTGCTGGAAAACCTTTCGAGCTCGCTTCAATTGCCACTTTGACTATTTCTTTTTTTAATTTGTTTTCTGTGACGAAAGATCGCGAGTCCGTAGTCCGTACACCAAGCTCGCGAAGTCGCGAGTTCGCGACCCACTCATAAAAAAAATATTCTTGTAATTATATCATTAGCTGTTTGCTAATGTGTTTTTACGTTCATTAGATATACCTTTTTACTGTTCAACGTGCATTCAAACTAAAAGACCCAAAACACCCTGAGAATAACTTCCCTAGAGTAGTCATTTAAACTAAAACCAGATTTATAATTTATTTGTCTAGTTAGTCATTTCATTTAGTACATACCTAGTGATAGATAGTTCTATCTTTTTAACCGAGAATGCACAAATCTTCTAAATCGATCGACTAACTAATCATCCATGAACACTTCCTACCTCTACCGTTGTCAAGGGCGTTGACGTCACGTCACTTGTCAGATTGTCGACGTAAACAATCTGGAGATTTCCTGTATTTATTGTTTATTTTTAAATAAAACTTGATATAAACATGTCGGCACACAACGTGAACGTTTGCGACATCACAGACGACGTGAAGGAAGTGTTAAAGAAGTTCAGATTTCAGAAACACACATCGAATTCTGCGCTTATACTAAAGGTATTTTAGATGTACATTTCTCTATTTTTTTTTAAGTTATTCCTGTGATAACTGTGTAAAAAGTTTGTATAGCTAATTATCTATTCTTCTTCCTATAACCTGGCTATTGATGGGATTTTTCCAATATAATGATTAAATGAGCTTCATTGGGTGGGTCTGATCGACGACCGTCTGAGTCATTGAAGCGTATCTCCTGCCGTTATTACGTCAGTTTCATGATATAAAAGTACATGCGAAGGATTTGCTTATTATTTTATTGGTTCAAATGATTCATAATGAATTGGCAATATAGGACAATATCAATCACAACAATTTGCCCAACTTACATACATAAGTACCTACCTACATAAACTCGCCTTCTCTACATAGGGTTAGGCAGAAACTATAGAATGCCACCTGCTACGATCCTTACATACTCCTTTTGCCTCGTTTACGTTCATATGTGTAACCACGCACACATGCTTTTGACCAACTTAAATATACAGGATGAAACTGAAAACTTGCGACAAATCGAAATTAGAGGTATGTACCTAACTCATAACTGCTACATAATCATTATAAATTATCATATATAACCGGAATGTCCTAGAACCAAAAATTCGAAGACATGTGACATCTGCTAACCCGCACTGGGCCCGCGTGGTGGATTATGGCCCGTTCCCTCTCACCGAGAGGAGGCCTGTGTCCCAGCAGTGGGAACATTATAGGCTGATTATGATATGACATATCAAATCAAAATTCTTGACAAAAATCGTGTAATTATTGTCTTAAATAGTGCAAACTAAGTTATTGCCATCAAGTAGACAGAAATTATCGTAGTTCCAGTTTTTTATTCAAGATTATGAAATCTGTTTTGAAAATGTAAGAATTAGTTTTAGCGCGCACCCGATAAGCAATCCATTCATTGCCGACCGACTTCACAACATGAAGCTAGTTGGCAACGCGTTGAACTAGACATTTACTTACATGCTTGGTAATATTTCTTTTTAATCACCTGAATATTGTCACAACATTTTTGTTTGTGGTTGTAATAGAGCGCAATAATTTTTGGTGTTGCCTGCAATGTAAAATGTATAATTGGCTCTAGAAAATGACTTGAGTGCTTCCAAGTTCGTGAATTAGAAAAAAGACAATTTAAAAATCTATACTTATAATAAATCTGTAGAGAGGTCAATTCTGTACATGATATATATTTTCAAAATAACTATCAGGGGGTAATTAGTGATCGATACTGATGCCAAAAATGCAATCAGTAAAATTTTTGTCTGTCTGTCTGTCTGTCTGTCTGTCTGTCTGTCTCTATGTTCCTTATAGAAACAAAAACTCCTCAACGGATTTTAACGAAACTTGGTACAATTATTCTTCATACTCCTGGGGAGGTTATAGTATACTTTTCATCACGCTACAATGAATAGGAGCAGAGCAGTGAAAGGAAATGTTGGAAAAACGGGAGAAGTTGCTCCATTTTTAAGCTTCCGTCGCGTGTGCAGCCTTAAGAGCGTTTACGCCGTACGGCTTTTCATACAAACTTACAAGCCGTTGTTTTTCGAAATGAATGAACCGATTTTAATGAAACTTCATACGCATAAGCAGGATACAAAGGTCTAAAAAGTTATCAGAAAACATTTTCGAAATGTCTTATTTAAAAAAAGATAACTGGAAATCTCTGTTTCTATGGAAACTTTAAAATCGGTCTAATTTGGCTGTAACACAATTTTTCGAAAATGTTTTCTGATAACTTTTTAGAACTTTGTATCCTGCTTATGCGTATGAAGTTTCATTAAAATCCGTTCATTCATTTCGAAAAACAAGGGCTTGAAAGTTTGTATGAAATGCCGTACGGCGTAAACCCTCTTAATGGTTAAAGCTACATAGAAATCATTTATGACGGAAATGTTCTACATAAAATTATCTAAAAAATATCCCACAACAGCATATGTCTATCTTTTATGGTTGACTCACAATAACACGTGTAACTTCCGACAGCTTAGCAGTTCGGAGCTTTCTGATTATATTTGTTTACTCTTACGTTTATAATACTCTCACTCATCCCTAATTAAAAGAAGTTAATATTATTACCTATTCAATAAAAAAAGAATCATAGTAATCGGTATAGAAACACCAAACTTATACATGAAATACGCTAATAAGCCATCGCGCCATCGCGTGTGAATACTGAATCATGCCATAAGGATTATTTTTGTGTAACGGTTGCCGCGCTCGACGCGGGTCGTGGCGGTAGGGTATAAAAAGGCGGGAGGTCCGAGCGGAGCGCGAGCTTCATTCAATATTTGGCTGGACAATAATTGATATTAACAAACCGTGCTTATCAGCGCGACTTTTAGTCTTTAAAATAGTTTATTTGAATTTCTTTTGTTGTTATTTTATAAAATAGGTATTAGTTGTTTTGGTAGTGTTTAAATATTCGTTCAAATTACAAATCTATACTTATAATAAATCTGTAAAGTGAAAATTCTGTACATTGAAAATATTAAAAAAAATAAATGGCAGGGGGTGTTATTAGACCGACGCAGAACCCAAAAATGTGATTAAAAAAAAATTGTCTGTCTGTCTGTCTGTTTGTTCGGGTATCAGGCAAAAACTACCGGTTCGATTACGATGACACTTGGTATAATTATTCTTTAATATCCTGGGCACCACACTGGGTACTTTTTATCCCGGAAAAAAATATACAATAAAAAACAAACTTAATTTTGCGGTTCGATCCCTAGACCGGATTACTGTACCAACCGCAAATAATAAGTTTGTCGTAGTACACGACGATAATAATAAAAGGCGAGCGTTCGTTCATATTAGCATTCTATAAATTGTATGTTTTAACTGCTACTTGCAATTCCAAAACGTGCTTTTCAGTGCGACGTTTTTATTCCTTTTAGTTTTTACTAAGTACAGTTTAAGGTAGAATTATTTAGATTTATTTTTATAAGTCGTAGGTATAGATTTTAATTTTAAAGTATGGGTAATATATTTGATAGCGTACGTAGTGACCGTAGGTTATTTTATAAAACTGTTAGGTAGGATTAGTCATTCGTTGGGATTTTGCTTATTTATTGAGTTTAGATTAGTTATCGTCAGAAATAGGTTTATTTAGGTATTTTATTTTCTGTTAATGAGTTTTTTTTTTATTAGGTAGGTACTTAGGTTTACTTTTATAATCTAATATAAAATTCAAAGTCCTGTGATCCTGTCTGACTGATTATATCAATGCACAGCCTAAACCGCTGGTCACAGAGACATTAATTTGGAGAGGGTGTTCTTTGTGAAGTGTATAAAGGTATCCACTAAGAAAGGGTTTTTCGAAATTCCACTCCTAAGAGGGTGAATGGGGGAGGGTGAAATTTCACGCGGACGAAGTCGCGGGCAGAAGCTAGTTCATAATAAAATTAAAAAATACAACAATTTTGTGCTAGCAAATAGCATCTTAACAGAAGTCAGTACCTACTAATACCTACTGTGGACCAAAGTTATGTTTTGATATAAATACATATAAATAAATATATGTATACATGATAAAATTTAATAGGTGGGCATTAAGTCCACCTTTGTACCTTTTTGTGCGAAAAGTTTAAATAAATAAATAATAAATAAAGAAATAGGTGCAACAAATTAAAATATCTAATTCAACGTGTTACAAAGTCAATTTAGAGCATCTCATCAAGAAAAGGGATGCACGTACGTGCGCGTAGGCAACCGATTTGACAACGTCGTCGCGCGCCCTTTTTTTCGTTGTAACGGTCAAAATTAGCATACCTACGTTTTTGACGTTTAAACATGACTTAACTTTAATCATCGTTTATAAATAATCCCCTTTATGAATAGCGTAACAATAGGGTCCCGTTGCCACCGTTTCGTTACGGAGACAAAAAAAAAACTAACGTCACTTTTTCTCAACTTTCTGAGTTAATAACCTGCTGTGTTCTTTCCAGGTGAACAGAGAGAAGCAGACCCTGGAGGTTGATGAGGAGTTGGAGAATGTGGAGCTAGAGGAACTGCAGGATATCTTGCCGTCACACCAGCCACGGTTTATTGTTTATAGGTGAGTGTACAGAAGATGTTGTTGATGTCCTGTTGTGACCTTTAGTATCAACGGCACTTTAAACCGACTGCCCCAGAAAGAAGGTAATCTCTTTTGTATAAAATAGACTGATCCTACAGATTAGATAGAAATTGTGTTCTACACAGTTTCTAACATGTTGTCTATACATTTTCAGTTACAAACTGGACCACGACGACGGGCGCGTTTCTTTCCCTATGTGCTTCATATTCTATACCCCACGAGACGCGCACATGGAGTTACAGGTAAAGTTAAGAACCGTTAGTTTTTTTTATTTATTTTGTAATCAAGGGTAGAACCGAGATGACCAGCCGGTCGATTCTGTTAGAATCTCACCATGAGAAGTTAGGTGAAGTGAGCTGTCATTCAATCTAATGCTGGGGATTTACACTAATGACAGCTGACTTTAAGCTCACTTCACCTGAGTTATCACGGTGAGATTTTTACAGAATAGCACTAATGGACGCGTACCGCGAGAGCTGGTTCTAGGTGGCGCGGGAAAAAATCATGGAAGAATTTGGGGAGGCCTTTGTCCAGCAGTGGGACAGCAAAGGCTATAAAAAAAACAGTGGCACTCCAGGAGTGTCGACAGAAGAGTGAAAACTTGAACAATTACGTGTGCATATTTAAAAGCATACCTAGTAATTTTATAAATACACACATCAAAAGTGTCTAGGGATCAACATATATTTTTGCAATAACTTTTCTCCTGATTGATATTAATTAAAATTTTCTTTAAGGATTCATCAAATAAAGTGTTTTCGTTTGTCACAGTAACGATAAACCAAGTCACCTTTGCATTAATAAAGAAATTTGCCATTTTCCTAATAAAGGGATTTTTGACATTTGAACCACTAACACAAAAGTTCGAAAAAAAGACTGAAATAACAGTTTTCTTTAAAATTTTATTGGGTAACTTAAACAATTAATAATCCGTGTTTCTACCGCGAACACTAACAACACAAGAACATCGGTTTGGCATACTCAAAATGAGTTCATCCAAATCACGCTGTGGAATGGCCGCCCATGTTCGTTGCAACAACAAAAAAAGGTCTTCTTGCGACTGGATACCCTCCATATTCGGCAGAGCTCTTCTCTGTAGCATATCCCATGCATGTTCAATCGGGTTCAAGTCTGGCGACTGAGCAGGCCAGGGCAGGACATTGATGTTAGCTGCGGCGAGAGTCTGTCTTACAACTCTTGCGGTGTGCGGTCGTGCATTATCATGCATTAACTGAAATAAGGGACCGATTTGCACTTGTAGAGGAACGATGACGTCTGATACAATCGTCTCAGCATAAATTTGAGCGTTAGGTTGCCTCTGATCCAAATCAACTCAGTTCTTCCGCCGATCCAAATACCCGCCCATACCATGATGGTTCCACCACTATAAGGATGGACTTCCTGGCAGGATTTTAATCGCTGTTGGCATCCAGGGGTTCTCCAGTGTCGTATACGTCTTGTATCCGGTCTCATACCAAAACGAGACTCATCAGAAAAGCACACGAAACGCCATTGTTCTTCTGCCCAATTTCTGTGTTCAAGAGCCCATTGATATCGAATCCTACGATTGTGCATTGCTATAGGTGGTACCCGTAGCGGTCTTCGGGAATGAAGGTTCACTTCATGCAAGCGGTTTCTGACTGTTTGGTCGCTAATTAAGTTCCCTGAAGAGTGATGAAGCCTCACGGCTAACATCATGGCGGTTATTGTTGGAGCTCTTCGAGTTAAGATTTGAATGTATCGGTCTTGTCTCCGTGTGGTGCAGCGATACCGTCCTCCATGGCGCTCAGCCACGGTACCAGTGCTTCGGTAACGTGTCCAAAGTCGACTGATAACACTCTGACTTGTATTCAGAGCTAAAGCCACAGTACGTTGCCGGGAACCAGCTTCTATCATTCCCACGGCTCTGAGCATTTCTTCCCTGCTTAAATGACGTCGCCGCTCCATAATAACGTTGGTTTTAATCAGTAGTAGGGAAACAGTAGCACTAATAATGTCTTCAATGCGTTGTATGTTTTTATAGGGAAAATATTGACAGCTGATTTTCATCTTTTACTCGAATTTGATACACAGTTCCTGATTCAAATTATGAAATGCACCAAAAAGGATCCATATAAATTTATAAAATCATAAATTTATTACAAAGCCACATCTCAATCTCAAGAAATCCGCATAAAAATGCTTGATCCCTAGACACTTTTGATGTGTGTATGTTTGAAGTTCATTCTTCCCAAAGAAAATGTACCGTGCGTTGAAGTCTTTATAATGACCAAAACTTAAAACAGAGATGTCGGTAACGGTAACAGTGCCGCGAGTTCAATGGTTTTTTCTCCATCTCAAAAAATGCCTAAAGAAGTTTTCACAAAAAAAAAAAACAGGTCGTTATGTCCAAACTAACAAACTGCTTCGTTAGTCTAGTGCTCGCAAGCGCTGCGCCTGAGCATGAAGTCAAGGCAACGTTATATTGGGATTTCCATTAGGAATTTCCGGGGATTTGTGGCCCGGAGCTTGGATTCGTGCCCGGCTAATGGCCCTACGCCCGCGCCGGCCTCATTACAGTGGACTTATATATCATCATCTGCCTGCCTTTTTCCAACTACTTTGGGGTCGGCTTCCAGTCTAACCGGATGCAGCTCAATTTTTTTTACAAGGAACGAATGCCTATCTGATCTCCACAACCCAGTGACTGGGTAATACGATACCCCTTGGTAAGACTGGTGGTTAGGCTTTCGGGTTTCTGACTCTGTCAAAGATCCACGAATGACAGCCGGGACCAACAACGGCTTAACGTGCTTTCCGAGACACGGAGGGGTCTCGGTATGTAAAGATGGTCACCCATCCACAGACCAACCGCAGCAAACGTAGCTTTACCTGATCGATCGATCGGCTGTTATTAAGCCACGGTCCCACTGAACTGAAACATAATGTTGAAAAAACCTGGAGTCCTGAAATACAGGGCTGCCCTAGTTTAGGCTCCAGTCCACTCCATTTATTTATAAAATGTCTGTACTGTGTTTTGATTAGTGTGGAAAATAAATGAATTTTTACTTTTACTTTTTTTTTTGATGTGGTTTTTCTATTTAGTGTACCTTGTTAAGTATGTGGAATAGGGATTTAACATTTTGGTACATGTTTTTTGACTCTTTTGTCTAATATCGTGTAAAAGGAATACGCGATTCAATTAATTTCTCTCGATACAAAAAAATTGCAAAGTTGTATCTTTTTTTTTTTACTTTTTTCGACGTCACGGCGTAACGCGTAAGAGTTATTCAATTGAATTTACTTTAAAACAAAGTAGTTTTAAATTTAATTAATTTGCTTTGTTAAAAAAGGAGTAAATTCGTTTTGGCACATACGTCGTTTTATTCCGAGCGCACGCACATTTTAGCTATCTCTCTTCTTTTGCGTTTCAAAAGTAATTGCATCACTTTCGCTCGCTTAGTAGGTTTTCGAGGATTTTAGATTTCAAGGTAGCGCCTTAAAATGTGCTTGCTGTGCCTACTTGGCCACAGAATACACCACAAATATTATATTATAATTCATATTTACAGGTTATGTACGCCGGCACCCAAAGGGCATTAGCAGCGACCGTCGGCGCCCCTCGTTTACTAGAAGTGAGAGAAATAGACGAACTTACAGGAGATTGGCTGAACGAGAAGTTGAAGAAGTAGACTGACTCAATTGCCTGCATGAATTTTTGCAAAAAGAAAAAAAATTTACACACTTATGTATAATTAGAGTCCGACCGAAATTTCGGACAAAATATCCGTATTCAGCAATTTTCGGAAAATTTCGGACAAAATATCCGTATTGAGCAATTTTCGGAAAATTGCGGACAAAATATCCGTATTCTGCAATTTTCGAATTCGGCCGAAAAAATATGATTCGTCCTGTGCCGAAAACATATTGTGCAGAAAAAGTTCAACCAATAGTTACAACTAAAAGCTCAATAACTTTGAAAAAAAGCTTTTTCGGCTTTCGGCTGAAAATGCAAAGTAGGCCGAAATTTGTGTTCGTTTTCGGCCGACAAATAAAATCCATTTTCGGTCAGATTCTACAAATAAGTTAACCGTAACTTATCTGGAGGTAATATAAAACAGGCCATGAATATTGTTAAAATACTGCCATTGTATGTAATGCTTTTGAAAGTAAGAAGTTTTTGAGCAATATTTATAAAAGACAACATAGAATTAATATTGTGTGAAAAATGAAAGTCACTCGAAATCTGAAATAATAAGTCTTACTCCCTTTTACTAAAAGTCTGAAGTCTATGATCAGAAAATCTGCTGTCAAATGTCATGTTAGAGTGCGCGCGCAAAGTCTGCGCGCGGCCGAAATCGGCAATAATCGTTTGCCGCTATCTTGACTTTTATGTGTGATGTTTTCCAAACTAAATAACAACTTCTAAATGTCCACTCTGGAATCATATTATTATGCTGAATTATTCATGTTTACAGTTTGCGCACTGGTATTTCTTTTTCTGTATCGGAAATGAATAGCTTGATATGTCGTCGAGCGTTCATAGAAAAGGCTTTTAGTATAAAAGGGATGGACTAAAATATCTTGAAATTGTTTTAAGTTTTATTGTATAATCTCGCTTTTATTTCGGATTATTCCCTAATTCAAGAGAACTGTATTTTTATTGCCATTTAAGATTATGTAAGTAATTTTAACTAATGAACCAACTAAAAAAGTCTCGAAATTAACTATTAGAGTTATATTATGGGTCAAAAATAGACACTTTGCGTGTAAATTGGCTATTTTCACGTCAAAAATAAATTATTGAACATCAAACATGGCTTATTTTGACGTTAAAAATACCATAATTATTTGGACGGAAAAATAGTCTGTTTTGGCTTCCAAAATTCCTAGTGAGTTTTTTTTATCCTAGTGTAATTATTATTTTTATTTTCTGCTTATATGTGTAGCATTTTGATATAAAGTATTTTGTATAAAAATGTAGTTTTGTGTACGTATTTAGATCTTAGATGCGTAATCTTTTTTTTAGTGTCGTGTATGTGTGTCGGAATATTAGTAAGGTGACGAAACAAATAATGTAAAACGCGTTTTTACCCATACCATATTTGCAAATCAATTATTAGCATTTGCATTATTCCAAACATAGTTATGGGTCAGCACCACAGAATACAATTGTTCCCATTGTAACCCCACAGTATATTGACAGTAGTTTCATAATGACCCCATGGTGTTAGAAGACGAATAAATTCGTCAGTGTGTGAAAAATTTTTTTAGAGTTATATTTATTCCAAGATGTATTCCAATTTGCCTGTAATTTATTCCTTAAGTTATTAGCAGTTTTAATGTATGTTTTTATCACACTTTTGGTTTTAAAAGCATACAATTTGAGGCCGGCTTCCAGTCTAACCGGATGCAGATGAATACCAGTATTTTACATGGAGTGACTATCTGACCTCCACAACCCAGTTACTGGGTAACACGATACTCCTTAGCCTATTTAATTGAGTTTATATGTTGTAATAGTAAAAGTTTGTTAATGTTTTAAATATGGTTTTATCAACCAGCTTTCAGAGGCTCGTCAATGAAAATAGTGGCCACTATTATCCGTTCTAATGATTGTAATAAAACTAAACAATGTAAAACTACCGTTTGTAATAATATTAACGTATAATCTTGAGGAGCACAACTTAACGTGCTTATTTTCTGCATTTTCATTCTAAAATAAAATAAATAACCAAACAAACGATGATGGCGCCACTGCGCTGTCGGCGTTTGGTCGGCGCCGTCTTAGAACATCAGACATCACTATGTAAATTTGTTTAAAAGTGGTAACACATAAGCTGTCATTTTACTGCATCTAATTAAAAGCCCTATACATAGAGGCCCAGTAGAAAAGGCCTCGACTTATTAGTTATTTGAACCCTTTGTGTAATTTATTTTATCACCGCTGCTCTCAAAACGGTGAAGGAAAACATCGTGAGGAAACCGACATGTCATAGAATCAAAAATTCGAAGACATGTGACATCTACCAACCTGCACTGGGCCCGCGTGGTGGACTACAGCCCACTCCCTCTCACAGAGAGGAGGCCTGTGTCCCAGCAGCCGCTCTTTTAACCGCTCGACCGAACTCATGACCCCGAAAAAAAAGGAAGTCGGATCCCGAGGATGTTCAAGCGGCTACTACTTAAAGACATGATAATTACATACATTAAGAACTTATATTTAAAAGCATGACAAGACATATCTTGCCATAATATAATATAATTTCATATAATAATACATTTATTATTACTACACAGGGTGTGCTTATGTCATAATAATCGTTTTTGTAATATTTTTCTTGTGGATATCTTTTTTTGCGGAAGGCTTCTTTCTTTCCTTGTTTTTTTTTTTTCTCTGGTTTCGGCATGACGAGTAAGTAGCGGAGATACCTAACTGTTCAATATAATTCATATTTTAATTAATTATTTTTAATCTTGAAATTCAATGATTTTGTTAACTGCACAAGCTGAATCATTTTAAAATAGCGCAATTAATGTTGTTGAACTGTCAAATCGAAAGCCTTTGCTACCTACGTAGAATTTGCTTACACACAATACCTGTAAGTATATAATTTTGACCCCACTGAAATTGTATTTTTTTAATCAAGACTTCCGGAAGTCATCAACTGCCTAGCCTAGTTATGGTCGGGTTCCAGTCTAACCAGATGCAGTTGAATACCAGTATGTTACATGGAGCGACCGAGCGACTGCCTATCTGACCTCCACAACCCAATTACTAAGTAAGAACACGATACCACGCGGTAAGACTGGTTGTCAAACTTTCGGGCTTCTGACCACCCGCAACAACTGTCGAAGATCTAGGGAGCCTTCCGTAAATAAAATAAATTATTTTAATAAAAAAAAAAAATGAATTGTAACTTGTAACGTACATTAAACCAAAGCTTTCTTAAATAAAATAGTTATTTAGATAAGTGTTTATAAGGTGTGTTATAAATAAAACTGTAGATGGCGACACTGTAGCGTAGTTTAGCAACCATTAGGAAGTTGAAGTACTAAGTGTAAGGTGCGACCTAACTAAAGCGATCATCGCGAGAACACGCGACCGTCACGCGTCTCGTTCATTTTGTTCCGCGAAAACGCGTGTGGCGCCGATAGAGGTCGCCTTTCGATTTTCTGTACAAATAAGTGACGTCGCGTATTCACCCGACCGATCGCTTTGGTTTGCGGAGTAAGGCGATATCAGACTGAGCATGAGCACTGGAAATAAATCTAGCTAGCCGGCCAGGGCTGGCTCCTGCAGCACCGTTCGTCTTTAGGCACCCATTGTATGGAAACTTTTTGCCCCAGCGATCATTGAGCGTTGCAAAGATGCCAATTATCCATCTGATATCGCTTTTACTTGAGTTACCTTAATCCTTTAAGCCGTTGTATAGACGCCAGCACATGAATCTACAACAATCTGTCTTTCTTTAAAACATTTTCGACTTTATCACTAAAGTAGATTGGGAAAATTTTTAAGTTTCGGGTTGATGTGCTGGCGTCTGTACTAATAGAAAGCGTCTATGCTACCATTGTCAGTTATGCATAATATGCATTAGAACCCGTTTGATCACGGGTACGAGCAAAATTCACGCGAACTTGCGGATGGTCGCGTTATTGTTTTCTATTAGTACATCGCCTTACGAGTATCCTGTCTTGTGGAGACTTTTAATGCGCACAAAGTGGTTTGTTCCTCCGCATTTTGCTTTATTTTTTATTAAGAATACGGTACTAAGTAAATAAAGTGTCATTTCTACCATGTTAATATTTTTTCGTTTTGGTCACGAGCGCGAGCGAGCGTGTATTTGAGTACGGTACACACGAGCGGCACGTTCTCGACGGCTGCAATTGCCTCTGCTGTTGACGCGTGCCGCTCGTTTGTATGAGCACCTACATATTCTACCAATTTAGCCACACGCAAATAATAAGTAAATTGTATTAAGGGCTGATTTTTCTAACGTCACATAATTTTAACTGAGGAATATTTTTTATTTTTGACAGTTCTTCCAAACAAAATCTGTCAGATGTCAATTTCATTCCACGAATTAAAGTTATCTGTCGATTGTAAAATCAGCCCTAATTCGTACGTACCCCCCACCCTACTTTACCCTACCACCTACTTACTTTACCCCTTACTTTTTTGTGTTTATGTTCTTTTTTTTGCGTCATATTCACCGCAAATAAATGTTTTTTCTTTCTTTCTTTACATAGTATTCAGTGATTATAAAAGCATTTATACTATTTTATAACGTTTGTATAAAAGACAATCAAGTAATAAATAATTATTATTCATATGGAAGTGTGTTTTTTTACTCTTATTTCTGTAGTTGGACACGAACGACTGCTGAGTATGGTATTCTTGTTTCGATTCCCGGATCTGACTAGGTGAAAGTGAATTTTTCTATTAGGAATTTCTCAGTAGCAACTGGCTACTGGATTTGGGCCCGGTTGATTGCAATTTGCAAAGGACACTTCCTCATTACATGGGTCTCAAAAAAGATATTAAGATATATTATTATTAGATATTGTATTCTAAACAAAATGTCACAACTGATACGGAGCCAACGTACTTGAAATTATGAGTTGTGACGACCTTTTTTAGTTTTTATCGTTATTTTTTATTAGACTTCACTTCTGTAAAGTTTCTCTAGCTAATTTAATTTGGCCGTGTTTATTTTACAGTCAATGCCACTTACTCAAGCATTGATGCTTGAGTAAGTGGCATTGACTATAAAATAATTATCGTTATGAAGTTCATGTTCATTTTTATCGCGAAAAGGTTGCTTGCAACGGAATTTGAACTTTTTCATACATAATCAGCCTTTATTGTTCCCACTGCTGGGACACAGGCCTCCTCTCTGTGAGAGGGAGTGGGCTGTAATCCACCACGCTGGCCCAGTGCGGGTTGGTAGATGTCACATGTCTTCGAATTCTTGGTTCTAGCACATGCCGGTTTCCTCACGATGTTTTCCTTCACCGTTTTGAGAGCTGTGCAGGTGACGGAATAATTTACACAAAGTAAAGCGCCTGTCTGGGTTCGAACCTACGACCTACAACTCCGTTACCACAGGGCCACCACTGCTCTCTTTTTCATTTAAGTATGAAATTGGTGTTTGTCGTTCCAAAACATGTTATCTTATTATCTATGATTCTGAATTACTTAAAATCAACTGCGATTTCAGACCATAAGAGAAAAGGCAAGGCACCAAAAAATAAAACTACCCACAAACAAAAAACCAGCTCTATTTAAACTTAATCCCCATTAGCTTAGCAGACGGCGTGGCGCAGCCAGTTAAGTCGATTCCCTGCTTCTTCATATCTGCATAGTTCAGTTCAGCCAGGACCTCATAGCCACATTTAGCCGCTAAGACCTGGGAGGCTGTTGCAGTGAAGACTGTGGCTGACGCTTCAAGACCCAAGGCTTTGGCGAGCGGTACTCTGGGAAAAATGTTGATGTGTCAGACTTCGTTGTGAAATAGCATATTACGATACGTGTGACTTAAATAGTCCATTATTGCACGGCGTGAAATTAGCGTCCGTGCGCAGCGAGGGTGCTAAGCGCCGTGCATTAATACTACCTAAGTCACACGTATATTCAGATTAATTAAATTATTCTTTAAAAGAAGACAACCCTAACGTAGTCAGAAGAGATACGAGTTACGCGATTGTGGTGATGAAATGAAATACACAAAGTGCCTGCCTGGGTTCAAACTCACGACCTACAACTCGTAAGCCACCAATGCTCTAGTAAGTAAATTACCTAGCTTCAAAGAGCTTAGCTCCAATATTCTGTCCTCTATATTCAGGCAAGACTGTCAGTCCGCTGGACGTGATGTATCGGTCGACGTTGTAGTGTTTGAAGACGTCTACCATCTCCTCAACAGTGATAAGTGTTCGCAGGATTTTCTTCCAGATTTCTCCTTGCACCTGGAAGGAGAATGAAGAAAAGTAAGAATTTTGGACCGAAATCGGAAGCGTGCAATATTTCTACAGCAAAGACAGACAGGAAATAAGTTTAAGGGGCCGGCGAACTACGTATGCTAATGGGTACCTATAGTTCATACAAACGTAATACCAAAATAATTTGTAAATCAAACATATTCGTAGTGTTTATTTATTCCGATTAGAAGATGATGTGAATGTATATTTTTTATCTCGTCTGTAAATCAGTGTCCATTCAAAATATATATTTGGGAACCTAGATATTCTGTAATCCAATCGGAATAAATACACACTACATTAAGAATATGTTTGATTTACAAATTATTTTGGTATTACGTTTGTATGAACTACGCATGCTCCGCCGGCCCCTTAAGTATTTACGGTAAACATGACGCAAAGAAAGAACACACAAAAAAATAACAAATTAGGGGAAAATATGCACATCCACGCAAAACGGCCATCGCTCAGCATAATGCTGCGACCCTATGCAAGCCCGATGTATCTCTATTATGTATCTCTGTACGAGAAGAGGCTTTTGCCCTTCAATGGGACAGCAGTGGGACCGGCTTATATATTTTACACATAAATATTTTTAAGTAACTTTTTAGACCTTTGTATCTTGCATATGCGTATGATGTTTTATTAAAATCGGTTCATTAATTTCGAAAAACAAGGGTTTGAAAGTTTGTATGAGATGCCGTACGTCGTAAACGCTCTTAAGGTGGCACTAGTCGATAGGAGGGTATTACTCCACTGTTTGACATTTTATGTCCAAAATTAAACATGATATAGTTTTGTCTTGTTATTAATTGTGTCTGTCCGGAAACAGAATACTAAAATAAAAAGCCAATAAAAAGTTATGAGCCAAATCTCGACCCTCAAAGTCCAATTGGTCTTCACACGCATGTACTCCACGATCTCCTCTACCTTCATGGAGTGCTGCAGTCTGGACACGTACAGCTGCGTCGACGGTATTGCTGGACGCAGCAACATGTTGGGTTTATCATATTTAGATATCGATAGCCATCACGTTTTCCGAGTTTCGCTAGCCAATTTAATTTGGCCCTGTATTTATCTGCAATGTACTTTAAAATCTTATCTAAGTAAGTAGTATCTAACCATCGAAAGACCTTGTTAATATTGCTAAAAGGTACATACGCCATATCTACTGATGATACTGCTTCTGCTTACGACTTCGTTCGCGTGGAAGTCGTAACGTAACATACATAAAATTTAAGTAGTTAGTTTTAGGTAATGTTGTATTTAACAAAAGCTTCTTTGGCATGGCATCAAAAATATACAACAAAATACCTATTGACATTCTGAGCACTTAGGAACTTCCAGTATTTAAAAATAAACTACGTAACTTTTTAATTGATAAAGCATATTACACGATCCAAGATTTCTTGAATTATTGATTGAATCGTTGACCATATATTAATTTGACTGTGTATTAATATTTTGACATTTATAATAACTAAATTTGACATGTAAATTTTTTAATTTAATGCCACTACATAATTTTTGGATGCCTATTAGGCAGGACATATACGGGAACTTTAATGTATTGTTAAGACCTGTAACTAACATATGCCCAAAATAAAATATTTTGAATTTGTATGCATTTAAATAGTATTTTTACGGACGGAGAGTCGATCGTATGCGTTGACATGCTGCCGGACGCGATCGGCTGTCGCCGCATCCGTTCGTATCCTTTCCGATCCGATGTGATGCGAGCCGTTTGGTGGAAATCATCCTTTATACATATCTGCCTATATCTTCGGGGAATATAAACGTGTTGTTGTTATATAAGAAGATTACTTGCTTATTGATAAGTTAACTACTGATATCCACTCACAGCAGCACACCTACTCGTGACGTAGGCTTCAAATGTCCTAGAACATGTTAGTTGATGGGTATGATATCGTCATTAGACCCAGAACTTACCTCACCCAGAATCGAAGTGTGATTAGATAATAATGATAATAAATAATATAATAACACCGTGCTTGAAGAATGGCACGTTCACACTTCTGTTTCTATATCTAATCTGCTTCCGCGATTTATTTCCTAAACATGTAAACAAATATGAGTTTACGGAAAAATAACCGACTGACTCTAGACTGTATTTGGGCTATGGCGGCCAAACTCGTCGGAGACTAGCCTTCGCTGAGGGAGATACTAAAGTGCATAATTATGTGCGCAAACACAGGAGCAATTTCTCTTCCCTCAATCTCATAGTCCGATGGGACGGCAATCCCGCACGAAACGCACGAAACACGATATCGAAACTCATCACGTCTGCAAAAATTTCGCTGGCTAATTTAATTTAACTCTGTAGATGGTATTCTACACTCACGTTATCAAAACTCTCTTCCTCATCGTCCTTGCTTTTGACGAAGACTATGTTGAACCCCACCAGGTCTTTGGGCTGTCCATCCACCTCGGTAAAGCAAACAAGACTTAGGTTCATCGAAACGTATTTTTCCCAGTTCGTTCGTAGAGTTGCTATGGATGCTGGGTCTTTCTTTGTACCTGGAATGGGAGAAGAAGACGGTTTATTAGCAGATCATGAGCGTGACTTGGCTACGTCAAGTTTTCATTGAGGAGCGAGCGGAGCATTCTGTGTAACGCATTTTCAATCATAATCTAAAGGATTTTGAAGGCATTACAATGGAATATAAGCGACAAGGTAATTTGTCATAGTGATTTTACTAGGAAAACGCAAGAGCGGGTCAAGTGAGCTGGAACATCAGGGCATCGACTCGGATAGTATAGGTTAGATATTCTGTGAGATTTAACTAAATGAATGCAAGAGATTCATTACTCTCCGTATTTCATTTTGGTACATATTATTTTCATTTTATAAAATAAAAAACATCAGGAACAGAGTCCAAGCGGCCGGTGGTCAGGGCTCTAGAGAGAGGAACCTCCTCACTATGCGTGCCGTGTCCAGGAGTACTGCTTTCTCAATCAAGCCCTTAACCTAGCCGCGCCATGAGGGCCTCCTGAGGTGTCGGTCGAGGCAAATTATCGGAGATAGCTGAGATAACGTTCCACATGTCGACAACTTCGTGTCAAGACACTTCGTACTTCATTACGAACAATAAGAACTGAAAATCTTGGTTTAAGGAAAATCTTTTACGAATTTTTGCACATCTTTTATCTTTGAAGTTCAATTTTCCGATACATGTAGGTATAGATATTATGAGGAGCAGGAGATTTAAAGTTAACCCATCGTCCAACGAAATTGTTTTCAGGATTTTATGAAACGTCAGTATGATGCCTCGTTCGTATGTGGCGTAAAGATGTCGCCACACATTCCTTCACAATATGGCAACGGAACATTTTTTTTTTAAGTGGAGAAATGCTCATGCCTTCTTCACTACCACGAGGAGATAGTGAAGTTATGTGGGACTCTAATCCACTAAAACTCCACGGTGATCTCCTCTGCCGTTTACGGCGGGAACACGGGCACGCGTTAGCACTCATCCGTGAACCCGCCGCGGCTGTCCGTCACCCTCTGGGGAGTACTCTCCATCACCGGCCCACCAGAACACATAGCAAGCCGTGACCACCCCTCCCCAGGGACCAAACCAGCACATAGATGCCAGACGACCCCGTGTCTGGGCACCCTTGGACTTGTCTGCGACGGGTCAGGTCATTGGCCCCGCCGCCTGCCAATTTTCGGCCACAGAGGATAGGCATACCGGCACTCCTCTCCCGCCGCGGCCTCCAACCTTTAGCCGCGATGCCTCCCATACGACATTCGCGGTCTGCCTCAGTTGCGATGTCACCCAAGCGGCACCACAAGCTACTTGTTGGGGCCGCTACATCGTTGACTTATAGGCAAAAGCCCTGACGAGCGGCCCCTCCTCGGGTTCCTCTTCGCTTCACCCCCCGCCTCGACAATGCTGGAATCCACCAGGGGGGGGGGGTATACAATGGAACCTAGATTAACTTTAATTCTTACCTAAAATTTCACACAGCGGTTCGTCTCTTAAAAACGTTTCCTCCATCATGTCTAGACATATTTTTCTTGTGCTGTCATCCATGTCTCTAATTTGATACCTTAAAAAACAAAAGAACACTGTTCTTCAAAGATTATCTTTTTTTAAATTAATATTAAATTCACTGATAGACAACGCTCAGCCTAAACCATCATCATCAGCCTGCCTTTTCCCAACTATGTTGGGGTCGGCTTCCAGTCTAACCGGATGTAGCTGAGTACCAGTATTTTACATGGAGCTACTGCCTATCTGACCTCCACAACCCAGTTAATGGGTAATAATACCCCATGGAAGACTGGTTGTCAGACTTTCGGGATTCTGACGACCCGTAGCGACTGTCAAAGATCCGTGAATGACAGCCGGGACCAACGGCTTAACGTGCTTTCGTAGGGGTCTTGGTATGTAAAGTAGGTCACCCATCCAAGAACTGCGCCAAGCGTAGCTCTTAACCTGTTCGTTCGACCCGTGCGGCTGTTATTACTTAGCCACAAGCCCCATACGACGCTCAGCCTAAACCGCTGGGTCTAAAGACTTGAAATTTAGCACAAGAGTTCCTTTACCACGAAGGCACGGTACTGTGATGAAGGCGAGCGCTACGGAAGGACTTTCTAAAATAAATCACGTAAAAATACCAATATACCAGAGTCAGCGCACTGCGGTAAAAAATCGTTTTTCAATTCGCGGGAAAAATTATTAGCGTTTGCAATTTTTATTGCAAACATGCGATTAAAAAAATCGCATCGAAGTGCACGCTTAGTCCAAGTCTAACACCCGGTTTCTAAATTGAGATTTTGAAGTTGAGAACACTCATCTATAATGTTGCTTTTAAGGTGGACTAAGTCGTAACTTACTTATAGTTTTAACGTATTTTCTTTCTTTCTTATAGCGAAATTTAATTTTTGCAAATTTTAATTTCAAGGGCTGCTTTAACAAGTTTTAAACTTCAATTTCTCAATTCAGAAACCGTTCATTGGTCTAAAATATTTAAGACCTTACATTAGTGCTGGCTTTCCATTTCTCTCTCTTCCTTGGAACCGGCTCCACACCTGCCCAATAGGCACACTAGCTGGTCGTTGCCACGGCATCTGAAAAAAGATAAGATTCTGAAGTCTGTCCTCGAGTAGACTACCTCGTTGGTCTATTACCTACCTACGCGCAAGCGCGACGTCCAGCGAAATAATTGCGTAACTTATGAATTTGGGGAACACTTAGTTTTACAAGTCTATTTTTAATTTTAATAAACAGTTGAATAAAAAAAATCGATTGCAGTGAGTACTGTTTTTTATTTTTTTCATATTTTGCTTAAATCCTAACTTAACTAAAACTATACAAAAACTAAAATATAGCGTCGAAAAATTCATTTAAATTTGTTATTTTTATTAATTACCCGTTTGTAAATAGATGATTGTTTCATATTAAGTCAATGAGAATTAGGTAAATAAAGTTAATACCTACCAAACAAAAAAAAAAAAATTGCTTATAACATATATTTTCAAATACATAGGTACTAAAACGGTAAGGTTTAAACTATTAACACTAGATACTAAATAAATAAAAAATTGTAAATATATTTCTAACTATTATTTTCATCCCGTATACTTACCTACTCACAAAATAATGTTATAAATAAACTAAAAATGGTACATGTTTATAAACAAATGAGTAAATGTTTTTTTTTTAAATATCATCTACATCTGTAAACGCAAAATATTACATACCTTTTAAATAAAAAAAAATACTTCCTGTTTCGATAAAACAAATTAATTCCTTTTTAGTTATCAATCCTAATCCTGCGTATTATATTAGCGTATTATTATATTTTTAGGTTTGCCAGAGGGCTATGGAACGGAGTATTCTGGGTATCAAACTAACAGACCGGGTTAGGAATACGACCATCCATTCCATCACAAATATAACTGATGTCACTTGGAAAGCTGCCACGCTAAAATGGAACTGGGCTGGACACATCTGCCACATGTCAGACGAACAATGGGCCAAACTTACGACCCAATGGGTCCCTCTTAATGACATCGCGGCAGGCCCAGACGGAGATGGCGGGATAAGCTGGACTCCTTCAACAATAACTGGTCCTCAGCAGCAGCTTTGAGCAGAGAGAAGTGGAAAGAGAGTAGAGGGAGGCCTTTGCCCTGCAGTGGGACATCACAGGCTAATAATAATAATAATGTTTTACTTACATTATTAAACCAGTATTGTGTTCAAAAAAGTTTCCTACGTCTCTGTTGAAGTTTAGACGTCAAATCCGAGAGTGCTTCTATCACCAACGTATAAATACACAGAAATAATCGAAAACCAACCTTATCGTGTCGAGATAAGGACGACAACGATAGTAGTTTTCTCATTTTAATCCTTATTGTGTAACACATTTTCAATCTCAATCTGAATAATTTTGAAGGATATTGCCTTTCTATGTATGTTCGAAAAATTTGTCAGCTCAACAACGTAAATAACGCAATGAATGTTGTTGAACTGTCAAAATGGAAGCCACCACTGCTACTGATAGTGTGTTCTGAACAGTGAACGAAACTGAACCGTCATGCTCGGGTCAGAGACGTTACATCGGGTATACTTGGCTCCAATCGGTTGGTGATGCTGAATCGCGCATATTCAGCTCAGTCGTAACTTTTCATTTCTATCGTGTGGTCACAAGCACATACCTGGGTCCTTTCTTCTTGCTTTCTCTGTTTGAATATTAATCAAAATCAAAAGTAATTTATTCAAACTAGGCTGAGAATCAGCACTTTTCGAACGTCGAAATTACAAAAGACAGTTCCCCAAAACGCCCGCCCTTCACCACTTCCTAGTGCTTTCGCCGGGGAGAAGAAGTGGCACAACAAACTCCCCAGCAGCACAGCTGTCTGTTCAGTTATAAAATACTTGGCTCTATACAATACTTCTTAGATCTGCAAAGTATTTAATTACCACAGGACACAGAACATTCAATTAAATTATTTGCCATAAATGTTAGCTAGCCACGCCAATATACCAACAAATACCATAAAATCTATATGTACTCATGCTAAAAAAATACTAAATCAAAATTAAAAATATAACAAAAGAAAAACTTACTATCTAAATAAAAGCCTCCAGGTATAAAGGGCGTGACAACTTACATATTTATGCAATGCTGGGTTCTGTTCACATGTCACTTGAAGTCACAAATTATAAACTAGGATCATCAAAGTAAAATTAATATTCATAAATCAGTATCCGTCAAAGAAGATATCGTATCGTAAAGACAATGGACACCCGCACCTTGCCACGTGCACAACAACAACGTAATACCGATATCTATTTATAATCAATGTCTTTACTTATCATTTCAAATCAAGTAACTGTACCAAAAAATATCGCGAATCACACTATTTTTTTTTGGTAAGGCTTATCTTTGAAATTGCCTTGTGTGTGTTGTTTTAAATTCAATCAAAGATGGTTTTGACTATATGGTAATTATAGAGTATCCATTACATATTGACCCCTCCGTGCCTCAAAGAACGTTAAGCTGTTGCTTCCGGCTATTATTCGTAGATCATTGACAGTCGGTAGTCAAAAGCCCAAAAAGTGTTACCCAGAAACTGGGCTGTGGAGGTCATATACGCAGTCGCTCCATGTAAAGTACTGGTTTTCAGCTGCATCCGGTTAGACTGGAAGTCGACTTCAACAAGCATAAAGATCACTATGCTGCTAAATCAGTGGTAAAATAACTGAAAGGATATTACGGTACGGTAACGTGACGCATATTATGTGTCCCAAATTCGTCCGTCCATCACGTTAACGTACCGTATCAAACAATGCGCACGCACACACCTACTCAAGTATAACGTGCTTCCAATGACGTATAGCTCGCGGTATCTATTTGTGACAAAAATTTATTTTTCTTTATCATAAGACCATGACAATTGATTTATATCAATAGCGAAAATTATCAAAGCGTTATCTGACTTTTACACAGTTTGTTTATACAAAATTTCCTGGATACTAGTTACATAATCAGCCTATAATGTTCCCACTGCTGGGACACAGCAGGCCTACTCTATGTGAGGGGGAGTAGGCTGTAATCTACCACGCGGGCACAGTGCGGGTTGGTAGAACGTCACATGTCTTCGATTTTTTGGTTCTAGAACATCACGATATTTTCCTTCACCCTTTTGAGAGCAGTGGTGATGAAATAATTCAAAAGTAAAGCGCCTGTCTGGATTCGAACAACGACCCACACATCCTAAGTGGCCGTTACCACTGGGTCATCACTGGATACCGTGGATTACTGGATATTACCTATTAAATATATATTAGCTTGTTTTTGAACCCACCGCACGGGGGTGCGGTCAGTCACTCTACTCCCCCCAAGGGGAGCACGCCCCACCTGGTGGGAACCCATGATATAGAGAATTGATTCAGAGCCTAGTGTGGGACCCCAGCGACGATGGACTGACGATGTTAAGAAGGTGGCTAGGACAGACTGGACGCGGAAGGCGGAGGACAGGGTGTTGTGGCGCAGCCTGGGAGAGGCCTGTGTCTAGCAGTGGACTGCGAAAGACTGCTTTGATTGTACCTGTGCTTTTATGGTGAAATAAATAAATAAAACTACCCACATATAAAAAACCAGCTCTATTTAAACTTAATCCCCATTAGCTTAGCAGACGGCGTGGGGCAGCCAGTCAGATCGATTCCCTGCTTCTTCATATCTGAATAGTTCAGTTCAGCCAGGACCTCGTAGCCACATTTAGCCGCTAAGACCTGGGAGGCTGTTGCGGTGAAGACTGTGGCTGACGCTTCAAGACCCAAGGCTTTGGCGAGCGGTACTCTGGAAAAAATGTTGATGTGTCAGACTTCGTTGTGAAATAGCATATTACGATACGTGTGACTTAAATCAATTAGCGCTGTGCAACCTGAATTGCACTTTATTGTGTAGTAAGTAGCGTTGCAAGAGTCGATATTTATTTTAATGATTTTGCGTAGTAAATCTTCTGTACACAAGTACAGAAGATCTATTATGTATTCTGTGCATAGAGTTAATGTGGTTAAGAGTATAATTATTATTGTGCTGCTGGACAGTTTGTTGCGCCACTTCTTCTCCCCAGCTAAAGCACTAGGAAGTGGTGAAGGGCGGGCGTGCCGGGGGACTGTCTTATGTAATTTTGACGTTCGAAAAGTGCTGATTCTCATTTTCTCAGCCTAATTTGAATAAATTACTTTTGATTTTGATCATTTATTTTTCTTTAGGAATAGTCTTGATGCTATATTAAGAGTAAAGAAAATAAATTAAGTATAATCAGCCTAATAACATTCCCTCTGCTGGAACACAGGCCTCCTCTCTGTGAGTGGGAGTGGGCTATAATCCACTACGCAAGCCCAATACTGGTTGGTAGATGTCGCATATCTTCGAAGTTTTGGTTCTAGGACATGCCGGTTTCTTCACAATGTTTTCCTTCTCTGTTTTTAGAGTAAGTGGTGATGCAATGAAATACACAAAGTAAAGTGCGTGTCTGGGTTCAAACTCACGACCTACAACTCGTAAGCCACCAAACCTTTAGGAAGTAAATTACCTAGCTTCAAAGAGCTTAGCTCCAATATTCTGTCCTCTATATTCAGGCAAGACTGTCAGTCCGCTGGACGTGATGTATCGGTCGACGTTGTAGTGTTTGAAGACGTCCACCATCTCCTCAGCAGTGATCAGGGTGCGCAGGAGTTTCTTCCAGGGTTCTCCTTGTACCTGGAAGGAGAATGGAGAAAAGAAAGTAAAACAAACAAGAAGAAAGAAAGAATATACGTTTAAGTATTTGCGGTAAACATGACGCAAAAAAAGAACAAATTAGGGGAAAATCTGCACATCCACGTAAAACGGCCATCGTTCAGCATAATGCTAAGACCCTGTAGCGGCATCTACATGGCCACATGCGAAGAACGCATCATACTGACGTAACGAAAAATCCTGCATCGCGCAAATACAACGTCACGACATTGTCGGGCAGTTGCACACCAGACACGATACCGATACGATATCTTTTCCTTCTTCTTCTTCTATATCTATCCTTACTAAACATTAACATAATCAGCCTATAATGTTCCCACTGCTGGGACACAGGCTCTCTTCGTAAGTTAGAAACGTGGAAGTTGGTCCTTTGACTACCACTGCTGAACATGTGTAGGCCTTCCTCAGGCTGCGCCAAAACACCCTATCTTCCGCATCCAGTTTGTACCAGCATTTTAAGGTGTCGGCCCATATAGATGCGGCTCTTATTCTACACTCACATCATCAAAATTCTCTTCCTCATCGTCCTTGCTTTTGACGAGGACTATGTTGAACCCGACGAGGTTATTGGGCTGGCCGTCCACCTCGGTGAAGCAGGCAAGACTTGTGTTCATCGAAACGCATTTTTCCCAGTTCGATCTGATAGTTGCTATGGATGCTGGGTCTTCAGTAATTCCTGCAATGGGAGAAGAAAATTATTAGTGCCTGATTCGGCTACGTTTTAGTTTTCATTGAAGAGCGAGCGGAGCGAACTCGAAAATTGGAGCATTCGAGACAGCGGTAAGAGGTAAGGGAAGAGTGAGCGAATCGAGCTAGAAAATTAGAGCATCCTGACTAGGATAGGTTAGATTTTCTGTGAGATTTTACTAAATCAATACAGGAGCTCTTGTTTCAATTATTTTTATTTATGTTTATATATACGAGTATCTCAAGCCTTTGTAAACCATAAAAAAACCGTTCATTTTCATATTTTCATTAGGTATTTACTCTTTCTCTCAGTTTGGTATATTATGGATATAATTACATATTTAAATATTTTCTATCCCATGGGCACCAGGAACAGGGTCCAAGCTGCCGATGGTCACGCCTCTAGGGAGGAACCTCCTCACTATGCGTGCCGTGCCCAGGAGTACTGCTTTCTGAATCAAGCCCTTGACCCAGCCACGCAATAAGAGCCTCCTGAAGAGTTGGTCGAGGCTCTCCGCTATTAGGCCATTAATTTACTCTATCGATTATCGGTAAAATGATTGTCGAGTTAACGTCCCACATGTCGACAACCTGGTGTGAAGGTTTTAGAAAATCTTTTTCGAATCTTTGTAAATTTTTTTTTTATTTATGATACGGTTATTTTTATTAAAGATACGGTTGATACGGCGGTAGCTATACACCTGAAGTTAAATTTTCTGATGCATTCCTCCACAATCAGGTACCTTATGGTACTTTTTTTGTCAGGTTGGATGTCCTCCGCCCTAGGCTGGCCAGAAGGATCTGTCAGATTTACTGACTAAAACCACTCCGTTGTTCTACGGGTGCGGCCGGGACCAGCCCCGTTCTATAGGGGAGAGTGAAGTGTCTAACTCCCTCCTTTACGACTAAGAGAGATGCGCGTGGAACACTACGCCATCTCTCTAAGCCAACTCGGGTCCTGTGGAATGGGGAGTGACGGATGTCCCCGAGTCCGTTGCCCCTGGACCCGTTTAGGAGCTGGAAGAGGGCGTTGTTCGCCCTCCGCCGAATAAGCCTGTTGCAGGACGGGAGAGCACTCGTGATCCCCTTTTTCCCTTTCTGCAACTTCCTTCTGCGAGATAACTGTTTCGCAGAAGGACACCACCGCGTTCCAGGCCAGGACTCTGCACTGCCGTCTATTGAACGAATTACGGTCGACAGTGACAGTTCGCTCCCTACTTCCAAAACGAAAAACATGTGATACATTTAGCCAGCTGGTCCGGGTCCTCCAGAAAAAGCAATGGTATCTAGACTAACTTTAATCCTTACTTATTTACCTAAAATTTCACACAGCGGTTCGTCTCTTAAAAACGTTTCCTCCATCATGTCTAGACATATTTTTCTTGTGCTTTCATCCATGTCTCTAATTTGGTACCTGCAAAACAAAATAACAATGTTCTTCAAATGCTTTCTTGTCTATTTCGAAGGTCCATTAACCTACGATTGTATTAAAAATCTTAACGTAACTCCGTTAGACAACGCACAGCCTAAACAACTGAGCCTGCAAGCATAAAATTATGCACAATAAGTTTTTCATTAAACGTAGGTATAATGCTATAACAGATTTTGACAAGTTCTCAAGTTCGCTTTCTCAATTCCGAAACCGTTCATTGAATCATCATCTGCCTAGCTTTTCCCCAACTATGTTGGGGTCGGCTTCCAGTCCAGTATTTTACATGGAGCGATTGCCTATCTGACCTCCACAACCCAGTTACTGGGTAATACGATATAGGTACCCCTTTGTAAGTCTGGTTGTCAGACTTTCAGGCTTCGGACTAAACGTAACGACTGTCAAAGATCCACGAATGACAGCCGAGACCAACGTCTTTATGTGCTTTTCGAGGCACGGAGGGGTCACGGTATGTAAAGATGGTCACCCATCCACAGACCAACCGCGGCAAGCGTAGCTTAACCTGATTGATCGACCTGTGCGGCTGTTATTATTTAGCCACGGGTCCCTCCAAAACCGTTCATTAGTCTAAAATATTTGAGACCTTACATTAGTGCTGGCCTTCCATTTCTCTCTCTTCCTTGGAACCGGCTCCACACCTGCCCAATAGCCACACTAGCTGGTCGTTGCCACGGCATCTGTAAAAAGAAAAGATTCTGAAGTCTGACCTCGATTCGACCTCTAATAAACAACTTGTATAATACAGGTCAGTGCCACGACTAGACTACTTCGTTGGTCTAGCGTGCGCAAGCGCGACTGTGGGTCCAACGGGAGTAATTGCTTAACCAGGCCCTTTTCTTGTCAAGGGCTCGGTCAGTCAGAAATATGAAGCTAGTTGCACATTCCAAAGCGCAATGGGCTAGCAGTAGGTACCTATGGAGAAGAACGGACAAGAAACTCTACGACACTCTTTTAAATCATAAAGTACCTATCTCTATCAAAAAGTACTCTGTGACACAGACTACAGTGAATCTGCATCTGCATCTGTCAGTTTGACGTTTGTCTATCAAAAAGTACTCTGTGGTACCTATTTAGCTATATAAGCTTTTTGTTACTGATAACAGTGATCCAGCCTGTCCCTTCTTGCTGCCCTCCTCAGCGACGCCCTAAGCCGAGGTTCGTACCCCACAGGGGGTGCCCTTAGTGCGTAGTCGCTTAGCTTAACGTAGTTAGTTTTATGCCCCTGGCTGGAGGCTTTGAGTTTTCTTAAGGCAACCACAGGATAGTCCGGTTAAGTAGTCACGACCTCTCAAGGTCAACTACGAGATGCCAATAGGAAAAAAAAAAAAAAACTGACAAGTCTGTCAAAATCATTGTGTGTGTTCTTTATTGTCGTCCAAAGACTTTGTAGTATTGTCGTCACAATAAGGTTACCTACTGCTGGATTGTTGTTGTCAGAGGTAAAATAAATATGAACGGACTGTACCTAGTTTATTGTCAAATAAAGTTATTGTTTGATGTTGTTACTGTTTTCCTTATTCACTCCTGTCTGTATTTTTTATTCATAGTTACCTACTTAGCAAACTTATGAATTTGGCAAACACTTTATTTTAAAGATTTTTATTTTAATTTAAAACAATCTGCTTCGTTTAAAAAAAAATACGTTTGCTATTAAAGAAAAAACTAAATTAATGTAGATCTAACTTTTATTTTCATCCCTTTTACGCACAAATGTTAAAAACCATATGACGTACCTATGTTATAACCATATCTATTAATAAATGAGTGTTTATAGTTAAGTATCATTTAGAAATATCTTTAAACATAACATTATTTTTGCACACCTTTTAATTTAAAAATTAACTTCCTGTTTCGATATATCAAATAAACTCCACACAAAAAGTTAAAAATAACTTTGTATTTTACAAAAAAAAAAAACGCGTATTATCAATCCTAGTCCTGCGTATTTTATTAGCGTATTATTATATTTTACTTACATTATAAACTAGTAATGTGTTCACTATTACAAGTTTCCCACGTGACTGTTTGTAATTCAAACGTCAAATCCAAGAGTGCTCCTATCACCAACGTATAAATACACAAAAATAATCGAAATACAACCTTCTCGTGTCAAAGATAAGGACGACAACAATAGCAGATGTTAGGAGGTAAATTTTTATGTAAATATATCAGTGAGATGTATGTGTGTGTGAGTTTGTTTCCATTGAAAACAGATGATTCATGAATCATAATTTATGTTAATTGATTTGACAATACATACATCAACACATGTTTTGTTTTGAATTGTGATCTTGTTTTAAGTATTGTTTTTGTGATTTACATATTATCTTTTTCTTTGGCTGAAGATACATTTTAGTTTAGTCCTATCAAATTAATCAGCGCCTGGCGTAAATTGACGTAATTTTAGTAGGCATGTTTTTAATTATGGAGCAGTGTCAGGCGCTGATTAATTTGACAGGACTAAACTAAAATTTATCTTCTGTTGAAATAGAAAAAAAAAGATGCCCTGAACTTAAATTTAGTTTAGTTTGTGAACACGAGAATTGGCACCATTGTGTCACCGTATGTAAACTTTCTTCATGTACAGGTATATCTGTAATTCTCATGGTGTACCGTATTAAAGGGTTTTCTGTTCTATTGGTGTTATATTAAATTACTAGCTGTGCACGCAACTTCGTTCGCGTGGATGTCGGAAAACAAACTGGATTTCATGGGTCTATTTTCAAAAAGCAAAAAAAAGCCTAATTCTCTTTCTAAAATAAAAGTAGCCTTAAGTACTTCTTATAACATCAGCTAACTGTCAGTTAAAGTTGCCGTCACAATCGGTGCAGCCATTTTAGAGATTAGCCGGAACAAACAGACAGACAAAAATGTTTTTGTTTTTTTGGTATAATTAATACTTTCACATGCATTTAGTAAAAAGCTGTTATTTTGACATTAGAAAAAGACACTTCAATTTTATTACCAGACTGCGCCAGAAGGTGGGTTATGTTTATTTATTTGTATGTTTAGATCATCAGTCAGTAACAGCATCCGTCAAACAAGATACCGTATCGTAACAACAATGGACACCAGCATTATGCCAATCACGTACAACGCAGTACCGATATCTACTTATTTATAATCTAAGTTTATCATTTTAAATTATACCAAAAAATATCTAAATATAAAAAATATATACATTTAAAAAATAAAAACAAATATATAAAAATAAAATATATATGTCGCATCCGGTCACTCGTTTGACCGATTCGGAACGCGAGCGCCATCTGGTGGCGCTGACAGAGTCTAGCCTGAGTTGGTGGGGTGCCTAGAAAAGCGAGCAGCGAGCTGGAGGCCCTCTCTTGGACTTTGGACATCGTACGAACAACATGCGCTCAGAAACTGTCCCGCGTTCCGTGTCTGGTTGTGTCGTGTACCTACAATGTGTGATTCGCTGGTGTGATTAATTTGTTCGTGAAATTATAATCTGATTTGAACTGCAAACGGTTTATCTATTGCACATAAACTAACACTACCCACTGACACGCCCACATAGCTAACAAGACACACATACCGTCTCCGACATATATATATCACCGAAATTACTGTGCTGTTCTGGTCATTTCGATCGAAGATAGTTTTGACTGAATGGTATCTATAGACAAACGAGGAAGCTTTCGAGAATAGGTCATGGCGTTGTGATCAAATTATCCAGTCAGTGTCGGTTAGCCGGCTCTTATACCAGTATGAGTCGAAAAACAACTTGAACATGCGGGAAAAACTACAACATATTAGTTATTATAAATATATTTGATTGTTCCTGTAAAACTCTCTGACCTCAAGAAGATGTGCGATTGTTATTAATAAGCCTCTTTTAGCTTTCGTACTGTCTCAAAGTTGGTTGCAGTAACTAAGATAAGGCACCGCGACCAAATGCGTTGGACGAAGTTCGAGCCGTGACCAACCGCGCGTAAGTCGAGTTGGCCGCAGTAACTAAGATAAGTTACCCCGATCAAATTGGTTGCGTAAGGTTAGAACTGGGATCAAACACTATTTAGTATTTTTAGAACACTGAAATATTAATTATTTGATGCTCACAAAAAGCTGCACATTTATTATATTAATGTCCATAAAAAAATGGAAAATCAAAATGGGAATTAAAAACATGCCAAACGACAATACCCTGTCATTTTAGGAAATCGGCGCCGGCCATTTTAGTAGGGAAGGGACACTAGCACGTTACTAGTTTTTTTTGTGTTTTTCATCTCACAAGTCAACCCAAGAGCTTGTCGGCTGTTTAACCGAGCTATCCTGCGGATACCTTAATAAATTAAGGCTTCCAGCCAGGGCATGACACTTCTGCCTCAGCTGCCTTAATATCCTGTGAGAATATCGAAAACTCAGTCAAATTTTTGGATTCTAGGTCAAAGCGCTGGGGCTGGACGTTGATGAGTCAGTCATTGAGTGAGTCAAAACTTTTCTTTTATATGTATTTCTGATTGTATGTATTGTATTGTTTATTCTTATTATTATTGTTTTAAAAGTGTCCGACTTTTATTCTTATTCTCAAATCATTGTCCGTAAGTCTGTAACGTGACGTACCCTAGTATCTTAAATTTATTCGTCCGTCACCATACCGTACCGTATCAAACAATGCGCACGCACACCTACTCAAGTAGTCAAGTGTAACGTGCTTCCAATGACGTATGCCTCTCGGTATCTACTTGTGATATAATTAATATAATATGTATTTATCGTAAGACCATGACAACTGATTTATATCAATAACGAAAACTATCCAAATATTATCTGATTTTTACACAGCTGTTGTTTATATACTATATCCTGACACTATCTATGTAATAAATATATTTATTTATTTATTAAGGAGAACCAACAGCTATTACAGAAGCATAACAATAACATATCCATACTAATATTATAAATTTGAAAGTAACTCGTGTCTGTCTGTCTGTATGTTACCTTTTCACGCCTACACCACTGAATGGATTTCGATAAAATTTGGCAGAGAGATAGATTGTATCCCAGCGAAGGACGTAGGATAGTCGCTGGCACGACTGTATTTTAAATCTTGTTTTCCCAAAACTTTGCCACTTCCACGGCGTTGTCGATACCCCTTGAAAATAGTGGTTAAAAGACATTTAACAACGGTCAAAGATATACAAATTCCAGCAAGTACCGACGGTTTTCCACAGCACGGACGCACAGTATTACAGAAATATTGTAATACTGTGACGGAGGGTTCGAACGAGACGAATGGTTACCTATCGACTGATTGACTTCGACAAGCGTTTCATAACCTTGATCAATAGACCATACCGCACGATAGTGTCATTGTTACTGATTTAATTTTGACAGTTCAACAACATTAATTATTAATAATAATAATTAATTATTAATTGCGTTATTTACGTTGTTGAGCAGACACACTTTTCGTACGGTCGAACAAGCTATTTGGTATACAGGCAGCCAACTTGCAACTACTTTTAAACAATGGTGTGACTGTGCTGAGTAGTCAATTATTTTACACCACTCTATTAAGGATGCCATAAGCTGAAAAAGTTATAACGCACAAAATAAAACCAAATATTGGCAGTGTAGTGGAAAGATGAATATTTTTGCCTGTATACCAAATAGCTTGTTCGACTGTATATAAGGAGCAATGGATTAGCAATATGCTTCAAAATGATTTAAATTGAGAGTAAAAGTGTGTTATACAATTAGGGTGCAGCTTTTATTTAGCCACGAGCCCCTCTACAAGAGATTATTTCCAAGCCATAGTTTCTTGTTTCATTTGATGACCTTGGAACCTCCTCCGCTCCTTTGAACTCATATTTATCTCCCAAGCAATCAATAAAGATAGTTTCGGTCCATTAGCGTTCTTGATTGATTCAATCAATATTTATTGATCAATACGTACTGATGTCGAGACAATTGACTTTCAATCAGGACATTTAAATTTTGCAGATCGAGAACATTCTAAGAGCATTCACTGGTTGCCCAGTGACGGCTGCGACTTAAGAGTTGTCGTGGGTTCCAACCAAATGTTAATAGGTATACGGATAAAATGGCAAAATTTCCTTACTTTATTATTTACTAATAATACACAAATAATGCGTTGAGGGGCCCTTGACTAAATGATAACAGCCGCACAGGATCGATCAGGTTAAGCTACGCTTGCCGCGGTTGGTGGGTGGACGGGTGACCATCTTTACATACCCCTTCGTGACTCGGAAAGCATGTTAAGACGTTGGTCCCGGCTGTCATTCGTGGATCTTTGACAGTCGTTACGGGTAGTCTGAAGCCCGAAAGTCTGACAACCAGTCATACCAAAGGATATCGTGTTACCCAGTAACTGGGTTGTGAAGGTCAGATAGGCAGTAGCTCCATGTAAAATACTGGTATTCAGCTGCATCAGGTTAGACTGGAAGCCGACCCCACCACAGTTAGGAAAATAGGAAAAGGCTAGGCAGATGATGGTATAAATATTGCAAAACATTATTAAAGAGTTTGAAACGTTGAAGTTTCTTGCCCATTCTTCTCCATACGAACCTCATACATTTTGGATAGCTAGAATCAATTCAACTTTCTTGTAAATGTTGACGTTCAAAAGTGCCTTTTAAATGTCTTTGAGAGCAAACAACGTTAGTTTCATTATAAACACGAGTTTCCTCCACAATTTTCCTTATCATTGGAAGTTGATGACGGGTATATTAACCAGTGTGTGAACGAAAATAGAGTACCCTACTCTAGAGAAGGTTATTTCACTTGTCGTACTCTCATCTCAATGCTTTTCCGGTGCACTTCTTCGGTTTAAAGACATTTATTTCTCAAGAAAAGAACATTACGGTTCACTTACATATTGAGAAATGTATAGAAATATATATTAAAAGTAGATACAGTCTCTGTGATCACATACAAAAATTATACAAAACAACATAGTTATAAGATTTAATAGGTGACAATCAGGTGTTAGTACTTTGTCCTAATGTATTCTTCTAGGGCTTTTTTAAATGTGTAACATCTGTTACTATTAAACACATCATCAGGTATTTCATTATAAAGTTCTTGTTGTGAGGAACTGTTTGTCATGCAAGATGGATGATCATTTTCACCTAAGTTTAAATTTGAACCAACACAGGGTCAAATTAAATGAGCTGACGAAACTTCGCAGATGAAATGACTCACGGTCACGATTGAACCAAAAACGTAACAATTTGTAAACTCATAATTTCAAGAAATTACTTCTGATTATGTCAACGGCCAACTATCTACCAGCGTAGTAGCTACTTAAAAATATAAATAACTACTTATAGAAACAGTTTTTGATACCTATTATTATCTGTGAAAATTCGTAAATAAAAAACATAAAATAAAAATATTTGGCCTTTACCCACCCACTTTCTTGCCCTAACTTCTTTCACAGCATCTACAAGAATTGAAAATCTTTTAAGGGGTGGTACTCATCATTATGAATATTTTCTCTCGGATAAACAATTAAATCGCGAAAAAAGCACCAGCTGATTCATTACATTTTCTCGTGTCATACACCGAGTTACATCAAGTGGAACTGCACACAGCCAGCCTATAATGTTCCCACTGCTGGGACACAGGCCTCTTCTCTGTGAGAGGGAGTGGGCCGTAGTCCGTCTCGCGGGCCCAGTGCGGTTGGAGGCCCAGTGCGGGTTGGAGGCCCAGTGCGGGTTGGATATATTTTTCCTTAATGATTTAAATCGCATAAATATTAGAATTAATTATATCTATTCCTTGTGTCTTTTCACCTTCTGTTCTTCAAACTTTATATTTTATGTGTACCTATATGTGTGCCATCTTAGTCATTTTATCATTATCATCGTTCATTCATATTCTGTACTAATAATATTCTTTATATTTTTCGGACAACAAACTTCATATGTATCCAGCAGACGCGAATCGTCATTATGCCATTACATGTTTACCTACCTCAATGCATTACTCCTTGTAAGATTCCGTAGACAGAAGGCCGTATTGAAAACTTTTCAGTTGTTACATGGAGCGATAACCCTCTGATTGATCTCCACAACCCAGAAAATAGAGTTTTCACTTACAAAGGTTATTCAGTTCCATGACTTATTATAAAAACAATTAAAAACGTACAAAAGAGAGTAGAAAACAAAGCTGTATACATGTTGTTGCTAAAACAAAATATACATGCTGTTTCTAAAATAAACAATCGGTTCTGGGAACGTGCCGGGCAATGCCAGGTGCTAGGCACTTAGTGGCGGGACGAGTCGATACATTTTGTGTCGATAGTTAGGAAAAAAAATTACTCCTATTTCATCATTCTCCTGCACCCTTATCCCAATTTATTTGGGGTCGGCGCAACATGTATTTTTCTTCCATACTTCTCTATAAGTCGTCATCGCGGTAGTCACCCCCTTTCTAACCATATCATCGTTCACACAGTCCATCCATTACTCCTATTTGATGCATAAAATTTAAAATAAACGAACAGTCTCGGGCAGAAGCTAGTTTAAAATAGAATATACAAAGTTTAATAAAACAAGTAGGAAAATCAGTTGTGTTAGCTAGTCGATATAACTAATTTTTTTTTAGCGGTGATGTCTTAGGTAATAGTGAAATGAATACATAAGAGGAAGTCTGAAAGTGGCACCAGTAACTGAAAAGTTGTATGGAAATCGGTTGTCATGGTATATGTTTAGAGTATGAATGTGGATGGCTATAAGAGTATGGGAAGACCAAAGAAACGATGGATGGACTGTGTGAATGATGATATTTTTAGAAAGCGGGTGACTACCGAGATGACGACTGATGATATTAAGTCCAAGGATATTAAAAGAGAAGTATGGAAGGAAAAGACATGTTGCGCCGACCAGAATGATCATTATCTCAGATCTATCGATATTTCCCAACCCCATCACTATAGAAGTAATTTTATATTTCCCCAATTCGCTTTAGATTGTCGGGAGTGTGGTTTAGATGTATTTGAGCCGGAGCGCGGTTCGGTCGCGGCCGGACTATAATTACTCTCGCCACTAATTCGTGATATTTCAAGTTAAAAATATACCGTTTCTATTTTCAGTTCAGTGTTTTTTTTTTGTGAGTGGAATATGATTTTGAATTGGTAAGTAAGTAGTTTCTTTTTTTTTTGTTAAATACTTTTTTCGTCTGTTCTTTTTGAAGGACAGTTTTTTTTAAACTGTTTTAGTGTTTTTATCAGCTGTTTCTGTATGGAAGGTTTTTTTCAACAAACTTTTCTTTACGTATTTTTTTTATTTAAACTTTTCAAATGTTATTTTTGTTTCAATACTAATAATATTAAACTGAGGTATGTGTTAGTTTGTATGTAGGGGTTATCTTCGGAACTTCTGATCCGATTTCAAAAACTCTTTCATCGATAGTCATCTACGCTATTGTCGAGTGCCATTGGGTTATGTTTTATGTAAAAACACGCGGACGAAGTCCTGGGCAGAAGTTAGTGATCTTATAATACACAAATTTTATAAAATATTTTTCTTTCTTTATTTTCCTTTTTTTCTTTCTTTCCTTTTTTTCTTTCTTTCTTTCTTTAATTTCGTTTAATATGTACTAAAACTTTAGTTATACTTAACGAACAGGCGTCACAATGATATCTTGCACACGGTTCTCTTGAACACGCCCCCTTACGTTGAAGCTTTTATGGTTTTACAAATATATACAGGCTGTTAGGTTATCGAGAAACATACCTTTTATACGAAGTGTTGTTCTTGTGAAAATGGATAACTTTTTCTATGGTATTAACTTTGTCTAGTTATAGTCGTTTATCGAACATAAATGTATGAAGCCGCAGATCTTTTTTTGCTTTTGGTTTCGTAGTAACTAGTTCATTTTCATAAGAACTAGGTACACTCCCATAAAGTATGTCCCTCGTTTATCCTAATAACCTGTATACAAGGTGGAGACGACTATACGACAATAAATTAAACTTTATATCGTTGTCATAGTCTGCATACAAAAGCTCATCCAAATATATCCAATAGTTCAGTCACTAAGTTTTGACTTGAGCTGCACGATTTCTGACAAATGCGTGCACTGACTGGACAGGTCCTCTCAATCTGTGTGGTTCTTTCCTCAAAAGACCATCTCTGACATCGATCTACATGGTCTTCTTAAAAAATGACCAAGATTTTTTCTGGACATTAAAAGAGACTGTGACCTCGGAGTTCGGCCTTTCTTCTCAGAGTAGTCAGATAGGAAATGCCGACCTCATCTAGTTCTAAAAAATATGATTGACGTGTAAGTGTTTGTGCAAACCTACTTACAGAAAATAAATCATCTATCATTTACTTACAAAAATAAAATCATTTATAGCTAGTCAAAAATTGACAAAACACATATTCGGGCCATCACTATGATTTTTTGACTTTGACTTTGACTTTGATTTAGTTTGTTTCAAAAAATCACACGTTTAATTATAATGATAGGTTATACTTATTTGATAAAACTCCTATGCTCTGATTTTTATTTTCATAGACTAAAATGACAGCTGCGATCGCCCTTTTTTTGTCAACATTGCATTATTTAGTATACTGGGTGAAATTAAATTAGCTAGCGAAACTCCGCAGACGTGATTAGGTAAGTATGGATATCTAAGAAACATGACAGAATTAAAAAGATTTGATGTTTTTTTAGGGATTAACGACCGCTGGTAGTCATGTTACTTGGGTTTAGAAAATATGCTTTATCGCGTTAACCAATCACACAAAAAGACAGAATACACTAACAGCGGTCGAAGACCTTACAAAAAAATCATCTAGTTAAAATTCCTTTTTGTTTTTATCATGCTTATCGATCCCCATCTCTGCAAAGTTTCGCTAGCTAATTTAATTTGACCCTGTATATTAGCTGTCATTTTAGTCTAGCAAATTGAATATCAGAGTTTAGATGCATTAGTATTGCCAGTGTTTTCATTTATTATCGTGATGTCTCCACATTTTATATTTATTATTATGAGCCTGTTATGTCCCACTGCAGGGCAAAGGCTTCCCTTCCGTCTTTCCATTTTTTCCTGTCTCTTGCTACATCTGGCCAATCCTTTAGATAGGCGTCCAATTCATCACATCATCTCTTTCTGGGCCTACCGTCTCGCCGATTCCTGTTATTCGGAATCCAGTCAGTGGCTACTTTTGCCCAATTCTGTTGCAACATGCGGCAGATGTGGCCTGCCCAATTCCACTTTAGTTTGGCGGCTGTGTTGCCCACGTCTCCAATTTGTGTCTTGGAACGCAGTATACTGTTCCGAATGCGGTCTGTGACTTTGACTCCAAGAATACTTCGTTCCATTGCTCGCTGGCAGACCCCGAGTGCGCACTTTTGACGTTTCGTTAACGACCACGTTTGCGCTCCGTAGGTGAGGGTGGGAAGAATGCACATGTCCATGAGTTTCCTTGGAAGTGATCGTTTCATTAGGTGTTCCATCGACCAAATAGCTCTTCCAGGCGTTTTCTTTTTCTCGCCTGAAAAGACTTATGTAAAACGTATAGTACACACGTTATTGTTATATATAAACTTACAGTTTGGCACTTTGTGTTTATATAGGACCATAAATTTATCAACTGTAATGCAGTCGTAATGTTTTGAATAGAGTTTTGGCATGAAAACTTTGTACCTGGGAAGACGCATGTTTTTATGATTGGAAACTTCAGGTTTCATACACATACATAAACATAGCATTTAAAATATGTTTTATTTCGGTAAAAATATTGAAAAATAATATGTCTATAATTTTTACGTGTTTTTAAAAAGGTCAAGACGTTCTGCCTTTTTTAACCGACTTCTAAAAAAGGAGGAGGTTCTCAATTCGGATGTTTGTATTTTTTTTTTTATGTTTGTTCGCGCATAACTCCGTTGCTTGCCAACCGATTTGAAAAATTATTTTTTTGTTGGAAAGGGTGTATGTACTTCCCAAATGGTCCCATAAATTTTTGTTCGAAATTTGACAAGCGGTTTTTGAAAAATCAACAAAAATCTAAAAATTCAAAAGCAATATTTTGTAAAAGGTGATCAGCAGTTGACATTAGGCTATTGTAACTTAGATAAATTACAAACTCTCCCACTAAAAAGTACAAAATAAAAACTTTTTTACAAAAAAAACAACCGACTTCAAAAAAAACACTACAAAGTGCTAAATAATTTTAATTTCGGAAGTAGGTGTCGTTGGTTCTGCATTTTCGTTTATTGACACCGACTTCCGATATTAAAGTTATTTAGCACTTTGTAGTGTTTTTTTTTGGAAGTCGGTTGTTTTTTTTGTAAAAAAGTTTTTTAATATAAGTAAAAACTCGTTATATTCTTACTGATTTTTGTAACGAGCTAAGTAAACATGTAATTGCAAAAACACGCTTGAGACACAATTAATTAGTATACAAGATTAAATTAAGTAAAATTATAGTAGACATAGGACTTTCTAGGCTAATTTCTAAAATATGAAACGTTTATTTTCTCTTGACTGTACTTACCTGTCATAAAGAAAAACCTAGATAAAATTGGATAAGAAAGATTTCAAAACAGAAGAAGAACTAGCAGGGGATCGAGGAGGGGTTGGGAGGAGGGGGGGGGACTCAGGGGATCAGACACGAATAAATCATCAAAAGTATCAGAGTTCGATCTTCTTGTGTTTTACCTTTGAAATAGCAACCGTGGTGATCAATGCTCGTGTTTTCTCTTTATGAGAAGTTACATTTGCCTTGCAGTGGGACAAGTAATGGGCTCGATTTATTATGAAAGGGTTAGGCCCCCGTTAAAAGAATCTGACAATCTCCACTTTTAAACCATTGGAGTTTGAAATCTACAGAGAGCTGAGTGTGCCTTGAAAGTGCATTTTCAGTAATTGTTAATAGCAAACGATTTAGATAATGTTGTTAGAAGTTGATAAATTATTATGTACCTAGAGAGATTTATTGTTGTTTCTCAACTTATAAGTACCTAGTTTCCAATAGGATTAGGAGTAGCTGTTCAGATAATACTAACTAGGTACTGTACCGGTACAGTATCCTAATAATTGTTTGCTGCACCGGGTGACGTCATTACGTCGGCGCCGGCTGTCGCTGAAAACCAGCGCTGGGGCTCTGTCTTGCATAGGGTCGCAGCATAGCATAACGCTGAGCGATAGCTGTTTTGCGTGAATGTGACGCATGTTTCCCCCTACCTTTTTTTTTACTTAATTTTTTGTTTATGTTATACAGTGACTGTGCTTTATCATCACTGTCCAACCGTAGCGTCAGCGGGTTAATCGCAACACTGTAGGAATGGCTTTGATTTTGACAGTTCAACAAGATTCATTGCGTTATTTACGTTGTTGAGGAGACAATTTTTGCGAACATATGAAGCAATAGATTTGCATTATCGTTCAAAATGATTCAGATTGTGAGTGAAAGTGGGTTTTAACTTTGGAATAAAAAAAAAACAGTGGCACACCGGGAGTGCCAACAGAAGTGAAAACAAAACACAAACAGAATACTTTGCCATCACTCACTGACATATCGGATATACATTAAAACCGAGTACATCCCGAGGACAGCCGAATACATCCGAATGAAGCGCGGTATCGGTAACAGTGGCGCGAGTTCAATGGTTTTTTCCCATGTCAAAAAATGCCCAACGCGCCTTAATATCTAATAACTCCCGCGTCAAAGGCTAGTCTTTGTTGAGATTTGCCGCCATGGCTGAAATATGGTCTGGAGGGCTATATTAGGTTCCTATGGAGAAGAACGGGCAAGGAACTCCATGGACACTTTTGAAAATGACAGTTCGAAAAGATGACATATGCGCCCGCTATGTAGGGAACACATTCCTGATGTTTGAAAAGGACTTTGAAGGTCCGTGGCATACCTGCCCTAACCGCTATTTTGTTTTTTTTTTCAAATGGCGGCCTCGCATGAAACGTATCTATAACGATGTTTAAAATAATCGCTCTGAATGTTTAAAGAGTCAAATATCTATGCAACAAGACGTACGCAAGATCAAAAAAATCTGGTTGTCACGTGATCAACTTTGAATGTTAATATCTCGGAAACGTGGTAGTGACGCTTAACGGGGTTTGGTCCTATTAAGTTTTCTGTTTTGCATTAATGTCAGCTATTGAAAAAGGTTACATGCTCTGTGACTATCGATTTATCTAGGATTCATGCGTGGCCGCCATTTCGAAAAAAATCAAAATGGCGGACACTGTAGGTATGCCAGCCTCTATATGAAAAATCGTCAATCTCCTTTCGCTCTTTGACTGTATATTTGTTTAATGTGTACATTTACCTCGACGCGGACACGTAACGCTGACTATACCTACATATATTATTATGATGATGTTTGGTTCATTCCTGGCCGAGTTGCTATGCTTGGTTTTAAATGTAAACATTGCTACGTCATTACTATGGGGTACTATTTTTGGGTTAGTTAGTTGTTATTATAAATTCGAATATAGAAAATAACTTCGTCAGTGATATCTACATATAAAAATGAATCGCTAAATGTGTTGCTAAGCGCAAATCTCGAGAACGGCTGGACCGATTTCCCTAATTCTTTTTTTATAATATTTCTTGAAGTACGAGGATGGTTCTTACATAAAGAAAAAAAAATTTCGATAAAAAAATTTGCACTTGTGCGAAGCTGGGGCGGGCCGCTAGTGATCAATAATTACTACATAACATTGTCAATTTCTATTGAACGTCGATACCTAAGCGTTACGTGCAGAAATCGAGCCTCCTGTTTTTAACGTTTTAACGCGAGCTTGAATATTTAGTTTTTTTTTTGTGTGTTTTACAAAGCAACATGGCTTAGATGGCTACAGGACTGAAATCGTTATATAAAAAAAAACGTTTAGAAATATCGTTTCGGGGAGGCCAATGTCCAGTAGTGAATGTTAAAAGGTTACATGCTCTGTGGTACACGTCTTTCGGCTGAAACGATGATGAGGATGATACGATGGATCCATGGATAGATGGTCCAGAGAATGCGATCCTGAGACCTGTCAGTGCGACAATTCTAGTAGCCAATAAAGATCAAATTTGCAAAACACATATTCGTTTGTTTATAACTGACAGGAGTCAAAAACGCATTCTCTCGTCGGCCGAACTGTAGTATCATCGTAATATGCACTTACAAACGGCAAAATGTGCTTGATATTGTAAAGTGCTCGCTAATAAAAAGGCCAAATATGCACATAATAATATGCATTATCAAAAGGCATTTTTTTATTTTTTTTACATATTTTTCAATTATTTTAACAATTAGGTAGGTACATATTATGAGGAATGGAATTCTTCTTTAGTCTTACGAAAATATTTGTTTTGTGACGAATTAACAATAAAATACATGCATAATATTTCTAAGTTGACGCTTAGCTTTTTAATAATGTGACTTTTATTGTAGCATTCTGTGGTTCGGCGTAGCACCTCGTAGCGCGCTGTAGTAATGTCGTAGGCCGTAGAGGCTACAGGAAAAATTTACATTTTATTTTTAAATTATTTATTTTATTTTTTGAAAAACTGACTAGGTATTCAAACTTAAACTAAAACTCAAATCACTTATTTCAATTAAACCATTACAGGCACTTTTGAATTGTCAAATAGTCGGTCAGTTAGTCAGAAAGTTGAAGCTAGTTTTTTAATAGCGCAATATTTGTTAATAGTTAAAATACAAGTTTTCACAAGTAATTAAGTGCTTACGAGTAAATATGAGTTATTGGACAGACAGGTTGTTTTTAATTTACGTAAACAAACTTAAAACCATTTTAGGCAATAGTAACACTGTCACGCTTAGGATATTACTCATTTATTTAATTTTAATTGATCAGCATTATATTGGAAGGCTGTAATTTCAAAATATGATAAACTAGCTTCTGCCCGCGGCTTCGCTCGCGTGGATGTCGGAAATTATCGGTATAAAAAGTATCGTATGTGCTAATCCAGGATATAATTTAATAACCTATCTGTTTGCCAAATTTCATCCAAATCCTATTAAAGGCTTATTACTAATGATTGAAATACTATCGTGAACTCATGCATGCCTAGTACTTTTTATTAGAATACTGCTCAGAAAGTCGGGTCATATTTCAATCATGATTCGAAAGACACGTAGCGCCATCTAGCGTCCTAAAGCAATTGTGACCGTCGAAAGTTTTGTTCTTTTTCTCAGGAACAGTATTTTTTTCTGGCTAAAAGGTACCCTATGTCCTTTTCTATACCCCTGACAACGGATATGCAAAATTTCATGATGTTCGGCTCAGTAGATTAGGCGTGAAAAGGTAACAAACAAAGTTATTTTATATAAAGTTAGGATTGAGGACATTTTAATTTTATTGCGTACTATTAAATGACGTCTCTGGCAGTACCTATAACACAGTTTGCCTAAAATATCACAAATATTTTCACTGTCTATATTTACAAAAAAATCTTAAAACAATATAGGGCGGAAATTATGAATCATTCCAAAGCTAATAGGAATCGTAGGAGACTGGGTGATTAACCTGCAATGTTGGTGTTAGGAACACGTCATTCACCCTCAATGGTGCCAATGTTCAAACAGTATAGAATGCATGAATTTCAGTTGAATTTCAAATAATACACAATTACACTTGTCAATGGCTTTCATTTTGACAGTTAAACAACATTCATTGCGTTATTTACTTTGATGAGCAGATGAATTTTTCAAACATATGAAGCAATGGATTAGGAATTTCCTTTAAAATACTTTATTTAGCATGCGATTGTACGCAACTAGGGAGCTGGACATCTCGCGCCTATTGCAATATGTATGCAGCTTGAGGCATAAGTAGCAGACCATTCAACGATGCATGCCTCGTGCTATTTCATGTATGCGGCATAACGTTGTTTAGCTAGAGTCACCTCGCATTCACTTGGAGACAAATGTCCCGCAACAATTACCGAGAAACGTCGGGCAACGCCGGGCGATGTCGACAAACGTCGCCAGACATCTTGTTTCACGACCTTTTACATTGTTTTCGATCGCCCAACATCGCTCGACTTCGTCCGACATCCCTTGCGGCACATGATGGCACATTATGTCCTAGTGAATAAACTAGATCTTGTTGGCGGTGTGATAGCCCCGTGCCTTGGAAAGCACGCTATTTCGTTGGTCCTGCGCTTGATCTATCTCCGTGGTCGTGACGGATTGCCGTCTCATCGGACTATGAAAGTGAAGGAAGAAGGATCTGTACCTGTGTCTGCGCACACACTTGTTCACTATAATACCTCCCTCGAAAAAGGTCAGTCTCCACTGAGATGGCCGCAACACACACACACTATGGCCGAAATTCGGTCTGGATCCGAGGACTTAAGAACCGTTTAGTGAATTCCTAATCCACTGCTTCATTATGTTAAATAATTACGCCGACGAATTGTTTTACAAGAAAAATGCATCTGAATAATTATCAGAAACTCACCTACTTTCACAAAAATATCAAAAGTTTATACAATTTAAAACTTTTGCCAGTTTGTTGGGCTATTTTTACTTGCTTGTAAAATTACTTTTGGCAAATAACACATGTTTTTTTCTCTCGAGTATCACTCAACACATCTTTATTGTGCGAGGCAGAAATAGGGACAATTCCTACAAGAATTTAGGTACTTTTTAATTTTCTTCCGTATTCTTCAGCCCAGTTAGGAAGGTCCCGGTAAAAATACTATTTCCTTTTACAGCATAACATCGCGCCTGTAATCACGAAATGGATAGGTAGAGATGTACCAATACTGCATGCACATTTAGCCTATATTTTTAAGTCCCATGTAATAGGGGGCGAGCCTATGCCATCAACTGGGCACAAATTCTGCTTCTGTGAAATTCCTGATGGAAAAACTCCATAACACTTTGCCCGACCCATCACTCGAACCCAGGACTTCATGCTTAATAGTAGCTCTTGCGATCACTAAGCCACCTCGTTGGTCTAATGTTCGCAAGCACCTCTCAAATGTCTCAAAAGCCTCTAGATATTGGCAACAACTGTATGCTCATGCCGTAGTACAAATATTAGCGGGGACGAGACCAACAGGTCTCGTTGTTGCAAGTGCGACTGCTGAGCGTGAGTTCTTGGGTTCGATTCCCAGGTCGGGCAAAGTGTTATTGGGGTTTCCATTAGGAATTTCTTAGTAACAGCCTCGGAAAGTACGTAAAGCTCAACAGCTTTACGACCGGGGAGAGATCAGGCACAGGACCAACGTCCTGCGCCTGATATCTCCCCGGTCGTGTCGGGTTGCCGTCCCATCAGATTAAGTGAGTAAAGGAACAGAGAGTGCACCTGTGTTTGCGCACACACTTGTGCACTATAATATATGTCCTGCGTACCTGCGCACCGTGACCGAAATCGGTCGTGAGGATATCATTTATTATTAGCGGTGCTGATTGTCCGAGGTGCGCCTGACATACAGTTAAATCTATGTATCGGCACTTCTTTCAAAACGGTGAAGGAAAACATCATGATTCACCAAAAATTCGCAGAAATGTGACATCTACCAACCCGCACTGGGCCCGCGTGGTGGATTACGGCCCACTCCCTCTCACAGAGAGCAGGCCTGTCCCAGCAGTGGGAACATTATAGGCTGATTATGTTATGTATCGACACTTTACTGGCACTTTTAACCATAAACCATCCCTCATGACTTGACAACCAAGAAGAGAAGAGGACTTTGTCTTGAGGAACAGTAAATGGTTCTACGTTTCATTATTCCCTCGCCCTTGTCCCAATTTATTAGTGTTCGGCGCACAATGTCTTCTTCTTCATCAACATCTCATCTCTATCAGTCGTCATCTCGGCAGTCATCCCCTTTCTAGCGTTATCATCTTTCATACAATCCTACACAGCGTTTCCTAGACATGTCTGTTATATTATTTACCAACACGATGGCGTAGCCGTCACGCAAGCCACAACAAATCGTTTTGAATTTGATTGATTATCAGCAGCTGACTTCTCGTTGTACCTACGTATACAGTATTTTTATCTCACGAAGCGACGCGCGCTTTGCTTGTGGTTAGTTGTAGTACGACTGGTCGGGTTTTCAACCAAGCGAATAAAAACGAGTTGATGAGTTACGAGCAGCGATTGTGCGACGGAGATAGTCGATTACTCGCTGGTACCGTATTTGTATCAAACGAAGTGACTCGCGCTTTACTTGTGATTACCGAGTGTACAAACACGATGTGTGTGTGTAAGTGCAGGAGATATCGGTATCGTCCGAAACAATAGCAAAGTCGGTAGTGTGTGTGTGAGCGTGTGCATGTTGTATGCTGACGCTACTCGTCTTCACGCACATATTCGTATGTGGTTTCCGCAAGTAAAGGGCGCGTCGTTTTAGTGAGATAAAAATACTATATAGTAAGTAGCCTAGTAGATACAGATGACCGACTCACACACACACACAGGCTCGTACGTGCGGCGCACTCAAACAATGCATATTGCGAGTGCGCTTGCACTCGCTGTACGTAAGGCGTGTCTATGTGCGAGTGCGTGTGCGCTCGATGTATGGAGCCGACGTTCTGTAATAATTATTCTGTGGCACTGCTGGCTAAAGAATGTTATTTGTGAATTATAGAGATGTTGTGTGCTGTCAGAAGCAAAATATGACAGGGATTTATTGTCAAGAACAATTTTTTTTTTTTATTTAGATTTTTTGTTTTGGATTCCTTTTCCGGAACTGTCTTTTGTGAAGTATAAAATTTTGGCTGTTGTATTTGGAAGCGATGCCGGTTATGTATACAACATTATCAGTACGATTTGGTCATATTTAAGGGTGTGGTACAGGCTATCTAACTGACCAACTTTCTCCATGGGACCAACATCGTATAATCCCGATTTTTTTAAAACTATCCCAAACAAACGTTCAGTGGAAGCTTTGCCTGTGTGGGGGGTTTTCTCCGTGGCGCGACGCGATGATGCGACGCGATTCTGGTAGAACAATTTCCATGAAGTTTTCATAGAAATTGTTCTACTGGAGTCCCGCTGCGCACTCGCGTCGCGCCTCTCTGCGGGAGCCATTAGGATACTAGTTCAAAAACATGAATGTTATCGAAGCGCAGACCTTTTTTGGTTTACCTGTATGTGTTGTGTACAAAGATAGTACCAATGTAACATTGCCGCGTACTATCTGAAGCACGCATCAGTTTCAGCCGCACTCCCGTGTTATTGCCAAAACTATGAACAGCCGTTCTTCAATTAATTATGTATAATGTTTTGAGCGACTTTTTTCTGCCCTTTCTTATAACTTTTTGACGTTTATATATCTCATAAATAAAATCTGTATTATTTAGAGGGTTATTGGGACAACTAGCTGCGCCCCGCGGTTTCACCCGCAGAAGAGTCGATCCCGTGGGAATATCGGGATAAACAGGAATATATGTTAATCCAGGGTGTCAGCTACCTCCAAACAAAATTTTATCAAAATTGGTCCAGCTGTTTGAGCGTGAAGAAGTAACAAACACAAACACACACACACACTCACAAACTTTCGTCTTTATAATATTATTAGTGTGATTCTTGCCAGTTTTTTTTGGTGGTGGTAGTACCTCTATTTCGTTTTCTTTAGCTGAAACATCGTAAACGTCTTATACAATGTTAAGACGACGATACGGCAATAACTAGGTACCGGAATAAAAGTATCTTGTGTCCTAAACTCACCTGTGTGCCAAATTCGAAATCCGTTCAGCTCAGCCGTGAAAAGACAGTCATAGAGAATTATTATCGCATTTAAGGAATTATAAATGGTTGTACTCATTCGTTGGCTTGTGATGATATTTGTTTATTTACAAACACAAAATAATTAATCATATCAAATACGTGTTAAATCTTTCAGCCAACAAAATTTAATTGCTTGTGCACGTTTTCAGAGCGTAGTATTAGAAAATATTTAAGCTCTGGTCAAACAGACGCGAATTCTGCGTGGGACGAAATCCGCTCGCGGCGATTGTGTCAACTAACTTTTATGGAGGTGTTCAAACTGGCGCTAATTGACGCATGACTTCCTAATCATTAAATAATTTGCGCGTGTTCCGCGTCCTGCGCGGGTTTCGCCTTAGTTTTAGCAGTCCTTTACTCAAACATATCACAGAGTATGACAAATAGCAAATAGCTGAGCGATAGCCGTTTTGCGTGGATTTGACGCATGTTTCCCCCCACCTTTATTATTTTATTAATTTGTGTTTAATGTTCTTTTTTTGCGTCATGTTCACCGCAAATAAACGTATTTTCTTTGTTTCTTTAAATATGACCAAATTTTAAGAAAACACCCATGTAGGCCGCTGCAGACACAATTTGTCGAAGTGAAGGACTACAGACCCATCCAACACCCAGTGCGAGTCTCGAGTAATAGGGGCGAACCAGGAACTCAGAAGGGTAACTGCGTAAGAAAGACTTTCATTTTTAGATTCCACAACATTCATTGCGTTATTTATGTTGTTGAACAGACAAATTTTTCGAACATGAGAAGCATTGGATTAGCAATATTCAGATTGTGACTTGTGATTGATCGTGTAGGTATTTACGCTGTTAGGCTGTTCGACAAAGGCCTCTCAAATCGGACGCTATTCGGCATTCGGCTTCTCTCATGCAGCAGCTACCAGCCATCTTCTGAAAATTAGCTCAAATTACACAAAGTCATCAATCGTCAACAGTCACTGAGCAAGCGTGCATCAATGCTCGTGACATCTCTGTTTGAAGAGGACTATGTTCTGCAGTCTTACAATAATTCCTCACGGTATATTCTAGTATATTACAAAAGATTATTTTATATTCTTGATGATAATTTCGTCTCAGTTAAATCGAGACAATACTCCACGCTCACACATGTGGCTGCATCAGCAACATAAAACTAAATATAAACTAAAGTTTATAATGTACATCTTGTGCACTGCAAATCTACATCTACACTAAAATTATAAAGAGGAAAGATTTGTTTGTTTGTTTGAATTGAATAGGCTCCGAAACTACTGGACGGATTTGAAAAATTATTTCACTAATAGAATCCGACATTATCCCTGATGAATATAGGCGATAGAATATTTTTAAAAAGTTAAGGATCCGTATGAAAACTTCGATAATGTAAACCAAGGTGTAAAAAATATACCAAAAAAATCCTTACATCGCGTACGCTGCGGAAACTATTACAACAGAGCAAAGTGATGTAGGTATTACAATTTTATAGAAGACATCAATATCTACAACGAAGTCTGCAATACCATATGTGTAACTCAGTTATGTCACAATAACTACTTTCTAACCATGGAAAGTCTGCCAAGAGTGTTACAATTTATAATTTTAAATTTTTTTGTTTAACACCAAAATCTTACCCGTGCCACAGATAATATAATACTCTAGCCCGTGTGAAGCCGGGGCGGGCCGCTAGTTGTATAATATGTAAATACATGTTTTCTAGATCAATATCTATATAGATATTGAGCATTTCTGTTCTAGTTACTAATAACCCTAAAATATATAAAACCGGCCAAATGTGAGCAGGACTCGCACACGAATTGTTCCGTATACCACCGTACAATATTTAACACTACATAATATTGTAACAAAACACATTTCTTGAATAGGGACTGGTTGTTGTTTGGGTCAGATAGGCAGTCGCTCCTTGTAAAATACTGGTAATCAGCTAGACGAGAGGTTAGACTGGACGCCGACCACAACATAGTGATGGTGATGTTGAATTTTGCACTCATTTAGTACGAGTACCATGGCATCTGGTTAAAAACATCAGGTGCGTCTTATCTTGAATAACTCGTAAAAGTCTAAATGATATAGGAAACTAAAGTGAATATAAAATTGCATGCCAACATAAGCTGTAAACGTTTTTTGCTTTGGGTTTTGAAGTTTTCACGATAAGGAGATAATTTATAAGTTTCGAAAGTTTAAGTGCTGCACTCAGAGAATTCCCGTAAGGATAATTACATGCTGAAAATGCCTCACTGCGATACATCGCGGTCGCAGCTACCTCGATGTCACCTCCATGTATAATAAATGTATGCTATTAGACACGCATGCACATGCCGAAGGATGCCTCACTGACTGTGATACATCGCGAGCTGCTTGGGGGTTCACCTCGATGTCTATTTTTTTTACATTAATTCGTTTGACGGCAAGCATCGATGTGATCTGGCTCGTGGTTTTGCCTCAGTTTATCGTATCTACTTTACTCTCGCGTCACTTCCGTTCGATTGTATGCTTGTGTGAATCCATACTAATATTATAAATTCGAAAGTAACTCTGTCTGTATGTATGTTACCTTTTCACGCCAAAACCACTGAACGGATTTCGATAAAATTTGGCAAAGAGATAGATTGCATCCCGGGGAAGGACATAGTATAGTTTTTATCGACATACCTCGCGGGCGAAGCCGCGCGTGGAAGCTAGTTATGAATAAAGGAGGTGCAAATTAATTTGATTTTTTGTATTTCTTCCATCATCTTTAGATTTCCATACCCATCGCGTCTGCTGAGTTTAGCTAGCCAATTTAAAATAACCCCGTATTAATGCATCGTCTGATAATAGGTTTCTATTGATCAGCCTGTATTTTGGCACTTCACAAACTCAATGCAAACTGCATATTATTTTCAGCTTCAAAATATGCAGTTTATTCTCGATTCCGATTTTATTCATTTACGTCAGCGATGTGTCGTTATGCATTTATGCCGTGGCTCGTGTCTCGTGTAACGTTAATTATATCTTAAATGAAACGTTGCTGTCTTCATATAATTGAATTAGTTGCTACGACCAACTGTCGATATGTGACGAAGGAATGATGGAGATGTCGTGAGAAACGTTTAAAGTGTGAATGTCGATGGCTATAATAGTAGGTGAAGACCAAAGACACGATGGATGGACTGTGTGAATGATGATATGGTTAGAAAGGGGGAGACTACCGAGATGACGACTGATAGAGAAATATGGAAGAAAAAGACATGATGCGCGGACCAGTAATAAACTGGGATAAGGTTATGAGAATGACGATACTAGGGGAAAATCTAAGAAACGATAGATGGAGTGAGTGGGGAATGGTGGGTGTATCAGTAGCAATGGCTTTCGAATTGACAGATATACAACATTCATTGCGTTACTTACGTTGTTGAGCAGACAAATTTTTCGGACTTATGAAGCAGTGGATTACCAATAATATCCTTCAAAATTATTCAGATTGAGATTGATTGGGTGTTCTCGTACGAATAGGGTGCGGGACCTAACCTGCTATTCGAGGCACGGACAGTACGGCGGACGGACGAACGGGGCAATTACAGGATGATATAATAATATTATTGTTGTTACATAGACTTACAAACAAAACTATAAATAAATACAATAACAGGCGCCATACCAACTGGTTGTCGAAAGACAACCTGGCATGCGCGTGAGTGTCGTGTACGCTATATTTAGGAGTCGTTATTGACACTTAGAAAATAATAGATTATTTTTATTTGCATGCATTACCTATCACTTACAAAAATATATACATAAACAAGATCAAATTAAATTAGCTAGCGAAACTCCGCGGACATGATGGGATATTATCTAAACACGACAAAACAAAAAATAAATTAATTTGACGATGTATTTGTGGGGTCATTGACCGCAGTATCGATAACTCGACAAAACTAAAGAAAACAGATTTTGTCAACTCATACTTCAAGTAATAAAACATCCCAAAAAAAAAACAAATCTCTTTTGTTTTTATTTTATAGTGTTTTCGATCTCTATACCCGTCTGCAGAGTTTCGCTAACTAATTTAATTTGACCCTGTATAGACCTTATGGGCCTGCTCTTGACCGCGATCACGCCTGATAGAAAGCGATGGATGAGGTCTATGATGGACCGAGCGTGCCCAGAAGATGCCTGTTCATTTTTGCTTTGAAGGCAGACGGGTTCAATGTGGAAGGGAACACAGACGCTGGCAGAGAGTTCGACGTTTTGGCTGTGCGCATAATAAATGTGGAGGAGAAGCCCTGAGTACGACTGGTCGGGGCAGACTTTATGCTGCATTCAGTTAGACTGTAAGTCGAGCCGATCCCAATGCACAACTTAGCCTATCGCAGTCCACTGCTGGAAATTGGCCTCTCCTTACTGCACCATAAAACCCTGTCCTCCACCTTCCGCATCCACTCTGTCCCAGCCAACTTTCCAAAGTCGTCGTTCCATCTAGCTGGACGGCGTCCCACACTACGCTTGCCGATACGTAGTCTCCACTCCAGGACTCGTCTGCTCCACCCTTAGTATTTACTCCGTGGCTCCACCGGCCATCGGACCTTCGACAGACATGGCCAGCTCACTGCCACTTTAGCTTGTTTATTCCTCTTCTTGTCCCACTCTCATAGTCCGATGGGACGGCAATCCGACACGACCGCAGAGAGATCAGGCGCAGGACTAACGGCTTAACGTGCTTTCCGAGGCACGAGGGTCTCACACCGCCAACTTCCAAACTTCAGGCCGCTACTGAGAAATTGCTGATGAAAAAACCCAATAACCCTTTGCCCGACCCGAGACTCGAACCCAGGTTCTCATGCTTAGCAGTAGCGCTTGCGACCACTCGACCAAAGGAGCATTTCGTAATAAACTTACGACTAAAAGCTCCCGCAGACAGGTGCAACGCGATTCCGGTAGAACAATTTCCATGAAGTCTTCAGCGACATTGTTCTGTCTGCGGGGTGCCTTAATCCTAATAGCTAATAAATAGATTTATTTATACCTAAATCAATAATCACTCATAGTTTAATACCTACTAGAAATAATTTGACGCGCTGCCACGATCCATCATTACTAAAAGGTCATCGTACTAACGAATATAGGCCAAAATATGTATTTATAGAGAGGCTAGGTTAGTACTGCCTCGAATAACTAAGACTCAGTTACGGATACACTGCATTGTGGAGGTCAGGCAGGCAGTCACAGCATAATCAGCCTATAATGTTCCCACTGCTGGGACGCAGGCCTCCTCTCTGTGAGAGGGAGTGGGCTGGATCTTGGAATCCACCACGCGGGCTCAGTGCGGGTTCGTAGATGTCACATGTCTTCGAATTTTTGGTTTTATCTGGGTTTGAACTCACGACCTCGACAAGTCATAAGTCGGGGCCGATACTCCTGGCCCACCGCTGGCGCTGCTCCGAAAAATAATGCAGTACTGAAACAAAAACATTAAACTCTTTTTAGGCTCCGTCGCAGGCAGGTACTTAAAAGAAACAGAAATTCATCTGAAAACCGCACACTCACGCGCATTGAAATGATTCCAGACAGTTTATTTTGGTTATTGTGTCAGAAGACAATGACCTTACAGGTGACCGCGCTAGGAAGCACCTCGTTTTAAAACTAGGACAAACAAAAGAAAAGCTTTGTTTAAATACGTGTCATTGTTTCCAGAAATTTAGATGACAGGTAGAAAGTTGTGTGGTGTGATGGGCTGCCTTGGTTTTCATCCGTGTTAGTTCCGGTCATCAGCCTAGCCTTTTCCAAACTATGTTGAAGTCTGCGTCAGTATGAGTGGGCTAAGAGAAAACGACGTGGTCCAGCCATTCTTAAGTTAGAATGGCTGACTACTTTCCTCGTAATAGTGTTTCCTCTTTAGCGAGGTACCGATTATTTGACGTCAGAAAAGTTGGTGACAAAACCTGAAATGAACGGTCTAAAATCACTCATCACAATGAGTAGTGAGCAGTAAGGTATGTCTTCTTCATCGTATCGATATGTCCATATGGATATACGTATGTATTTTAAGTAAGCTTCGACCAGAATTCCGCCACTTCAACAGTGTCAGTCAGCGTTGGCCTCGTGAAGGTCTTCCATTGTACAGGTGTTTTTACACAGAGAGTACAACAAGAGGTGAGATATTGTTTGTGTTGCCCCACAGTCGCATAGTGACTCGTCGGAGTGCGTCCACCTGACTAAGTTGTACCTGCAGCTGCTCACCTGGCTTCTTCAGGTCGCTTTCCTTCTCTGTATGAGAAGATGAATGGCTTCTGTCGTCAGAGACCTGTAAAACTAAAGATACTAACTCCATAAAACAATGCAATCAGTTTGTCAACGGTTGTCAAGCAATGACGATCCACGTAAAAAGGACAATGTATTGTTTGGCAAGACATCGAGGGCAGCAGACGTTAATGGAACACAAACTTTGCCAAACAGACCGTGGGATTAGTGGGGAGATATTTCCGAAAGCTGTATGTATTTTTGGGGGTAAATAAAGACGGTTTTTTTCCTGTTTCACATTATTTTAGTCCTAGTTGTGGAGCTCATTGTAAAACAACTCTTGCACTTGGGGCGTCACGTATTGTACATTTTTAAAAGCACCGTTGGATACGTGGCGTCGCTTGAAGTGTTTACAAGTTTGTCATGAACGCATAAGCTACGAGCAGGGGCGCTACCCATAGCGTTCCACGACACGGACTAAATTTTATGTCATTCGTTTATTTTGTCACTACTAGTTTAGGTAATTAGATAAATAACTGTGCTAAATAGTGTACCTAACTTTAAACTACCTACTATTAACGTGTGGCAGTTATAGTAATATCAACCCTAAGTTTGAGTTTGACTTCCGCTCTTCGATCACAACTTCACCTCCAATATTTAAGAGGATAGGTACACGTAAACTACCTTCCACTTATGTCCCCTAACACTTATGCCACTTTATTTGTGGATGACGTAGCGTGTCTTCGTCTTCAATCTCCGTATTCTCAAGACATATAGATATGAGAGAGTATGAGTGAACTTTACATTCCTCATACCTCTATACTGGTGACCCCGACGTGATCCAGCATAGAAATATGAGGAACATGGTATAAAGTTCACTTATACTCTATAGAAAAGGGAGGATCCTCCGACCAGACGGTTGTTGTGTCTGGCGGGCAACAGCCCGATGATTCATGTCGGGCCGTTGTAGCTATACACACATATGCTAGTTGCGCGGTAAACTCTGCTTGCGAGATGCAGGATTTTTTGTGGCGTCAGTATGACGCGTCGTTCGCATGTGACGTTGTAGATGATACCGCTACATATTCCATGCCATCGTACATCTTTCTGGGAAGTACTACCGTACTACTGAATGTTATTCGAAGGCAAACAAGCTGACCGCCCCACCTGATAATAAGTGGTAACTGCCTCCTATGAGCATCTGCAATACCAGAGGCATCACAGGTGCGTTGTCATCCTACAGACAGAGCTAAAATATCTTATATTATGCCTGCAATTACACCGTCACCAAAACCTTCAAGCAGATCACAAAGCGACGCTGCTTGATGGCAGAAATAGTTAAAGTCAGTTATAGCAATTAGGTGACCCACCTTTGCATAAATGGTTGAGATTTTTTAGAATACGAAACGATAGAATTTTGTAATTATTTCATATTTTATTTCTTTGAGCAAAGTAATCTATAGTACCTATAGTGATAATTCTTCTCCGGACGAGCTCCTTCATGGATCTAAGAGCAAAGTGTCATGCAATTGTGTAACATATCCGCACCAACTGTAAGCTCGCCCTGCCCTGCACATCATATACTTTGCAAATGATGCTAGCAAGGCTCTAGAGGACCTAGAAAAACTGACACAAGCTACCGAAAAGCTTTTAATTCTGTTGATAAGTCGTTGTAGAAATACCAAACGCTTTGAAAGCAATTGTCACTTGTCCAGGCCCGAGTTGAGCTGCACGATTACTGACAAATGCGGGCACTCACCGGACCAGGTACACTCAACTGTGTGATTCTTGCCTCAAGAGACCATTTCAAACACCAATCTACATCTATCTGACCAAAATTATGTCTGGACATTAAAAGAGACTGTGACCTCTGAGCCTTTCTTCTCAGATTAGTCAGTTAGGAAACGCCGACCTCATCTTGTTTTTTAAAATACAACATGTTTGTACAAACCTACAGGAATAATTTGTCATTTATCATTACTTTTTCGGCAGCTTTTCGGAAACTTATTATCGAAAAACTTATGTCAATCCTGTTGTAACTTGATAAACGAAACGCTTTGAAAGCGATTGCCACTTTTCTAGGCTCTCAGCTCATTACATAGTTTGTAAATGACTCTAGCATGACAGGGCTATAATACCATATTAATTTCTATTTCTACCAGGACGTGATTATAGACTCAAGGTCCCGCCCCAGAGGAGCTGCATCCAAGTCAATCCCCCCGACACAGGTGCATAACCCTAGTTACATTCTACACTCGCATCTATTTTGAACCAGAGTCCAGTATCCAAACATTAGATTTGGCACGGGCACAATTCAACGTTAAAACGATATTCCCTTGAATCAAAATAAACGTATATCATATCGCTTTCATAATTATACGCTTTTTGAACTGTTGGCGTCTATTGCAGTGTTATGCATATTTTTTTAGCTTTTTTTCTGGTAATTTCGCCTTACGAATGATTTGGCTGCCAGGCGTGGCTTTATGCTTCAGCTCAGGAGGCTCATTTGAGTGAGCATGACATATTCTCAGCCGCCAGGGCACATTCAAGTCAATGAAAGACGTACCAATCCAGTAAATGTTAGGTTTATGTATAAACAAATGTGCTATGCGATAACTATACGACACTAAGAGACTGAATTTCTACAATGAAAAGATAGTTTTTTTCAATTCAGCAACTCCAACAATATTTTCGAATGCTAATCAATTAGTCCAAGCGCCAGTGTGGAGCAGAACCAGCGTTGAGCCAAGCATTTTTGTCAGCGATGTAATCACCCAATTTATAATATGCCTGGCTGTACAGTGTGCGTTATTTATAAAAGAATAGAAAAGTCTTTAAACACATATCTAGTTCAATTTCCACGCAAGAGTAGGTAAACGTTACAATGCCCTAAGATATTGTGTCTCGTGTCTCAACCGGACACCTACTACAAAAATGTCGTGTGCCAACAAATTGACAAGCTTAGTGCGCCTGCGCCTTGGGAAACCGAGTGATACTTCCTGTTTGTTAAGACAGTTGTTGTCTAGGCATTTCTGAAAATCTGTTCTGATTTGGTGGCCTATTTGGTGGCCTATTTGGCTGAAAAACTTAAAATGCAACGAGTATAAGGAATAGTAGCAACTGCCTAAAGTGTCAATATATGGTCAAAAAAAAAAAACGAGTATGATTCGGACATATATTATTATAGGTGTTTCGTTACTACAATAACTATTGAATAAAAGAAAAGTAATGAACAGTGGTAATAAAAGCAAAATTTAGTTTTTCAGATATCAATAAAATCTAAAGTTTAGGAGCTATGCAATTGAAACTTTATATTTAACTAGCTTCTGCCCGCGACTTCGTCCGCGTGAAATTTCACCCTCCCCCATTCACCCTCTTAGGAGTGGAATTTCGAAAAACCCTTTCTTACTGGATATCTATATACACTTCACAAAGAACACACTCTCCAAATTTAATGTCTCTATGACCAGCGGTTTAGGCTGTGCATTGATATAATCAGTCAGACAGGATCACAGGACTTTGAATTTTTTATTAGATTATAAAAGTAAACCTAAGTACAGACGCCAGCACATCAACCTACCCCAATTTGTCAAATTTCTTTGATAGAATTTCAACTTCACTGCAAAGGATTAGGGTTCATATTCAATTGGGAAAATTTTATAGATTGGGGTAGCTCGATGTGCTGGCCTCTGTACCTACCTAATAAAAAAAAACTCAATAACAGAAAATAAAATACCTACCTACCTAAATAAACCTATTTCTGATGAAAACAATCTAAACTCAATAAATAAGCAAAATCCCTAAAAACTAATATCTATACGAATGACTAATCTTACCTAACAGTTTTTTAAAATAACCTACGGTCACTACGTACACTATCAAATATACTACCCATACTTTAAAATTAAAATCTATACCTACGACTTATAAAAATAAACCTAAATAACTCTCTACCTTAAAGTGTAGGTACTTAGTAAAAACTAAGAGGACTATAAAGGTCGCACAGAAAAGCACGGTTTAGAATTGCAAGTAGCAGTTAGAACATACAATTTATAGAATGCTAATAAGAACGAACGCTCGCCACTCGACACGTCCGTTCAAAAAATATGATGCGCGCGCTCAGACTCCGGTGCAAGCCAAATTCAATCTTCAGCACTACATTTACAGTGCGGGTGACATAACCTACGACAAACTTATTATTTGCGGTTGGTCCAGTAATCGGGTCTAGGGATCGAACCGCAAAATTAAGTTTGTTTTTTATTATATGTACTTTTCCGGGATAAAAAGTACATAGTGTGGTGCCCAGGATATTAAAGAATAATTATACCAAGTTTCATCGTAATTGGACCGGTACTTTTTGCGTGATGCCTGAACAAACAGACAGACCTAGACAGACAGACAGACAAAAATTTTTTAAATCACATTTTTGGGTTTGGTGTCGGTCTAGTAACACCATTTATTTTTTTGATATTTTCAATGTACAGAATTTTCACTTCTACAGAGTTATTATAAGTATTAGTATAACAACAAAAGAAATTCAAATAAACTATTTAAAGACTAAAAGTCGCGCTGATAAGCACGGTTTGTTAATATCAATTATTGTCCTTCAATAAGGTCGAACGCTCTGAACGCATCAACAGCCAAATATTGAATGAAGCTCGAGCTTTTTTTTTTTTGACATGACAACTCGCAGTTGCAACTCGCTAAGGTTGCCTTTCTGCTTAACTGGACATCGGACGGCGCCTTTTTATACCCTACCGCCACGACCCGTGTCAAGCGCGGCAACCGTTACACAAAAATAATCCTTATGGCATGATTCAGTATTCACTCGCGACGGCGCGATGGCTTATTAGCGTATTTCATGTTTAAGTTTGGTGTTTTTATACCGATTACTATGATTCTTTTTTTATTGATAGGTAATAATATTAACTTCTTTTAATTAGGGATGAGTGAGAGTATTATAAACGTAAGAGTAAACAAATATAATCAGAAAGCTCCGAACTGCTAAGCTATCGGGAGTTACACGTGTTATTGTGAGTCAACCATAAAAGATAGACATATGCTGTTGTGGGATATTTTTTAGATAATTTTATGTAGAACATTTCCGTCATAATGATTTCTATGTAGCTTTAACCATTAAGGCTGCACACGCGACGGAAGCTTAAAAAATGGAGCAACTTCTCCCGTTTTCCCAACATTTTCTTTCACTGCTCTGCTCCTATTCATTGTAGCGTGATGAAAAGTACACTATAACCTCCCCAGGAGTATGAAGAATAATTGTACCAAGTTTCGTTAAAATCCGTCGAGTAGTTTTTGTTTCTATAAGGAACATAGAGACAGACAGACAGACAGACAGACAAAAATTTTACTGATTGCATTTTTGGCATCAGTATCGATCACTTATTACCCCCTGATAGTTATTTTGAAAATATATATCATGTACAGAATTGACCTCTCTACAGATTTATTATAAGTATAGAAGATAAGTGCGCTATTGGCATCATATACCGAGAATTTTGTTTATCTGGTATAATCCAAACCCAAGTTACCTATGAGGGTTCAAAAAACGACGAAGCGCTTCGAGAAAAGGTAGGTAGTGCCCTTTGGCTTCGCTTGGCTCGTCTCGGCGAGATATCACAGATAACTTAAACTTCTTGAAAACCCGTATTTTTTTTCTATACTACTGTAAATCCAATCGATGCTCTTAAATCTCACAAAATAATAGCTGGTTTACTCCGTCCATTTTGCATTTCGACTCTGGCATATCCAATTAATCCATCTACAAATCAGCTGTCACTTTTACTCCATTATGCTTTCTAGTTTTAAGTGTATTGGCGCCAAACCATTTCGAATAGATGACGCTTTGTTTTACAGCAGTGTGTGTACATCTTACCTTGCCTGTATTTTAGGAAAGCATTTCATGCTCATTATCTGCCTGCATATTTCCCAACGACGTTAGAACGGCTTTCTGTCTAACCAGATGCAGCTGAATACCAGAATTTTACATGGAGCGACTGCCTATATGACCTCCACAACCCAGTTACTGGGTAACAACACCATCATACCCCTTGGCAGCTGAGATTGGTTGTTGTGTTGTTGAAGTCCATTGAAAAACAACCTCAATGGGTGAGCTTGAAATCAATAGGTGAGCAGTAAAGGCATAGGCAGGTGCTTTACTTTGTGAATTTTCTTCATCACCATTGCTCTCAAAACGGTACAAGAAAACATCGTCAGAAAATAAAAATTCAGAGGCATATGTCGCATGCTTAATGGAACATTGACCCATTAATAGATAGGTCAGAATTATTTCCGGATTTTTTTACTCAGATCACATCAATAGTTAATCATATCTACGTTAAAAATTCAAGCATTCTTGATTAATTAATCAAATTAAATGAAATCAGTTTTAATATTAAATGCGTCAACAAATAGGATAAGTCCTCATAGCGTGATCTTCTTTTGCGCTTTCCCAAAAATCGTCTGGTCAGTACTCCATTATGCATGCGTGTAACATCCGCCAACCCGCACTGGGCCCGCGTGGTGGACTACGGTCCACTTCTTCTCACAGAGGAGTCCTGTGTGTCGCAGCAGTCTTAACATTATAGGCTGATTATGACACGCTTATGCTATTTCTAGTTGAATGTGTTATTTTCTCTCACGGTTCGTGCGTTAGTGTTTCTAATGTTGATTGTAGCATTTTTAGAATCTAAAGGAATGCCAGGAAATTAAAATGCGAGTTTTTTTTAAATTTTCTTAAAATTCTTTTCCGAGGAGAATGAATGAACGGTCACCAACCTGGGTTGAAGCGTAATGAATGTGGTGGATGGTGCATTTCCTTGAATAGCGTCTTGTTTAGGAATATACTTAAATAAAAAGAAAAAGAAAATACATTTATTTAGCACAGACTTAAAGGCACATAATTATGTATGTATGTACGCACGGCTACACATCAAACTATACATAACCAGTATAAGCTGACTTCTGATTGTACGAAAAACCTATACAATGCGAGTTCAGCTAAAACTGGAATTGTACAGCTTGATGTGTAGCCGTGTGCACCTACTCGTATATATGTATAATTTATAAGTAACTAAATTCTGCCCGCAATTTCGTCTGCGTGAAATTATATCGTCCCCGTAGAGCGCAAAGTCTAGTCTAGTCAAAAATAATTACAAAAACTTTAATAAAACTCTCATTAACTCAAAACACGATTTTTCGACTTAATGACTTTGCGCTCTACGGGGACCGGGGACGATAATCTTATGGCCATGACACTCGGCAATCTGTAGCTGTAGTGAAAAAAAATCAGAATCCGATAAGTAGTTCCGAAGATTACGCCCTTCATAAAAACTCACTTTTACCCCTTAATAATATTAAATACTATAGATTTGTTTTGGTTTGAAAGGTACATGAAGTATAACTACTAATTGAAGTACTCAGAGAGGTCATTTAAAAATAGGCAACAAATGAATCATTTACGAGTACATAAATTGACAATATTGAAACGCAGCCCAAAACGTTGATTATTGAAAACATTTCTTAACATAAAAATTAAATAATCGCGCCCCGCACCACATGTTTAAAATTCCTTTTATCCATGTGGTTCCCCCGTTTATTAGCTCAACAAAATAACGTCACAGTGCGATTAGCCGCTACCAAACTGACAGAAGTAGGTAAGTTTGTGCCAAGCCCCCATTCCATCGTGGAAGTGCCAATAAACCACGACAGCCAAAAAACCAAGACAGAGCGCTGAGAACGATTCAGTGAAGCATGCTAAAACTACACCTCCGCTCTGTGCACATGTTTACGAAACCGGCTTCACTTTACTGTTGACAGCCAGTACAATACAGTCTTGGTTTTTTATTTGCTCTGAGCATCGTTCTTGACTTTCCCAAGTTCTACGTTCTTGTCAGTTTTTTCTATACAGCATGTATGAAAGGTGTACTTAGGTATATAAGGGTCCTGCCGGGGCAGCGGAATTGTCCGAAAGGGTTACCGCTACCCCAGAACATAAAGGGCTAAGGAAGGAACACGGATGGGTTTTAGTCAGTAAGAGTCTGGACACTCCCTCCCGCTCCACCCAGATCGGGAGGGGTCAATTGATGATTTCCAATCCTTAAAAAAAAAGTATTTATGGGTATGGTACAGACCATCAAACTGAACATCTTTCTCCATGGGACCAACATCGTAATCGTTAAAACGAATCAACCCTCTCATACATTTGGGTCGAGTAGGTACTGAAGTTTTGTATGTTTGATAATTTATTCGCGATTGCGATGTCTTGACTGTTCAACAATAATCATTGCGTTATTAAAGAAGAAAGAGAAGAGAATTTTTCAAACATATGACGCAATGGATTACGACGTAAGTATCCCCCTCAATATGAAGGCAGTGAGTCAGTGAGGGCTTTAGTCATTCAAAAAGTATTCAAGATTTTAGAAACGTTTTAAAAGTAACTAGCTTCTGCCCGCGACTTCGTCTGCGTCGAAGAAACGTAACCATCAGGGATAATGTAGCTTCATTAATGAAAGAATTTAATTTTCTGAAACGGATCAGTCGTTCCAAAGATTACCTACTACTAGAGTATTATATTATCTGTACCCCTACATAGGTATACACTCACTTTTATCTCTTTATAATATGAGTAGACATAGGTACCTATAGATTGCTAATTCACCAAATCACCACATGGAAATGATTTACCAATTTATTTCCAATCGCATTAGCGAGACAGCTTTTCAAAACCAATAAAAACTTTACAAAAATCTAAAAGTCTAACCTCAAAACCGAGTACCGAGCTACGCAATTTACATTAAACTGTTCCCGCGTATTTTGGTCGATTTAAAATGGCGTCCGTGAAGGTCAATGTCAGATTAAAAACGTTTGAGTTACGCATAGTCTGTAGTTCAGGGTTGTGTGTGGTGTGACTGATTTTGCTTTCGGAAGAAAGTTATATAAAATCGCATATGTGCCACCTACTAATAAGTAGCGCCACAAACTCGTCTGATACGATGGATGAAGTGGCTAACAAAACTGATGACAAAAGTGACAAGGTCTAACTAATTTTAACTTAAAAGGGGCTTACGACTTTAATGAGACGCTGTAATAAGGGTTGAAATGCAGCTAAGTAATTCAAAAAATACACATGTTTCAAATTATTATTTTTACAACAAACTGTTAGTCTGTAAATCAGAAAGAAGGGAAAAGCACGTTGGAAATTAATGGTATTTAAATTCGTTTCTTGATTCAGGATCAGAGAAACTAGCATTATTAAAGGCACCTATTTCTTCCTCCGTCAACGTGGTTTCCTAACGAAGTCTCATTCATCACTTTCCTTCAGATGAGACCGAGGTTAAGAGTAAACCAATCTGTAAAAAATATTTTGAATTAGTAAGTACACAAATTGCTCATGTTGTAGTTTTAGAAAACCCATTTCTCTGTGGTGCCAGCCCTACCACATTGAACGTAACGTATTAGTCTCCCTGATTTATTCACTTCTCCGTAAAAACGTTTATAAATATAATGATAATATTGTTTTTATGAACATTTTCCTGTGACACTTCTATAACCATTGCTTTATTTTCGTCTGGTTTCCTGCTGTCTACACCTTCATGTTTTATCTTGTATTTAAGAACTTAAATAAATTGCGTGTAGATAAATAACAATGTGGCCGATTCCCTTGTTCACAAACTAAACTAAATTTAAGTTCAGTGCATCTTTTTCTTTCTATTTTATAAAGAAAAGGCCAGAAGATAAATTTTAGTTTAGTCCGGGACAATTAATCAGCGCCTGACACTACTACATACAGATTTAGACGTGATTAAAAACTTGTCTACTAAAATTACGTCAATTTACGTCAGGCGCTGATTAATTTGACAGGTCTAAACTAAAATTTATCTTCTGTCCCTTTCTCTATTAGTTTCTTTTTCACGAATAGTCTTCATCTCGATAGTCACCCAATTTCTAGCCATATCGTCATTCACACCACAGAACAGATACTTTTATCTGTTCTGTGATTCACACAATGCATCTATCGTTTCTTTAGTCTTCCCCAGAGTGGTACCGAACCAATAAAGACTTTTCTTATCACACATCGAGTTATAGAAAAAACTCGGCTTTGTAAATCGTCTCTGTCACTCAACCATACGGTCTGTCATCCGTGTGAGTGTCGCTTTTTTTAAATAAAATAAATAACTTCCTAATTTATTATTACATTACCCTACTAATAATATATTTAAAACGCGAAAGTCTGTGAGGATGGATGGATGTATGTTTTTTACTCTTTCACGCAAAAACTACTGAACGGATTTGAACGAAATTTGGCACACACATACACACATCAAAAGTGTCTAGGGATCAAGAATTTTTATGCGGATTTCTTGAGATTGAGATGTGGCTTTGTAATAAATTTATGATTTTATAAATTTATATGGATCCTTTTTGGTGCATTTCATAATTTGAATCAGGAACTGTGAATCAAATTCGAGTAAAAGATGAAAATCAGCTGTCAATATTTTCCCTATAAAAACATACAACGCATTGAAGACATTATTAGTGCTACTGTTTCCCTACTACTGATTAAAACCAACGTTATTATGGAGCGGCGACGTCATTTAAGCAGGGAAGAAATGCTCAGAGCCGTGGGAATGATAGAAGCTGGTTCCCGGCAACGTACTGTGGCTTTAGCTCTGAATACAAGTCAGAGTGTTATCAGTCGACTTTGGACACGTTACCGAAGCACTGGTACCGTGGCTGAGCGCCATGGAGGACGGTATCGCTGCACCACACGGAGAAAAGACCGATACATTCAAATCTTAACTCGAAGAGCTCCAACAATAACCGCCATGATGTTAGCCGTGAGGCTTCATCACTCTTCAGGGAACTTAATTAGCGACCAAACAGTCAGAAACCGCTTGCATGAAGTGAACCTTCATTCCCGAAGACCGCTACGGGTACCACCTATAGCAATGCACAATCGTAGGATTCGATATCAATGGGCTCTTGAACACAGAAATTGGGCAGAAGAACAATGGCGTTTCGTGTGCTTTTCTGATGAGTCTCGTTTTGGTATGAGACCGGATACAAGACGTATACGACACTGGAGAACCCCTGGACGCCAACAGCGATTAAAATCCTGCCAGGAAGTCCATCCTTATAGTGGTGGAACCATCATGGTATGGGCGGGTATTTGGATCGGCGGAAGAACTGAGTTGATTTGGATCAGAGGCAACCTCAACGCTCAAATTTATGCTGAGACGATTGTATCAGACGTCATCGTTCCTCTACAAGTGCAAATCGGTCCCTTATTTCAGTTAATGCATGATAATGCACGACCGAACACCGCAAGAGTTGTAAGACAGACTCTCGCCGCAGCTAACATCAATGTCCTGCCCTGGCCTGCTCAGTCGCCAGACTTGAACCCGATTGAGCATGCATGGGATATGCTACAGAGAAGAGCTCTGCCGAATATGGAGGGTATCCAGTCGCAAGAAGACCTTTTTTTGTTGTTGCAACGAACATGGGCGGCCATTCCACAGCGTGATTTGGATGAACTCATTTTGAGTATGCCAAACCGATGTTCTTGTGTTGTTAGTGTTCGCGGTAGAAACACGGATTATTAATTGTTTAAGTTACCCAATAAAATTTTAAAGAAAACTGTTATTTCAGTCTTTTTTTCGAACTTTTGTGTTAGTGGTTCAAATGTCAAAAATCCCTTTATTAGGAAAATGGCAAATTTCTTTATTAATGCAAAGGTGACTTGGTTTATCGTTACTGTGACAAACGAAAACACTATTTGATGAATCCTTAAAGAAAATTTTAATTAATATCAATCAGGAGAAAAGTTATTGCAAAAATATATGTTGATCCCTAGACACTTTTGATGTGTGTAGTTTTAACCATACTTAATTAACACATAAAATACTTTCTATTCCGATAAAAAATGTAAACAAAAACTTACTACCTAAATAAAATACTCCAGGCATAAAGGGCGTAACAGCTTACATATACATATATAAGCAAACTATTTATGTTAAAAAAAATCGTTCAATCTGTAGTTCCGTAGGAACATAAAAATAATAATAGAATGCGCAAATTTCGTAGAAAGACGTAAATATTTCTCAAAATACTTAACTACTATGTTAAAATGTTTTTAGTAGCGGGAGTGATGGCTCCTGTATCTGTTGCATATTACGTATTGTCGGACGATTAGTGAAGTTCTGACGTAACTTTTGACTACGCGCAATCAACAATGAGCTTCCATTACCACGCATGGATCAGCGTAACACACTATCAGTAGTAGATAATGGGTGTCATTTTGTCAGTTCAAAAACATTCATTGCGTTATTTAAGTTGTGTAATATTACACAACTTAAATAACGCAATGAATGTTTTTATTTGCTAAAATGGGTAATTAATAAAAATAAATTTAAATCCTAACTTAACTAAAACTATACAAAAACTAAAATATATCGTCGAAAAATTCATCCGCATCGCTGTCGACTGGTAAAGTAACCCAGAGACTGGCAGCATTACCACGTTGTATGTCAATGCTTCACCTTTAGCCAAGGTAAAAGCCAGCCCTTGTGAAGTGAAGTGAAGTGAAGTGCCAACGAGCCGTTTTGAAATTTCGTTAAAAATACCATAAGCACTCAGGCCCGAGGGTTTCAAACCAAAGCGGCTCGAAAAAGTTGTTGAGCACACAATTTCTTCGAACATATGAAGCAAGGGTTAGCAATATCCTTCAAAATGATTCAAATTGAGATTGATAGTGGGTTATGCAATTACCTCGCTGTTCTCATATAGTTAGTGCTGATAGAAGAGAGGAAGAAAGCCAATGTTTAAGAAGGACTAAAGTTATATTCTGAAACCCGATCCCGTTATTCTTAAAGCCAGCCATTGCATAATTTTATAACATTGCAACACAAACACGGGAAAACGTCAAACAAAACTGTGCGCACGAGAATTAAAACAAACTCGAAGTATTTTCGGAGCAATCTTCAGTTAGGTATTTTAATACACAACAGACTCTCGGTTATTAAATTTTTTTTTGTTGGAGAAAGTTTTGCAACTAGTGGAAAAAAAAATAGTTATACAATAATTACAAACATCCTTTACAACTGCCTACATTCAACCATAGAGCAGTGGGGACCAAGTGGTAACGGCAGCGACCTACGAGTTAAAGGTCGTAGTTTCGAACTTAGGCAGACGCTTTACTTTATTTAAAAACTAGCTATTGCCCGCGACTTCGTCTGCGATCAAGACAAAAGACACGTGGCACCATCTATTATCATAATAATGTTATTGTTGTTTTCTCAGGAACAGCACTTTTTTTCGGGATGAAAGGTATCCTATGTCGGTTTCTGTATACCTGACAACGTATGCTAAATTTCAGGATAATCGGTTCAGTGGTTAAGGCGTGAAAAGGTAACAAACAAACTTACTATCGCATTTATAATATAAGTTAGGAAGTTAGGACAAGGATTTTCATCATCACTGCTCTCAAAACGGTGAAGGAAAACAACGTGAGGAAACCGGCATGTCCTAGAACCAAAAATTGGAAGACATGACATCTACCTACTTATAATTCTATCTATTTGAAGACGTGATTGCCGGATCGCGTCTTCCTTGACCACTTCCCAACCGTCACCGCTTGGTGTTGCCACATAAATAATCGTTCTGAATCTAATCGACATGGAAGTTACATACTCACTACTTGTCTACATCTGGGCGCTCCTTGAGCTCCTCATCGCTGCCAGTGCGGTGAGCTGTCGACTACCTCAGACACCATTGACCTATCTTGCAGTAAGAGTGCAGGAGGAATAGCATTAAACATCCGTCGTGCTCTTGACACCACCGGGAAGCCAGCTATTTTAGAACCCAACGGCCTGGCCCGCGACGATGGGAAGAGACCAGAAGGAATGACCATAATGCCCTGGAAGTTAGGCAGGCCATTGCAGCAGGCGGCTGCTGCAGGTGCGGAAAACCTCAAACGGCGAAAATATTCCAATCTTTTTGGGACTTATATGTTCGAGCCGTTTGGGGTTGTAACACTAGGGCCATGGGGTCCGGGTGCCCACTTGGTTTTTAACATTAGGTATCCAGTTATTTTAGGCTGAAAACGCGGATACACAATTACTACTAATACTAATTAGTCTTACCGACAACCTGTACCACTTTTTTTATGGATGGGAAATCATCAAATAACCCCTCACGCTCTGGGTAGAGCGGAAATGAGTGTCAGACTCTTACTTACTAAAACCCATCCGTGTTCCTTCCTTAGCCCTTTATGTTCCGGGGTAGCGGTAACCCTTTCGGACAATCCCGCTGCCCCGGCAGGCTTCGGCCCTGACGGGCCCCTTCTGATGCTGACGTCTCTATGAGGCGCGCGTGGAACACATACGCGCCGTCCGGCACGGGCCACGCGGCTCCCGACGCCAACCTGTACCACTCAATGTTCCGTACTCATATTCTAGAGAAACAACGATACCAAATTGTTAAAAGATTTTAACGATCATGCCACCAAGATGTTTTGGTTTCAGTGAACGGCATAATAAAGAATTATTCACAATAAAACGTTCATTTAAACTGTTATTTACAATAGATTTCTAACATTTGGCAGTCATCTGTCTAGCCCAAGCTACACGCGTATACTCGTACCTATGTCACTTGTCTCTGGCTGTTGTTCGTCACGTCTGTCGCGTTGTTTCGTCACGGTCAAATTCTTTCATTTGTTTCTCCTCCATTCTGTGCTATTTTACATGGAACAACTGCCTATCTGACCTCAACAACCCAGTTACTGGTTAACACGATCCTTGATAAGAATGGTTGTCAGACTTTCAGTCTTCTTACGGTAGGTACCCGTAACGACCGTCAAAGATTTATGAATGACAGCCGGGATCAACGGCTTAATGTGCTTTCCGACGCATGGAGGGGTCTCAGTATGTAATAGACCTGGGCCCCAAATGTTACCACATGCAAACCACGTCAATATCGTGTCTTGTTTACGGCAAGGAATCGAAATGTCAACCGTACGGACAACATGTATTTTGACAGTTTATACCACGCTATTAATTGTGTCAAAGAGAATACGTGATTAACTAAGGAATTGACGTGGTTGGTCACAGTGAATTAGGGCCCTGTGCGGCTGTTATTATTTAGCCACGAGCTCCTCTTTAGCCACAAGCCACGACACAATAAAAACATCTCAATAAAAAGTTCATATAAAACAATAGACTTCTATCATTTGGCAGTGGTAGAAAGAGATAATACCTAAGCCTCATTTTATTTTATGTGACTTGTAAATGTCAACTTGTTCTTTTCCTTTGATATAATTGTGTCTAGGTCAACAACCCTGAAAACATTTATTTTTTAAATAGCAGTAAGTACTATCTACTGATTAAGGGGAACCGCCAAGGTAGTCTGCGAAATACAAATTTTCTTACGATTTTTGCAATTTGCAGGTCACCCCCTTAAGTTTAGAATTAGGTTAATAGAAAATTAAATACAAACACAAAAAAAATACAACCGAATTGAGAAACTCCGCCTTTTTTTGAAGTCGGTTAATAAGCACACTTAGGCGTCGGTCGAAGTACTCGTCCGCATCGCTGTCATCCGGAAACGTGCCCAGAAGACTGGCTAATTCTTTGGCCAAAGAACGAGCCAGACCTCTGGCCACGAAATTAAATTATTATAATATTTTGAGCATTATGCAGATAGAGCAAGATGAGAAATATATTTTTTTTAACAGAAACAAAACCTGTCTAAAAATCGCCATCACGCATTGAGCATATAAACCGCCTATAACGTTCCCACTGCTGGGACCTGAGTGCTGGAACCTGGGACACAGGCCACCCCTCTGTGAGAAGGAGTTGGCTGTAGTCTGGAATCCACCACGCGGCCCAGTACGGGTTGATGAATGCAAAGTCTTGGAACTTTTTGTGAAACAATATTGTTTCATAAGTCGAAGATTTTTGCAAAGTTTCAGATCAGCGAGGGGCAGTTCCTGTATTTTTTTTTAAGAACATTAGCATACTAGCCTCAGTAATCTGACTCAACTCTCAATGCTCTCACTCTGTCAAAAATACCTCCAAATGTTTTATAATTTTGCTTCGCCTAAATGTTGTCTTACATAACACAGTACAAAAACAAAATTAGTTCATTATTGAATCTCGCTAAAATGTGGAGCAAAGCGAATACCAAAACAATTTTGACTTCATCCATCGATTACAACAGCATTAAAATAAACTTCAGGCATTATTCGTTGAGATCATCTCACAATCTGTTTTACATGGAAAATCGCGAAAATCTTTGTTCCAAAAGTAGGTAGGTAAGATAAGTAGGCACTGCTAAAAACATCAAGTCACAAGATACTACGCAAATCGTGCAAAAATCACCTTTTTTAACGAATCTACGCAGATCTGAACAAAGTTCTAAATTCAGCTATAGTTTCCGTGTACGCAATTTTTTTCTTATTGCAGAGCAAAGGTAAACATAGCGAAACGATCATTGATGATTAGCTTAGGTACCTACTCGTTGTGATTTGGAAATTTCATATTATTCATCGAATCATAATTTAAGTTCAATTCATTTTTAATTTCATATTCATATTTTATTTTCCTTTTTTGCATTTTCCGATCATTCAGTCCGAACACTTCAATTTCCACAGTAAGTACTTTCATAATTTAATCTTCAGCACCGATAAGATTATTATGAAAATAAAATAAAAAACGGAAAGGGAAACTGGCAACAGATTGTCATTGTTCGTCAGATCATCAAAAAGGTATAAGAATTCAACAACTCGACCAACACATGCTTTGCTCCTCAAAAGCATTTTTTCTCAGAATCAATTTTCTCAATGCATTTGACTCTGTAAAATGGCCAACCTTGTGTAAGTACACTATTGGAAAAGGGCACACTAAAACACCTAGTGCACCTTTTTGAAGAACTCCAAGAAAGGAGAAACAGTACCAGTACGAACAGACGACCACATTGCTGATAGCTTCCATCGAAGTGCAGGTGTCCGCCAGGGATATATTCTATGGCCACTTCTATTCAACACCTAATGCCTCCATAGTCTAGTGGTGCAGGCAAGTGTAGACGAAAGTAATAGGCCACGCGGGACACAGATAAGGTGGACCGTTAAAATAAATCTGCGGTTGGAAGCCCTGATAATCAATGCGCCAGACTTTCATCTAACAAAATCAGATGGAAAGAGATCATGAGACGACTTACGACTACACCTGCGATTAGACACAATTCATAGCAACGAGTCAAGAACGAAGCGAAGGAGAAGAGAATATAAAACTGTAAAAATCCTATTAGGTACCTACATATTGTGTTTGCTACGTTCACACATAGTAGATACTGTGTGTGAACACAATCTGAAAGTATTAATAATTGTCCTCGAGAAGTCCAGACCGTATTTCAGTCATGGCGGAGATTCTCAACGGAGCCTTTGGCGCGGGAGATATTAGTCTCAGGTGCACTCTCTCTTCGACACGACCCGGCTAGGGACCAACAATGATCCCAATAGTAGTACCTAGAAGTAATAGTAATAATAATTGCTTAACGTCTGCATAACATGTCGGAAATTGTGTCCAATATGCAGAAGAAACCTTACTCTGTCCAGCCCTGTACTGAAGCAGTTCTTGGCTAAAGATCCCTTTGTTAAAAATATTCCCTTAAGAGCATGGTAACAGAGTGAGTGGATTTCAAATGCTCCGTGCACCGTGGGAACCAAAACACTCGATGACTCACAAAATAAACCAGCTGCAAAGAAAATCTAAACAATTTTCACTGCGTATCGAACGTTTATTGCTAATTCTTTGAAATCTGCGCCGCTCCGTTGTGGTTTAATTACACAACTATTTATATCGCGCAAAGTCATTATGAAGGTAGGCAGAGCAATGTTTATGTATGACGTATCATGTAGCTGTTACGTTGTTCTTAGTTTGGGGAAAACAACAAGAGATGTTTTGTTTTGTATTTTAGTCTTAAGTAGGGTAAGTGTTAGAGATTGGTGACCATCTTTACATACCAAGACCTCTCCGTGCCTCGGAAAGCACGTTAAGCCGTTGGTCCCGGCTGTTATTCATGGATCTTTGACAGTCGTTACGGGTCGTCAGACAACCAGTCTTACCAAGGGGTATCGTGTTACCCGATAACTGGGTTGTGGAAGTCAGACAGGCAGTCTCTCCATGTAAAATACTGATATTCAGCTGCGTCCGGTTGGACTGGAAGCCGACCCCAACGTAGTTGGGAAAAGGCTAGGCTATGATGCAGATGATGATTTTTGTCTTATTAAATTACTAGGAGCTTTTTGTGATGTGGGAGCTCGTCTGGGGAAGTGCTACCACCGTACGTATTTCTGCCGCCCAGCAGCATAGCTGATCTCTCACTCGCAGCGAGTGTCATTACAGGCATGTGCATGAGACATTTCTGCTAATACTTATGGCGATTTGGAGATGTCCACTGTCATTGCCGGTCACTGCGTTACAGCGTCACATCTATCGAAATACTAGCTCAACTGTCACTAATGAGATCACTGACCTATATATACAAGTTTCATAGAGGTCAGTGAATGAGACACAATAACTTTTTCTATCGTTACCGATCTCTAGAAGATTTCTTGACTGTTGAAAGGACAAAGATGCTAGAAAACAGTACCTAATCAAACAGACCTCTTTAAGAAAAATCTGTTAATTCAAAATGGCGCCGGCATACCTCGAATTAACCAAAATATTTGGTAATCCAATGCTTACCAAAACAAGAACCAGGAAGTAATACATCAAATATCAGCTGCTACAATAACTATCTCAATCAATTCATATAATAGTCTCTTATCAAAATACTTAAAGTTTTGACATGCAATTCATAAAACGAACGCGCTTGGAACGAATCCAAGATGGTCGCGATTGTTACTAGCCGTTGTTTATGGTACGTCCTGAGATTAGATTGGGAAAAGGTGAAATTATTTGAATAGTTGTTTTTTTTCTTTCAAATAGTTGCTTGCCATGGTATGTTTAAAACTATTTTGACGTTTGTTTTGTTAGCCGCAGATGGGTCAACAGCCATTACCAAAGAGTATAATAATAATACGGGAGGCCATTACATATGACCCTTCTGTGACTCGGAAAGTACGTTAAACCTTTGGTTGGTCCCGGCTGTCATTCGTAGACCTTTGACAGTTTTACAGAGTAGTCAGAAGCCCGAAACACGAAAGCAGCGATTTATGTCTGTCCGAAAATCTGACTATCAGTCTTACTAAAGGGTATCGTGTTACCCAGTAAGGCAGTAACTGGGTTGTGGAGGTTGGAAAAGCAGTTGCTCCTTGTAAAATACTGGTATTCAGCTGCATCCGATTAGACGAAAATCTCTACATGTTGGGAAAAGGCTAGGCAGATGAATAGTTAAAGGTGTAGGTATATATTAATATTGATTTTGAAATTTGCCTCTACAGTCGGACTTTTAATTAGCTGCAGTAAGTTACTTCAATGGCCGAAATTGACGGCCATCAACCAAATCTTGTTTTTCTAGTACAGTAATGCTATTCTGTAAAAATCTCACCGTGAAAAATAAGGTGAAATGAGCTTAAAGTGAGCTGTCAATACCTAGTGTCAATCCCTAGTGTCATCTGGTGGAATGACAGCTCACTTCACCTTAGTTTTCACGGTGAGATTTTTATAGAATAGTGTAACAAACGAAACTTATTTGACATGCATATCTCTAAGCGCAGTCCGAAATGAGTTATTAAGAAGTGTCATTTTACTGCATGCAGCTAATTAGAAGTCGGAGCATAAGTATTTTGACGTTTGTTTGGTTAGATTTAAAAAAATTGTGGTATTTTTTGACAAGTTTTGTAACTAACTAGTTCCTGATTTTAGACAAAGGCAATCTTCTTTTTATACCTCTTTTAGAAAAATAATTGATAACTGTTGGAATAGTAAACATTAAATAAATACTTCTTATAGTTTACGAACAAATTAAGATTGTCTTTGTTGAAAACTGTCATGTCACTGTTCTCTGACTTACCGTGCAATAAACGTTGTTAAACTATCTATTTGAGTTTACAATTACTTTTCTACAGGTTATGGGCCCAGAAACCGTCCCGTAAACCTAAATAGATTCAATGTTTAATATTTATTGTTATAAAGTAAAGTACAGTCGTCAATATTTATAATTTGCGAATACTTCATCGAACGTTTTCGACCCGAGAAAAATGGCTACGTCAAACCTTCAAATTGAAAGATTAGCCGGTCGAGAAAATTATTCTACGTGGAAGTTTGCAGTTAAATCGTATCTAGAACGTGAAGGATTATGGGATTGTGTCGATCCGGGCACCGATGTCGACGTGAAGAATGATATAAAAGCTAAGTCCAAAATCATTTTGTTGGTTGAACCAATCAATTACATTCATATTGAAAATGCAAAGTCATCCAAAGAAGTATGGACGAACTTACAAAATGCTTTCGAAGACTCTGGGCTATCAAGAAAAGTCGGATTATTGCGAGATCTAATAAACACATCGCTAGATAACTGCACGAGCGTCGAGGATTATGTGAACAAAATATTGAGTACTGCATACAAATTACGAAATATCGGTTTCGAAGTAGGTGACCAATGGTTGGGAACACTTATGCTGGCGGGTTTACCGGATGAATATAAACCTATGATCATGGGTCTGGAAAGTTCCGGCATAAAAATTTCGGCAGACTTCGTCAAGACAAAACTTTTGCAAGAAGTGAAGGTTTCCGAATCTTCCGCATTATATACAAAGCACAAAAGTACCTCTAATAATTATAATGACAAACCAAAAGGAAAAGGCCCTCGTTGCTTTAACTGCAACAAATATGGACATTTTAAAAGTCAATGCACAGTGAAGAAGTCTAAACATAATACTTTTTCAGCAGTTTTTTCAGCTTACAGCAATTTAAATAAAGATGATTGGTATATTGACTCTGGTGCCACAATGCACATGTCAAGATATTCTGACTGGATGTATGATTTGCAACCATCTCCGATTCAACAGATAAAGGTGGCTAATAATGATGCAATCTCCGTGCAAAATATGGGTAAAGTAAACATTCAAACCATTTTTTGCAAAGATAAGTGTCCGATCCAGGTAAGAAATGTTTTATATATACCCAAGTTAAGTGCAAACCTACTATCGGTTAGTCAATTAACCAAAAATGGCTGTAAAGTAGAATTTACTGAAATGGGCTGTAATATATATAATGCCAATAAGATTCTTATAGCTGACGCAAAACTGACCAATAATATGTACAAGCTTAACACTATTACTGAAAATGTTTATGCTATTTCATGTGAAAGTAAGGCAGACATTAATACATGGCACAAGAGAATGGGGCATTTAAACTTGGCTGATATAAAGAGATTAGAATCATGTGCTGAGGGTATAACTATCACCAATAAAGATATTGATACTGTCTGTATACCCTGTTGTGAAGCAAAACAAACACGATTACCGTTTCCAAATTCTGGTTCAAGAGCAAACGCATTACTAGAAATAGTTCATACTGATCTATGTGGTCCGATGGAGACACCATCTGCTGGTGGTGCGAAGTATTTCATAACGTTCATAGATGACTATTCCCGTAAAGTATATGTATATTTTCTCAAGAATAAAATGGATATTAAATCGGTGTTTAAAATGTTTAAAGAAGAAGTAGAAAATGAGTTAGAAAAGAGAATTAAAATAGTAAGAAGTGATAATGGAAAAGAATATAATAATAAAGAATTCTCTGATTTCCTAGCAGCTTCTGGCATCAAACATCAGAGTAGCACTCCATACACGCCTGAGCAGAATGGGCTAGCTGAAAGGATGAACCGGTCCTTAGTGGAACGTGCAAAATGCATGTTATTTGAAGCAAAGCTACATAAACAATTCTGGGCAGAGGCAGTTACCACCGCCGCCTATGTCATCAACCGTTCACCATCACGAGTTTTGGATGAGGTAACACCCTATGAAAAGTGGACTGGCTAGAAACCAAATATTTCACATATGAAGATTTTCGGTTCTAAGGCCATGGTACATATTCCAAAACAAAAGCATTTAAAATGGGATCGTAAATCAAGACAATTAATTTTTGTGGGATACTGTGACAATACAAAAGGCTACAGATTGTATGATCCATTAAACAAAAAGATTGTAATCAGTAGGGATGTGATATTTATTGAAAAATCAATGAATAATAATGATAATGTCACACAGCAACCCATATCTGCTACAATCAACATCCCGTTAAATGCAGTAAATGATGCCGTAATATCTATTGATGATAGCCCACAGAATGAGAAACAAGATAAAACTTCCTCACCCTCGACTACTGACACATCATTTGATAGTTGTGTGTTGAATAGAATGTCTGATGATGAAACTTATTGTCCCAGTTCAAGTGATGATAGTAGCAATGATGATTTCAGAAGAAATATCACTTTAAGATCACGTCAGATTCACAATAATTTCATGTGCGCAGCAGATCCATTAACTGTTGAAGAAGCCTTGTCAAGCACAAATGCTTATTATTGGAAAGCTGCAATGAATGAGGAATAAAAGTCTTTATTAGAAAACAATACTTGGGAAACTACTAATCTTCCAGGTAAATGGCAAGTTCAGAGGATGACCAGCGACCTTGCACAGGTTACACATTCTTGTTTCAGGGAGGAGCAATCAGCTGGAATTCTAAACGCCAGCCTACTGTTGCGCTATCGACCACTGAGGCAGAGTATATGTCTTTGTCGTCTTGTGTACAAGAGGCTATGTGGTTGAAACAATTTCAAGAAAGTTTTTTGGCCTCTACTGAAGAATGAGGCAATGATCATCTACAGCGATAATCAAAGTTCTATAAAACTTTCTGGTTCCGATGCCTACCATTCCAGGTCAAAGCATATTGATGTGAGGCACCATTTTGTTCGTGATAAAGTTACTGAAGGAGTCATTGGTGTGGAATACATTCAGACGGACATGATGGTAGCTGATGCACTCACTAAAGCAACGCCATACCCAAAACTGGCTTATTGTGCTTCAAAGATGGGGTTGATTTATGTTTAAGGGAGGATGTTGGAATAGTAAACATTAAATAAATACTTCTTATAGTTTACGAACAAATTAAGATTGTCTTTGTTGAAAACTGTCATGTCACTGTTCTCTGACTTACCGTGCAATAAACGTTGTTAAACTATCTATTTGAGTTTACAATTACTTTTCTACAATAACAAACTGTTGTGGCTCTGACATCTATTTTCGTGAATGGTATTTCTTCATTACTTGAAGGGCATCTGTCATTCGTTTTCACTCAAGGAGATTTTAACATCTTCACTTTGAATGACATTGACGTTAGGGTTTTTTGTTAAAAAAAATCTACAAACTTATCATAATATAAGTTGGCAATTCTTCAGATATTTTGTACCTAACTACATCACACTTTTACTTTTACATTACGTTGACAAATAAATTAATGTTTGCAGACGTAAACCTGCTTCTTACGAAATTTTGTATCCTGTACGTCATTTTTAAAAACAGGAAGAATTTCTATTTACCCAGTGAAGGAGAAAGTTGGCCATTATTTGCACTGGACAGCTTAGTATCTGTCATGTTATGTCCCAAATTGTTGGCATCTTACCGCGTGACGTCTTTATGAACAGCGCTTTTTTGTGATGAAAAACTAAACGTCACGTTTACGTTCCCCGAAGATGTAGGCACAGATATATAGAGATATGAGGAACAGGGCGTAAAGTTCACTCATCCTCTATAGAGAAGGGAGGATCCTCCGACCAGTCGGGTGTTGTGTTTGGTGGGCAAACTGCCTGATCAAATATCGGCCGCAGTTACAACGTCCTGACTGACATCAATATGTCGCATTTCGAGACGTTTTATATATGCCAGTTGCGCGGTAAACTCTGCTTGCGCGATGTAGGATTTTTGCGTGACGACATCGTCAGTGTGATACGTGGTTCGCATGTGTCGTTGTAGATGCCACCACAGGTAGGTACATCCACATTTCACCAGTTAAGTTTAATGCTAGTATGTCCCAGAAACGGTCATCTGTAGGTAGGTACCAACTGCTGTAAAATGGATGTCATTTTAAGAAGTCTAAGACAGGTGAAGGTTTTCGTACTTTCGTGAGCCTTCGAGCAGGTATGCTTCTCTCATATCGGTACCCACTAAAGTATAAGCATATCAGCCTATAATGTTCCCACTGCTGGGACACAGGCCTCCTCTCTGTGAGAGGGAGTGGGCTGCACAGACTACTTAGAGTGGGCTGTAATCTACCACGCGGGCCCAGTGTGGATTAGTGGATGTTACCAGTAGTTACGAATTTTTGGTTTTCTTACATGTTTTTCTTCACAGTTTTGGGAGCACTGCAGTGGTGATGACATAAATTAGGTACACAAAGTAAAGCGTCTGTCTAGATTCGAACCCATGAGCTAGGATTCTTAAAACCAGGATTCGGAATGCTACTTAAACATTTCTAATGAGAAAACAGAAAACCTAGGTAATAAATACCACTTTGACCGACCCAGGGAAAAAACTCACTCTCAGCATTACGCTTGCAACCGCTAGACCAACGAAGCCACAGAACATATATATACTCTAGGGAGAACGAAGCAGTCTTTTGGCAATATCATCCGTCATAAATTCATTCATAATCCCTTTATAATTTATGACCAAGGCAACTCTGTAAACAGTCTAATCACAACATCAATAATTGTCTATGTCCTTTGTGCTTCAAAGAAATTTCAAAGACAATTTTTATTAACATTTTTACAATAACAGAATGATTTGTCACTATATTTAATAATGATGCACGTGTTTTTGGCATGTCAAAGCAGCACGTGTATTATGAGTTTATGACTTTTCGTTATGATTATTATGAAAATCATTGCATCAAGTTCATGTGCAGAAAAAATGCATGCAGAAATACATAAGTAGGTACTTATGTTGAGTTGTATGTTTGTCGAAAATTATCATCCTACTAGACACAACATTGTCAACACTTTCCATACAAACCACACGTGTCACCGTTTGCACGCCCTACGTCACCAATGACGTAGTTATTTAAAGAAACAAAGCTCTGAATAGCGATTTGTAACAGAACTTTTGCACTCAACGCACTTTCGGCGCCACGAATTTTAATAGAACCTACTGCCGGCTAGACGAGGCCCGTGCGGAGAAGGCGATTCAGAACTCTGATATACATACTCGTAAAAAAAAAATAGTTTCATGTGAAGTGGTTACCGTAACCTATGGACATGCTGCAATGGCAGACTGAAGTCCACAAGCTGTCAAACACATGAAATTGCGTGATATGAATTGTTTTATGATTCTGCCAAACATCTGACATTGGCAGAATTGTCGACATCGGCACCATTGCCATAAAGAAAAATAGGATAGAATAGATTCTGCCAAAGTGGCCCTTTTAGGCCCCGAGGCCAGTGATGCTAAAACTTTTGAAAAAAATTCGAAAAATATTCGTGGTCAGCTTTCGTTGGCCAAACTCTATTTTGATACGGGTTCTTTTGTTTTGGCAGCACTAATTTTAATTCGTCTTCAGAAACCAAAGGCAACTCAAATAAAAAGAAAAATTGTAGCAAAACAACAATATTTACGCGAATCCACTCACCTCCAAACCGAAACAAATTAGACCGTACAATACTTAAATATTACGATAAGTTTACTCTAAACCATCTGTTCCTCTGCAAATAACAGCAAGCATCGACAGACGAGAATCAGAAACTAATATTTAACACTGACAAGGTTAAGCGTAGTGTTGCCAGCTATTATTGGTTCATAATCAGGTCAAAATCAATCTGCCTAGTCTTTTCCCAACTATGATGAGGTCGGCTTCCAGTCGAACCGGATGCAATGGAGTTTACATGGAGCTACTGCTTAACGGACCGTTGTGGGGGGCCTTAGGGGATCAGACCGGAATAAATCCAAAAATCGTAAGTACATTTGAATTTCGCGGTCTACCTTAGCGCATCCCTCTCCGAGGCACGGAGAGGTCTCGGTAAGTTATGAATGGTCACCCATCCACGGACCGACCGCGGCAAGCTTTGCTTAACCTTCAAGATCGAACTGTGCGGCTGTTATTATTTAGCCACGAGCCGGCTATAATTGGTTCATAATCAGGTCATTGTATTAATGAACTGTTGAGAGATGGATGGTATGCTGCATTCTTGAGACGTTTGGCGAAGTTATACGACATTGGTGCGTCTGTTATGATAAAACTTTCTGTTATGATAACAATGTTACTGATAGCTATTTTTATAGTATAAGTCATAAGCATCTGTCCCAGCGCTGGCGATAAGTAGAGCTAGCAAAGTAGCAACTGAAAACGAGTTTGTAAAAACGAGTTTCGGGGTCAGACCACTTCATGATCTGCCAGCCTTTTCCGCCCCCACTTTTGGGGTCGGCTTGCAATAAAAGTATTTTACATGGAGCGACTGCCTATCTGACCTCCACAACCCAGTTACCGGGTAATACGATACCCCTTGGTTAGACTGGTTGTTAGAGTTTCGGGCTATTGACGACCCGTAACGACTGTCAAACTCAAAGATCCACGAATGACAGCCGGGATCAACGGCTTAATATGCTTTTCAAGACACGGAGGGGTCTTGGTATGTGAAGATGGTCACCCATCCACGAATCAACCGCGACAAACGTAGCTTAACCTATTCGATCAACCCGTGCGGCTGTTATTGCTTAGCCACAAGTCTCATACAGATGAGGAATGAGCATGATCACCTCCCTGGCTCAGTGGGGTTTGGTGATGTCAGAACAAAGTCCAGGGTTTCCTCACGATGTTTCCCTTCAACATCAGAATGATCTCTACGAAAATTAACGACCTTTGAAGTACGTATAACTTTAAAAAAGTCACATTAGGTTTGAACTCACAACTAGGGGCGTAAGATGCGGACCAGATACAAGAAACGGGCCACTACGACATAATGGTGAGCAGTAGTGTCCCGGTGGTATCGGCCGCGACTTACAAGTCGTAGGTCGCAGGGTCGAACCCAGACAGGCGCTTTACTTTGTGTAAATTATTTCATCACCACTGCTTTCAAAACGGTGATAGAAAACATCGTGAGGAAACCGGCCTGTCCCAGCACCAAAAATTCAAAAACATGTGACATCTACCAACCCCCACCGGGCTGCGTGGTGGATTACTACAGCCCACTCCCTCTCACAGAGAGGAGGCCTGTGTCCCAGCAGAGGGAACATTATAGGCTTATTATATGTATACCTCTACCTTACCCTTTGAGTAATGCAGGTGAAAAATTATGCTTAGGTACCCATTCTCTTTGACAGCAGCCTAACATACTTACTTTAAAAGACAGGGGGTGATTGTCTTTGAAAGAGAACTCATGTGTAAACTTCCTCATTTTGCCTTCCAAAAAACCGTGTAAAGATACTAAATTCGTAGCAAATTACTTTCAGCTGAAATAAAAAAGGCATTTCCTGAAAATGACTCGCACATTTTATTTACATTTTGTTTTCTCAAAACTCGGCAAAGTTCATCGACTTTAAATTCAAAATAACTAAAATACAAATAATCTGCTCGTCTCCGTTTATGAAAACGTATATCTGTCATGTTTTCATGTAATAATCGTAATTTATTTGATCTATGAATCCGCCATCTTGGATTCTGTGTCAAATTCTTTGCGATAATTGATAAACTATTGAACGAAAATAAAATGATTTATATGTTCTGTGACTTTTAGAGACTACAATAATTATTAATAGGAGACTAAAATGCTTTGTTTTTTTTAATTTTAGATGCTTATTCTCGTTTTGACAGTTATTATCATTGCTTTGAAGATAATATTTCTAAAGGCAGAGGAATAAAATCATAAATCCAGAAACGTTTATATTAAGTCCCTTAAAATAAAGGTAGCCTATTGCCACCAACTGGGCACAATTCCAGACTTCTGGCTACTGACACATTCCTATTGGAAAACCCCGATAACACCTTCGTCCAACCTCGAGAATCGCACCCAGGTCTTCATGTTAGCGCTTGCGACCACGATGCAGTCTTCCTAATCTGCATTCACGACTTATTTGCCAAAAATGTAAATAATTATGAGTTTATGGAAAAGTAACTTTATTTCCTACACAATAAAGTGCAGTTTACGCTACAACTTCAAACATTATTATTACTTTTTCAATAGAGCTAGTCACTCTGAAGTCAACTTAATTGCCATTAATATAAAGTTGATATTTGTTTAATTTGAAATAACATCAATTTGAAACATAAACTTCAAAGTCTATAATAAGGTGCACCCACATTTCCCTAGTTATGTGTAAGTCCCATCTAATAGGTGTTGAGTATAGCCACATTGAGAGCAGTGGTGGCAGTGGTATCAGCCCCGATTTACTGTTTGTAGGTCGTTGAGTTCGAATCCAGACAGGAACTTTTACTTTGTGTATTTAATTTCATCGCCACTGCTCGCAAAACGGTGAAGGAACACATCGTGACGAAACCGGCATATCCTAGAACCAAAAAATTCGAACACATGTGATATCTACCAACATGCACTGGGCCCGCGTGGTGGATTATGGCCCACTCCCTCTCACAAAGAGAAGGCCTGTGTCCCAGCAGTAGGAACATTATAGGCTTATTAAGATGATAGTCACATTTCGCAAGTTATGCTTAAGTAAATTGGTGTGTATTTTCAGGCATAATATTCATCTGTATTTTCTTTCAGTCGTATCGTAAAAGTCGTCAAAAGTATAGGTCTGTGGAGATCGATTGTTTGTAACTACTCGTAAAAAGACCTCTTTAATTTAACCTCATGAAAGAATTGCTATCATCAATATCTTTCGTAATAAATCTACATTTAATCCTTAAAATATCATTATTGCTGTACGTATTTTTAAACAAAAAGTACATATGTTGAAAAAAAAATTGTTGTTTACGTTTTCAGGGCGCGCGCACGGGCGTGAAATATTATTTATTTATTTATTTATAACAATCTTACCTACACTATCATTACAGATCTATAATCCAATGCGACAGCTTGGCCTTAATAACTAAATCCTAAATCTACACCTTATACTTAGTAAAAAAATATCTTAATCTAAATAACTTATTACATATAGAGTAACTTTTGCGAGTTCACTCAAGTTGCACCACAATACATCAACCCTCCCGTGAACCTCATTCACCACGAGTATGGCTCTAGTGAGAGGAGTTCTCGCCAGTAGGTTGGTAATATGTCTCTTTTGTTACGTCACTGAGAAACAAATACAACAAAAATACGTTTTTATTTTTTATTTTTAATATAAAATGGGACTCGAATAGGTATGTAAATGTATTTCAATTGAACAATTTATTACCTGAGACAATACCTAGCTAGATTTAAACAAAACCTTAGTGATAGAGATTGAGAAATATTTTTTTCAGTAATAACATATGGTATTAGCTAGCGAAACTCCGCAGACGTGATGGGTAACGGTCTCTAAACACTACATAAAAAAAAACAAAAGAATAAATGTACTTGTTCTTTTTTGGGTTCAACGACCGCTAGATGTTTTTTTACTTGAAGTATGAGTTGAGAAAATCAGTTTTATTTAGTTTTGTTTTATTATATAATCTGTGGTTTTGTCGTGTTGAGGATGTTAAAATACCTAATCATCACGTCTGTGAAGTTTTCACAATAAAAAGCTCATTTTCACATACCAAGACCCCTCCGTGCCTCGGAAAGCACTTTAAGCCGTTGGTCCCTGACTCCCGGCTGTTATTCGAGGATCTTTGACAGTCGTTACGGGTCGTCAGAAGCCCGAAACTAATAACCAGTCTTACCAAGGGGTAATGGGGGTGGGGTATGCTATTGCCCAGTAATTGGGTTGTGGAGGTCAGATAGGCAGTCGCTCCATGACTGATATTCAACTGCATCTGGCCGGTTAGACTGAAAGCCGACCCCAACATAGTCGGGAAAAGACTAGGCAGATGATGACGAGCTACTATTTTGAATGTACTGCAAACACATAGGGGATATTAAAGACTATAGGTGATTACCTAATGTTGCTTAGTTATTCCTACCTTGGTAGGTACCTACGTACATAAATATAATCTCAAGGAAAAAAAACAGAAGAATAATTTACCTACATGCCGTATGCCTAGGTAATTTTCGCTAGATGGGTACAAAAACATAATTTTGATGATCAATCCTAGTTAAAAAGCGATCTGCATCTTATAATGGGGTTTTTGCAACTGAGCTAAGTACTTACATATTATATTTATACATAAACGACAAAAACTTGTGAAAAACCAAGGACGTATGCTGTTGATCACTATATACTTTTGGAACAGATTATCCATCCATACTAATATTATAAATTCGAAAGTAACTCTTGTCTGTCTCTCTGTCTGTCTGTATGTTACCTTTTCACGCCTAAACCACTGAACGGATTTCGATAAAATTTGGCAGAGAGATAGATTGCATCCCGGGGAAGGACATAGGATTATAGTTTTTATCGACATACCTCGCGGGCGACGCCGCTGACGGAAGCTAGTAATAGTATAAAGGCGAAAGTAAGTTTGTTTGTTTGTTACCTTTTCACGCCTACACCACTCAACAGTTTTCGATAAAAATATATAGGAAAGGAGATATGGCATCCTGGGGAAGGACAAAGGCTAATTTTTGTCCCGGTACGTTCCCGTGGGATAATTTCCGCGCGGGCGAAGCCACGGCCAGAAGCAAGTATTTACATAAGTACAGATATGCCAGCACATCAAGCTACTACAATCTGTCAAATTTCTATATAATAGATTTTCAACTTTATCGCTAAAGCGTTAGGTTGAAAGTTGATTGGCAAAATTTGACAGTTTCGGGTAACTTGCTTATGTGCTGGCGTCTGTACATCTCTATTTAAATAAAAACTTCAATAAAATTAACATAAAATAAAAACACATTTTTTAAATAAATACACACCTTTCTTTACTATCGCACGTAACAACCCGTATTTAAAACGAATCCAAATCTTTAAGAACCCTGTCATAGACTAACGGCTTCACATCTTTGGCCATAAAGAAGTCCACGTGATTAAAATATTTAAAGGGAACTTTATAAAAGCCTACCACATTACTTAGTTGGTTAAATAATCTAGCCACATCTGTAGGATGAGCCAGCCAATCCGATTCACTCCATACCATCAACACTGGAGCCACAACATTCTCCAGAGCATAACTCGGAGGGACCTTAACGCCATATCTAATCAAATTTTCTTCAACACCGTAGTCAAATTTCCGAAAATCATTCGACAGTATCCCTTGGCCGAAATGAGCGAACTGCTTCATGGAAGCTCCTGAAGGTACATGTCCAAGAATCACTGGCAGATTCGTCACATTTAGCTGAGGAAAGTCGTATCCAGACATGAGGAATAGCGTGTTGCTGCACAGAATCTCTGCTATAGATCCGGTACCGCAAATCAGGAGTTTTAATGTCCTTATCAAGTTGTTGTCAGGTAGAAATTCGTATAGACCTAAACTCTTTGATAATCCATAAAGACTGAAGGTTCCAGGTGACATTAAACGCACTATTGGTGATCTGACGTTTGACATGTAAGCTACTGGAGATAATGCAACCATAAGAGCTATCTTGTCATTATATTCTGGTCTTTCCGAAGCCATGACGAAGAACGAAGTCGTTCCCTGTGAATGTCCGATGTATTTCAAGGATTTCTCATTCGTTGTATTCAGTACATAATCAATCATAGCTGGCAGATCGTAGACACCAATTTCATGCCAAGAAAAGTCCCAATATTCAGCTTCTGAGGGCTTCAAAATGATATGCTTTCTTGAATGTTTGTTGCCGCGAGCATTTCCCATCCAGACGTCATAGCCTGCATCAGCTAGCAGATAAGCTAGTGCACTTTCTCTGCCTGCTACTACGAAGTCATCAGCACTGCCCAACAGTCCATGCATGAGGAACACAGCTTGCCCTTTCCCGGGAATCCTGAACACCGTTAACTCATATCCATCTTCAGTTTCCACTTCATGTTCTTCAACTGGACACCCATATTTGTTTAGTAACTCAGCTATTCCTAACTTAGCGTCTTCATTCCGAGTTGCTTCACTAAAATCGATTACGAATTGGTTGATTCTGTCTCCATTATTTGTGTCACTGGTGAAATATGGAAGCGCAACTGGTCCTAATGCTCTCGCTATGGCGTTAGGCATCCAGGTCACTGCGTTCACTGCTGCTGCGAACGCGTTGGTATACGCGTGTGTTGTCAAACTCAACACAGGATCTGTGGTTATCCCTTCAACTATATTACTCGACACTCTTTGTATTATTGGTGGGAATAGATTATCAGTTACTGCTCCATTGCAGATGTGTATTAGAGCAATGATTATGAGGAGTTTTTTGGCCATTTTTGCTCGACGAGTTTTCCGGTTGCTAACTGTGTGTAGACTGAAGGGTATTATAATATGGTACATTATTATCGACCTTGGGCTCGTTTTTGCTGGCTCATCTTCCGGTTGTGTGTTATTGTTAATACTTTATGATCGTTCTAATGCTTTTGTTGTATTCTGTTGCGGAAGTCTTTGTCAACGTTTTTTGTAATCCAAGTTACGAAGTTACTTACCAATATTTATAAGTAAGTATTTTAATCGCTAAATGTTGGTTAACTGTGCTGTTGGTCCTGACTTTCAGCGTACGAAGATATTTGACAGTGATTACGGAAAGTCCGAAGTTCGAAATTATGTTACGCTAAAGTCGTTTTTATTAACCATTGGTACCGCCCGACTGTCATTCGTACGTAAATCTTGTAACAGTCGTTACAGGTAGTCAGAAGCCGCAAAGTGATCTGAACATCTTACCAAGGTAAGACTCAGTAACTTAATTATGGAGGTCATATAGGCAGTCGCTCTATGTAAAATACTGGAACAGCTGCTTCCGGTTAGACTGGAAGCCTACCTCAATATACTTGGGAAGAGGCTATGGTGATGATGACAGTTGCTAATTGCTAATTATATTGAGACAGCAAACTCCTATATAAAACACAAAATACCCGAAAGTGAAACTTTTCGGTTTCTTGGAAGCTATTTGAGAATAATAATGTGATACTCAAAAACACGTTTGTTACTGGGTTTACTTGGAAAAAAATAAAAAGAATGAGCCAATGATTTCAAAAAGTAATTTATATACGTCAATGGAATGAGCTGACACATTTTAAATGAAACCAAAAAGTTTTATTTTTGTTTTCTTTTTTCGGTAAAGCGCCTGCCATTTTTTCACTGCAATAATTAGCTTCACGCTGTGTTGTAAATGAGTGACAGGCGTTTAGTTATAATAACAGTTCTTTGTTTTTCGTTTAGGTACTTGAATGTTCTTATTAGCAAAATAAAACATAATTCTAGCATTATTTTATTACAACCTTGCCATTTTCAAACATGAAATATGAAAAGCGCGGGAAAATACATTTCTTTAACTAAGACCGCCATTTTGAAATTTTGACACAACACGGGGCGTTCAGAATTCAGAATCATTATTGTAGTCAAATTCTATTTTCGTTTCACGTAGGCGTCACCTGCTGGAAACTAATGCAAGAATACCTCGTCCCAAATATTTATATTGTCCTAAATATCTTGACGAGTTTGACGTTGCTGTTTGTGTTTTTAATCCCTAAAAGAATGTCTATAAAATAAAACATGTGGTTTGTGTAAATAAAGTCTTTTTAAAGTCTTAATTGGTGTTAGGCCACAGTTAATCGAAGGGTTAGGCAATTGTTTAAACTTCAAAGCACTATTATTCAGACACGATGCTTAGTGTGTGCTACTGTGTCCGAACTGGGAACGAAACTGAGGACCCAACGTTCAGCAGCTTAACCAACGAGGCATTACCATCTCAACCTTAGCCTAGCCTTTTCCCAACTACATTATGGTCGGATTCCAGTCTGACCGGATGCAGCTGAATATGTTCGAGTGATTTAGATGGAGCCTTAATATTCCTTTGTAATAAAGTTGAAAATCTATCAAAGAAAGACAGATTGGGGTAGCTTGATGTTCTGGCCCCTGTACAATTTTCGTCGCTGATTGTTGATTTAGTTTTTCAACAGCTACTAGTCTAATTAATACACACATCAAAAGTGTCTAGGGATCAACATATATTTTTGCAATAACTTTTCTCCTGATTGATATTAATTAAAATTTTCTTTAAGGATTCATCAAATAAAGTGTTTTCGTTTGTCACAGTAACGATAAACCAAGTCACCTTTGCATTAATAAAGAAATTTGCCATTTTCCTAATAAAGGGATTTTTGACATTTGAACCACTAACACAAAAGTTCGAAAAAAAGACTGAAATAACAGTTTTCTTTAAAATTTTATTGGGTAACTTAAACAATTAATAATCCGTGTTTCTACCGCGAACACTAACAACACAAGAACATCGGTTTGGCATACTCAAAATGAGTTCATCCAAATCACGCTGTGGAATGGCCGCCCATGTTCGTTGCAACAACAAAAAAAGGTCTTCTTGCGACTGGATACCCTCCATATTCGGCAGAGCTCTTCTCTGTAGCATATCCCATGCATGCTCAATCGGGTTCAAGTCTGGCGACTGAGCAGGCCAGGGCAGGACATTGATGTTAGCTGCGGCGAGAGTCTGTCTTACAACTCTTGCGGTGTGCGGTCGTGCATTATCATGCATTAACTGAAATAAGGGACCGATTTGCACTTGTAGAGGAACGATGACGTCTGATACAATCGTCTCAGCATAAATTTGAGCGTTGAGGTTGCCTCTGATCCAAATCAACTCAGTTCTTCCGCCGATCCAAATACCCGCCCATACCATGATGGTTCCACCACTATAAGGATGGACTTCCTGGCAGGATTTTAATCGCTGTTGGCGTCCAGGGGTTCTCCAGTGTCGTATAAGTCTTGTATCCGGTCTCATATCAAAACGAGACTCATCAGAAAAGCACACGAAACGCCATTGTTCTTCTGCCCAATTTCTGTGTTCAAGAGCCCATTGATATCGAATCCTACGATTGTGCATTGCTATAGGTGGTACCCGTAGCGGTCTTCGGGAATGAAGGTTCACTTCATGCAAGCGGTTTCTGACTGTTTGGTCGCTAATTAAGTTCCCTGAAGAGTGATGAAGCCTCACGGCTAACATCATGGCGGTTATTGTTGGAGCTCTTCGAGTTAAGATTTGAATGTATCGGTCTTGTCTCCGTGTGGTGCAGCGATACCGTCCTCCATGGCGCTCAGCCACGGTACCAGTGCTTCGGTAACGTGTCCAAAGTCGACTGATAACACTCTGACTTGTATTCAGAGCTAAAGCCACAGTACGTTGCCGGGAACCAGCTTCTATCATTCCCACGGCTCTGAGCATTTCTTCCCTGCTTAAATGACGTCGCCGCTCCATAATAACGATGGTTTTAATCAGTAGTAGGGAAACAGTAGCACTAATAATGTCTTCAATGCGTTGTATGTTTTTATAGGGAAAATATTGACAGCTGATTTTCATCTTTTACTCGAATTTGATTCACAGTTCCTGATTCAAATTATGAAATGCACCAAAAAGGATCCATATAAATTTATAAAATCATAAATTTATTACAAAGCCACATCTCAATCTCAAGAAATCCGCATAAAAATGCTTGATCCCTAGACACTTTTGATGTGTGTATTTACAGCTCATGGGGGATTTTATGAACTTCGATTATACCTAAGCCAAATAAATGATTTGAACCCGGATTTTTCTATGTAGGTACTGGAATTGTTCTACTTTCAAACTGTTTAGCATGTGTCAGTAGGTTTTCCCGCTTACCTACTAATAAACGTGTATAGCGTCTGTATAGTTACACAACGCTTTGTCTTCTTCTTTCGAAAGTCAAATTACTGACGACTGAAAGAGAGAAATCGGTGTGTAACTGTTCATCTGATAAAATACGTTTATTAGTAAGGGGGTTAATGTTAATTTTTTTATGTCATACTTATTTATTTTAAGTTCCCGACCTTCTAAATCTCAGGACAACTTAGCTAATGTACAGACGCCAGCACATCAAGCTACTACAATCTGTCAAATTTCTTTGATAGATTTTCAACTTTAGCGCTAAAGTATAAGGTTCAAAGTTGATTGGGAAAATTTTACAGTTTCGGGTAGGTTGATGTGCTGGCGTCTGTACCTATTTTTTTAATGAATTCTTCCTAAAGTGTTATATTTTTATGTTCATGTCATCACCTAATATCTAACATAACCTACTTGCAATTTGGGCCTAATATGATTATCTCGATATTACATAGAATAGGTACCTTGTAGCAATGGGTTTTATTTTGAGAGTACAGCAATTCATTGCGTTATTTACATTGATGAGCAGACAAATTTTTCGAACATACGAAGCAATGGATTAGCAAATATCCTTCAAAATTATTCAGATTGCAGATTTGTGGTTGATAGTTACTCAACAGCTTTATACAGGTCGTCATCTGACATTATGCTGAGCTAAGGCCCTTTTGGCATTATAATCTTTGTTTTCTGTTTTTATATAGCTGTTTTATGGTGTATTTCTTTTGCTGAAATGCCAACAATGATGATGATTATTATTACTCAAAAAGTATTTTTTTTAAATCTTGTTTTATATTGTTTCTTGTTTTTTTTTGTTACAGGTATGACAGATCGACCAAGCATATTAATTCCCGCCAAAAAATCAAAAGAACTACTTTATAATAGAAACTTACTAAATAAATACGCATTTAGAATATAGTTAGAAACATTATTATGTAAATAAACGAAAATAAATGGCATTTCGAAGAGAAATATTAAAGTAAATAAGTGTTTGTGCGATAAACATAGAGAGAGTATTGAGTGTGGCAGATAGAAAAGGACAGAAGATGTCGCTGGTTGCTCCAAGGAGAGTTCAACTGGACTGGGCTCCTTCGATAATACCATGGTAAGATTCACTAGTTTTTATTAGAAGCATCTTATTCGATAGCTGTACAAGGATCTTTTGGTGCGTGGTCAAAATCGGAACTATGTAATGCCGCCATCTTATTTTGTTCAATACATTTTACTTATCAATTACCTACTTACAAAAATGTTTACCAAGAGCACCTACATCATTCAAGCGCGAAAAGATCCTTGCAACATTAAGCCTCGTATAGACTAGGCAACAATTGACGCGCAACACGTGACGCTCAACATGTTCGGCAGTGTTGCATAAAAGCGCGCGACGTTGCGAGCTGGCGCGAATTATGACGCGCGGCTTGTTGTTTGTTTCCTTTCGTGTATCAGCAGTTGAGCATCAAATTAATGTTGTCGAGTGGAGAAATGACGCGCAGAAATGTCCTTGTGGTGTAGGTAATGAACGATTGCTCATTCGGGTAAAATTCGTAAAAGATCCATCAACCACACGGAGATCACTGAATGCATTTACTTTATTTTGTAAGTAATTTCTAACCCACCAACGTGGTTTTTTTCTTATCGATGCATTTTTTGATAAAATTATGACCACCGCCGCTGAAATCAACACTAGTTCCTCTGGCGACATCAGCGACATGTTGTTGACGACTGATCATACGTAGATAGGCAACGTTGCTAAACAAAAGTTCCGCGCTAACTGTCAACATGTTGAGCAACATGTTGTGCAACATGTCGCGAGCCAAATGTTGCCTAGTGGATACGAGGCTTTAAACAACTGGGCAATAAATAAAATAGCTATTGTAAAAGCGATCGGTAAAAGTCAAATTATTTTTAAAAGAGTAAATTATTTTTAAAGAGAATGGAGTTTCTTGCCGGATTTTCTCCATAGGAAACGACCAATTGGAACCAGTCACCTAGCTTCTGACGTTTCATAAGTGCCCATGTAGGTATATGTGAAATAAAATATTTTGATTTGATTTGATTGCCATAAAAGTAGATAACTATATAATCGCTATTTCTGAACGAAACGAAGAGGTATGCTCAGTGAAAGGGGAAACCCCACTGACCTGTAAGGTCAGTGGGAAACCCCATCTCACAACAAACCGAAATTACCTAGAACCATTTAACCTAGAAGTTGCTTCCAATTTTGTACGTTTCAGTGTTCGATTAAGGAATTAAATAAACATATAACATATATTATGAATTAACTTTTCTGCATCCACTTACACCACAGATTATATTACACTGTAGCCTTTGCCACAGATCACTCATGCGTTAAGCTCTAAAATTACCTACTTATTTAAAATATCATTCGGTCTCACTGACCTGTCGTTTAATAGAGGTCAGTGTTCGGTCTATATTCATATGATTTCATGGACATAAACTAGTTTGTCCATGTATGATATTCATCAAACAGTTGTCAGTAATAGAACGATGTTTTAAATTAGTGTAACGCTGAACCACTGACCTCTTGTCTATAAGAGGTCAGTGGCTGAACGTATTTAGTAATTTGTACTGCAACAGAACTTAATTATGTTACGAGTTATCAAAAAAGTAATAACTAGCGCCATCTGTCTTGAAATGTAGCACTCAACTAGACTGAAGGTATGGTGTTGGTGTCTGCCTCCTACAAAACACGTACTAAAGAGTTCCCACTTTTCTCGCAATGTAAAAGCTGTTGTGTGTGGGAAAACTGTAATTTTCCTGCCATATCTTTATCTATTGGCGATTTATAAAAATAACTTTCGAAGCAGCTTTTGTGCTTTCTTTCTTTGATGCTTAGCTTGATCCTATTTTAATGTTAGTATTACTGACGTCTCATTGCCTCATTGGTCATTGCCACAGCTGAATCTTTTATTTTAATAAGGATTATGTAGGTACTTAATTCTGTTTTTTTTTAAATCAAAATATGAAAAAGGGTCAGTAAAAAACAAAGGAGTTTATTAATAGAGATAATATTCACAATGAGGATTGAGGAGACCATGAGCCATGCCATTAGGTATCTTTAGGTAGGTACCGCGTCATAGCACAGTTCTATGTTGTGCTCGGCTTTCAATCAAACTGGACGCAGCTAAATAGCAGTATTTTACAAGGAGTGATTGCCTAACTAACCTAACTAACATTCATTGATTCTTATGTTCGAAAAATTTGTCTGCTCAAGAACGTAAACAACGCAATGAATGTTGTTGAACTGTCAAAATTAAAGCCATTGCCTAGCCTACCGTTAGTGTGTTACGCAATTACCCCGCTGATCTTCAAGGGTATCCATAGGGCTATATGAGACGGCCATCGGGTTTTCAGATAAAGTGGGTCGAGGCATCTCATAATTCCTTACATATTAGTCCCTGTCCAAGGACATGCGCACTAGGTAACTGGTCAACTTTGAAAGGCTTTGTTCAATCAGGGTTGAAAGCTTGAAAGTAAGGACTTGTGCTAAGAGGGTGGGCAGGTTTCTCATTTTTTATTTGCATCAACTTAAAACTGGTACAGAGGCCAGCACATCAAGCTACCCCAATCTGGCAAATTTTCCCAATTGAATATGAACCTTATTCCTTTGCAGTAAAGTTGAAATTCTTTCAAAGAAATTTGACAGAATGGGGTAGGTTGATGTGCTGGCGTCTGTACTTACAAATAAAAGTGTTGTTTATGGTATTTTTTTTTACCTATGAAAGATTTTTCTTACAGATCTTACTTTCATTAAATTTCTTTTTTTTATCTTATTTCGGCTCTAAAGCTATGGTTTTCCAGAAGAGCGGTTAAGAAAAGAAAAGAAAAATAGGTTTATTTGTCACAGAAACACGGTTCCGTCAATATTTTATGTAACGATCGGCATGAAAATCTGTAATTTTCACGGTTCCCCAGTATTGACATTAAGTTGTCAAATAATTATGTATTTGGAGAGTCGTTATTGTGTGACCGTCGATACCAAAGTTTTACAGCACCATAATTACGTGACACACAGTATCAATCACAGTTTGAATAATTTTGAAGGCTATTGCTAATTCATTGCTTCACACATATTATGTTCGAAAAATGTGTGTGTTCAACAACGTAAATAACGCAATGAATGTTCTTGAACTGGCTACTGTTACTGTTAGTAAACAAATACAGCTTTAAGTAAGGCTCTTTAGAACTGGAAAAAGTGCCCCTTCTCTGTTTAGTGAGCACTTTTCTTACAGAAAAAAATCTTACTTACGGTAACATGACTTCCGTAGACATAGTATAGGTGTCGCAGCCAACTGGTTAAATTAGCCGTTCAGTTAACCGCCTAGCCTTTTAACTAAACGGCGCGGCGGCCATTTAACTAACGGCCTGAATGATATTCAATTACAGTTTAGGTTGGAAGTCTGTAAACCAATCACGCGCGAGCCGAATTGGTCGCTGTAACTAAGCAAGCCAGGGCACCCTGACCAAATGGGTTAGGTTAGGTTAGAACTGTGGTCAACCGCGTGCGAGCCGAGATAGCGATGCGAGGCGAGCACTACTTCTAAAGGCTAGGCAGTTAACTGAACGGCTAATTTAACCAGTTGGCTGCGACATAGGTACCGAATCGAACCCATGAACCAGAACCCGTAGAAACCACTCCAACTTCGTCAAAAAAGTGAAAACCATCGTCCTCCATTTTATTGCTAGCTAACATCAAACCTACGACCCTTGTGTAAAACGTCAAGTGCTAAACATCTCATAGTTAAATTCAAAGACATTAAATTATTATATCATAAATCTCTTTGGTTAGATTGAATGATACGGCAGAAAAGTTTGGAAATAAAAATTACTATTATTTATTGAAAAACAATCATTACTTACTTACTGTTTGATCTAATAAATGATAGGTCAAATAAAAATAAAACATAAAGCTAACTAAAATATACCATCATTATACGTAAAACATACAAGAAAGTCTTACATAATTCCGCACAAATGTCACCTGCAAACCATACATTGCGGCACCGTGCGGAACCCTAATTTTACACCGCATAGGTCACTAACCTCCTTACAGCGACACCGGCTCACTTCACTGCGTTAACCAGAAAAAAAAACTTGTCCGTCAGCTGAGAGACCGCAGCCAACTTCATTCAGTTGAAAATGTATCTGTCATGGCTACGCGATCGATGCTAGTCCCCAGTTAAAAATTACTGGAAAACATAAAAAATATGTCGCGAAAAGCGCTGAAGGACGTCGCTAGCGCCTTCGCAAAACTATAATAATTATATTTAACGTATCGGTACACTATTAAAGTGTTTATTGTGTGAATTTCGAGCGTATCTAAATTTGTTCCTTGTCAGACGGGACCAGTCGTGAAAATTTTCACGGTGAGTATTTAGGTTTTTTTGCGACGCTCACGTGTGCGTAGGCGGTCATTTTAAAAGATAGTAATGTGATTTATTTGTAAATATGTGTAAATAATTCAGAAAAAAATGTCTTTTGCTTGAATAAAAATCGATTATAAGTGGGTGGGATTGCTGGGACATGTCCCTGTCTCACTTGTGTATAACCCGGCAGCGTGTGAGAGTGACGTAACAATGCGACGTCTGCATCGCGTCGCAGTCTATTTAAATCGGCCGGGTAACCATATCTGTTCCTTTCTAGCGTAATGTCTTATTAATTTTAGTTATTTTTTTTCGGGATTCTTTCACAGTTTTCTAAGTAAAACTCAAATGAATCACGTTACGAATGGATTTTATGGAAGTTTGCGCGTCATTCGCGATAGACTGTCCGACAGTCTTCTTTCTAAATAGTGATGTATTTAATCGATAATGAGTGTTCATCTAATCGGACAATACTCCCGTAAGAGCGAAAGTTGCGTGATATTTTTAATATTGGAAAATGTCGCGAGTGCAAAAAATAATAAATTGTAGATGGTATTCGCGTCGAATTAATTAATTTGCGGTGAAGGAGTGTCGTATATTACAGGTGTGTCTCTCTACCCTTTAGAAATAATAAAGTAACCGATAAGATTCCCTATTGACTTTATTGGCTGTATAATCCACCTGCCTTGTCCTGTTTGAATGGAACTGAAAATAATTAAATGTCAAACTCTAATGACTGCATGAAAAACATTGTTTTGTTGAATTACGATCTAAAATTAAATAAGAATGATTTATTTAGCCTATATCTGTTACTTTAACCAGGAAGTAATGTTTGAACAGTTTTTGTAACTTTTTTTGTACCTACCTAGTTCAAAAGAATAGTAGCCTACTCAAAAGATTCTTCAAAGACATAAGTTCTGATTTGCTTATAATTTGTTTAAAATTACAGCTCTGCAGACCCTAAGGTCAAAAGGTGACTGCAGTAAGATGTCTGCAGCCTTATTAGTCATTAGTTTTTTTATTACAACATTTACAACACCAAGGCAATTACAGACCTTAGACAGACTGAAAAGTTAGAAGTCTTTTCTTTAAAAAATTTTGCTTGGTGGCCAAAGAGTTGTAGAAGTTTCTTCTTATTAAAATCTGACGTCCAGCCATGCTTGGTTAGATGGGAGACCTATCAAATCAACTGCAATATTTTAAAGCTAGGCTGATAATAATAATCACACTGTTGTTAAAAATAAGACAGAAAAAAATGGGGATATTGTTTGATGTAAGTATGTATACTTATCTGTCTAGCCTTTTCCCAACTATGTTGAAGATGTTACACTGGAAGCTGTTTGCTTCCAGTCTAACCGGTTGCAGCTGCATTAATATTTTATATGGAGCATCTGCATATCTAACTCCATAAAAACCACAATCCAGTTACTGGGTAATGATATCACTTGTAAAGAGTTGTAAGAGTAGTCAGCTTATAGGCTTTTAGACTTCTAAGGACCCATAACAACTGTCAAAGATCAAATAGCAGCCGGGACCCAATGTGTGATGCCAATGACTTTAATAACACCAAGCCAGTGACTGATCTAACCCACACTGTGCCTATGTGGTGGCCGGCCCACTCCCTCTCACAGAGAGGAGTCCTGTGTCCCAGCAGTGGGAACATTATAGGCTGATTACGCTATACTATGCAGTAACTCATCCATAAGTACAAAAATAGACTCTGCTTACTCTGGTGTAAACTTGACCTTTTAGAAGGTCAACACTAATGGTCTTTTGTATCTCTTTGAAAGGTATGCTCTCCTGGTACATAAGCCGTTATTTGTACAGTAACAATATCATAATTGGAGCAGTGGTGGCCCAGAAGTAACGGCCCTAATCTAAATTTAATTGATAAATATGAGTACTTAATTAATTTTCATCAATCATTCATACCGCGCATTTCGTAAATTTAAAAGGGATTGTATCTATTGATGAGAACTGGACACTATTTAAAGCTGCAAGGAATAGATTTAAAGCTAAGAAAATGTGATGTTGTCATATTTCACTTATGTAAAGGTTACATTAATAATCTTGACTTTGTCGAATTATTTTGTATGAAAAATGAAAACAAAAAAAAAATATAATTGAAAAATATTTCATATTATGCCAGTTGATTCTTTAATATGGTCTCATTCATATCCTAGAGTTATGGGATATCAAAAAAGCACCTTGTGTATATATTTTTTCATTTCATTTGAAAAATTCTTTATCAGACAATAAAGAAGTAGAGTGAAAGATGATATGGCTAGAAATGGGGTGACTACTGAGGAGCTGACACCTGATAGAGAAGTGTGGAAGAAGATATGCTGCGCCAACCACTAATAAATTGGTATAAAAAGCAGTAGTAAGAGGATGGCTAAAAGAAACGATGGTCTGTGTGAAAGATGATATGGCTAGTAAAGGGGTGACTACAGAGATGACGACTGATAGAAATGTATAAAAGAAGAAGACTTACTTACTGTGCCAACCACTAATAAATTGGTATAAAAGGCAGTTGAATGACTCATACAACCTCTTTTATAAAAACTCATATAATTGTCTGTGTTATTCCTGTCACAATAGCTATTATACAAATGTATGTTTGTGTATGCAAAGGCAAACACAATGGGGGAACTCCAGTTCATGATCAATGAGAATGGTAAACTTATTTATATTATAAATGTTTGAAAGATTTGATCTTGTGATATCTGATTTTGTAAAGGGTTTAGAAGGAAAAATGAGAGGTTTTTACACAGCTAAGAGACTTCTGTAACATATATCTCCATAATCACCAGTCATGTTAAGAGCGTTTACGACGTACGGCGTTTCATACAAACTTTCAAGCTCTTGTTTTTCGAAATGAATGTACCGATTTACAACAACAACAAGAACAACAACAAACACAACACGAACAACATTAAGAAATAGAATAGAATAGAAAAGAAAAGAAAAGAATAAAACAAAAAAAATGAAAAAAAAAAAAAATGGAATGTTGAATGTAAAAAAAATTATAATAATGTAAATAGAATGTTGTTGTTGTTGTTATGTTGTTGAATGTTGTGTTGTGTTTCTGTTGAATGTGAATGTTCTTCAAATAGAATAGAATTTGAAGAACATTTTCGAAAAATGTTACTGAGAAATGAAGAAAATTTCGTGAGGAGAGTTTTGAGTATGAATGTCGATGGCTATAAGAGTAGGGGAAGACCAAAGAAACGATGGATGGACTGTGTGAATGACGATATGGTTAGAAAGGGGGTGACTACCGAGATGACGACTGATGGAGAAGTATGGAAGAAAAAGACATGTTGCGCCAACCCCAAATAAATTGGGATAAGGCATAAGGGCAGGAGAATGATGATGATATGTTACAGCCAAATTAAACCGATTTTAAATTTTCCATAGAAACAGAGATTTCCAGTTAACTTTTTTTATTAAATAAGTTATTTTGAAAATGTTCTTTACTAACTTTTTAGACCTTTGTATCCTGCTTATGCGTATGAAGTTTCATTACAATCGGTTCATTCATTTCGAAAAACAAGGGCTTGAAAGTTTGTATGAAATGCCGTACGTCGTCGTAAGCGCGCTTATGGTATTAAGCATATCAGCCTTTACTGTTGCCACAGCTGGGACACAGGCCTCCTTGAACCAACGTGCTTTTGGATGCGCCGAGGTAGTATGTTACGTACGGTCACATCCACAGATCGACCTCAGCAAGCATTACTTAACCTTAAAGATCGACCCGGACGGCTGTTATAACTTAGCCAGGTGGCCCCCTAATAAACGACATTAAGTATTATATTGTTGATAATTGTTGCCAAAACGATTATCATAAAAACTAAATCAAAAGAACTAGAAATTACGTGGGTCTTGCCAAATATTTGCTCATACTTTTTCCTTAAATAAGTATTTAAGTCAATAACTGGCATGTCAAGGGCAAAGTTATTTTCTATGCAGCTTGAAATTAATTTCTGTTTGCAATGGAATTATTTTAGGTAAGTAATTAGCTTTTATATTTCTGTCAGCTTAGAGCAAGGGGCTTGTGGCTAAGTAATAACAGTCGCACGGGTCGATCGATCAGGTTCAGCTACGCATGCCGCGGTTGATCCGTGGATGGGTGACCATCTTCATACTTATACCAAGACCTCTCCGTGCCTCGGAAAGCACGTTAAGCCGTTGGTCCCGGCTGTCATTCGTGGATCTTTGACAGTCGTTACGGGTCGTCAGAAGGCTGACAACCAGTCTTATCAAGTGTCAGATAGGCAGTCGCTCCATATAAAATACTGGTATTCAGCAGCATCCGGTTAGACTGGAAGCCGACCCCAACATAGTTGGGAAAAGGCTAAGCAGATGATGACTCCTTTCAGCTTAATTTCTTAATTCATTTTAGACATCTTTGGGTAACAATCAGGGCACCCCATGTTGTGATTTGTTACTCAAAGATGGTTAAAATTAAGCGGATTCAGACAAGCTCAGGTAAGCACGGGCGATCTTCTCGCGCACTGGCCTTTCAAACGCACTGGCTCAGCTTCGAGTTAGTTCCAGAGATATAGAAATGCAAGCGACCTGCTTGTCTCATGTTCTTCACAACCAAAAACTTATCAACATATAGCTTCATTTTAAATGCGAATCGATGCGGCCTCTGCTTCATAAGATTTTACTACTAGTTAGACTGGAAGCCGACCCCAACATAGTTGGGAAAAGGCAGGCAGATGATGATTCTCCGAAAGCGTAGGCCTTAGGCACTAGGCCGATGTCTATAGTACAGACGCCAGCACATCAAGCTCTACAATCTGTCAAATTTCGCTAAAACATAAGGTTCAAAGTTGTTTGGCATGATTTGACAGTTTCGGGTAGCTTGATGTGCTGGCGTCTGTACACCAACATTTCGCCATTAAGTTCAAGTCCCATGTAATAGTGGGCAAATTATTGCCATCAACCGGGCACAAATCCAGAATTTCTGTTGAAAACACCCAACAACGCTTTTTCCGACCTGGAGATCGAATCACGCTCAGCAACTTCCGACCACTAGACCAATGAGCACAGTTTTTTACTACAATTTAGTTTTTATTTACTTTTTGTTGTAGTACACACGGCTACACATCAAGCTATACATTACCAGTATAAGCTGACTTCCGATTGGAAGAAAAACCTATACAATGCGAGGTCAGCTGAAACTGGAAATGTATAGCTTGATGTGTAGCCGTGTGTACTACACAATTTCTTGTACTTCTACGGTCTACCTGCTATTATATACAGGGTTACTTGTAATTCGTCGTATATCCGTCAGGAGCTGATGGGGGGGGCCAAAATGCAACACAGTCCGAAGTTAAATAGTTTTCGAGATAATTAAAACATTTTTGAAATGTAAAGTGAAAATGATGGTAAAATATTATTCTTCAATCGATCATAATTTTAATTCTTTTGTTGAATTAAGTAATTTTAATTATGTTCATAGCTTAATTGAAGTGCAAGCTACAATATCATTACTGAATGGTAACCATTCAATATGCAGATTTTTCGATCAAAAACTATTGAATTTCGGCAATACATATGGGGGTGCAATTTGTTGCATTTTGGCCCCCCTCTCAGGTCCTGACGGATATACGTCGAATTCCAATTAACCCTGTATAACATCATCAATAATAATAGACAAAGCGGGTTACATACCTAGATATTTATCATTGAAGCTAACCCTAAGCTATTTAGAGATCCAAATAAATAAGAATAACCCTAAAACCAAATTATAAAAGGATTACGTAAATCGGCCTAATAATTACTGAGAAATCGGTTCACATAATAACCTACCAAAGGTCTTACGGAGATATTGAAGGTCAAAATTCAAACTTTTCCTATTTTTTTTTTTATGAAAACCAGTGTTTAATGTTATAAATAACACAACTTTAATACCTCCACGAGCCGTGTACTGTTTGTTGCATGCACCCATAAGCACAATGTTCTGCGTGTGTTACATTACACAGTTACACACTACCGCCTCAGACCATATGAAAAACCTAGACAGCGCTGAGAACGATACAGTGAAGTATGCCAAAACTACACCTCCCGCTCTGCGCATACACGCTCACATGCACACATTTACAACCATTTACAATCAAAATACACCTCACTAAGTGCACACATGTTTACGAATCCGGCTTCACTTTACTGTTGACAGCCCTCTGTCTTGGTTTTTTTATTTGGTCTGAGACTACCGCAAACAGCAAATTTTCACACCAAAAATAAAAGACGTTTCCCAGCAATTTTTTTTTCTGCAATGTTACTTTGATGTATCACGTAAGTAACCCGTCTACTTGAAAAATAACCACCAGGTTTTTTTTCAAACAGTCCCGGTTCTGTCTTGTCACTGTCTCGCCACTGCTCGGTAAGTTGAATCAAGGCATTCAATTTGACAATAGTGTCTTACCTCGGATTCCGTAGACACATTGTCAATTTGACACACACTTTGTCCAAATTTTTCCTGGCCGTTGACTCTTTATGAAGGCCATACCACGGTTCTATAGAAAACTTTGCTAGATATACGAAAATGGTGATCGTTTATTGATTTGATCTTTTGTACTGCGTCAGGAAACTAGTGTCATAACCTCGGCTAGATTCATCTCTACATCAGATTTGCTTTTGCCCGCATACAGGTCAGAAATTATCCCACGGGAACGTACTACGGGGATAAAAAGTATCCTATGTCCTAACCCAGCGGGTTAACTGCTTATGTTAACCATCAGTAACAGTGGCTTTCATTTTGACTGTTAACAGCTTTCATTGCGTTGCTGACGTAGTGGAGCAGACTAATTTTTCGAACAGATGAAGCAAAGGATAAGCAATATGGTTCAAATAGATTTAGATTGTTGCTATAGACTACTGCTCTCAAAACGGTGAAGGAAACCGGCATGTCCTAGAACCATAAGCGAAGACATGTGACATCTACGAACCAGCACTGGGCTCGCGTGGTAGATTACGGCCCGCTTCCTCTCACCGACAGAAGGCCTGTGTCCCAGCAGTGGGAACATTATAGGCTGATTATGCTTATGCAATTAGGGTGCCGATCACTCGTCATAATGCTTTTCGACAGAAATAGATAATCCACCAGTATTTGTTTTACTTTCCCAAAGAGCCCCTTTAAAGGATTCTTGCGTCTAAAGGTTGCCAGATGTCCTTGATTTCCGGGATTGTCCCGGAATTTCACGTCTTGTCCTGTGTCCAGTAATTCGATCTATTGTCACATGACACGGCTAGGTGGCAGCGGCAGGCAGCGAGCGGGTTTGCTTCACTCGCCCCGACTCCTACCGAGTCATGTCATCCCTCTCTCTCGCTCGCCATAAAAGTATAAATTTGATAAATAAAATGTATTTTTCTTTAAAAATAAATACAAATATTAAATTAGATATCCCGTAATTTATATTTTTAAATTCATAGCTAAAGCCACGGCCAAACATGGTATTGTCCCGGACTCGGTAAGTTCCGATCTAGCAACCCTACTTGCGACTCTTTCGCGTAAACGTATTTCGGATTAAAAGCATATTAAATAGAGGTCACAAAATAGTCCATAACGAAACTAGATTAGTTCTAATCAAGTGTCCATTACATCATGAACATCAAATACCTCCTACGTCACTCCCACGCGGCTGTGTGGCAAATTTTACATCGCCGTATTTTTTGTCGCATTGCCGAGACAAGAGGCGAGATATGTCGCGAATATTGTCGATGCAAATTAAACGAGGTGTTGATTTGTTCCGTAGAATCCATACTTCCATAATCTAAATACTATAGGCCGACCTCTTAACTGACACGTTGCCTGAGGTAGCAGCGCCGTGCAGGAGGGGTGTGGTGACGTAATGCGAGAGGTCAGTGATTCGTCAAGTTGTGACAAGTATCACCCCTCCCGCACCGCGCAGCTACCTCAGACAATCTCAGTTAAGCGGTCGGCCAATAATAATAAAGCTAGAGGTTTACCAAGGAGCTATGGAACGGATTATTCTGGGTAATAAACTTGTGGACCGGGTTAAAAGTATAACAATCCGTTCCATCGCTAAAATAACTGATGCCACTAGGAAAGCTGCCACGCTTAAATGGAATTGGTCTGGATACATATGCCGCATGTGAGACGATCATTGGGCCAAACTTACGACCCAGTGGGTCCCGCTTAATGGCATAGACATCGCGGCAGGCCCAGACGGAGATGGCGGGATGAGCTGGACTCCTTTGATAAAGATTGGTCCTTGGCAGCTCTGGGCAGAGAGAGGTGGAAAAAGACCACTCGTGGCTCGGAAATCACTTTAAGCCGTTGGTCCTGGCTGTCATTCGTAGATGTTTGACACTCGTTACGAGTAGTCAAAAGCCCACAAGTCTGACAACCAGTCGTACCCAGTGGTATCCTGTTACCCGTGGAGGTCTGATAGGCAGTCGCTGCATGTAAAATACTGGTATTTTGGGTAAGCTTCCAGTCTAACCGGATGCCGACCCCAACATAGTTGGGAAAAGGCTAGGCAGATGGAAAAAGGCATTACCCCTGACCTTGCATAATGCTATCAAGGTAACTAAAAATGTCCTTGATTTTACTAGTATTTCTCCACCCAGACTAAATTCGCATCCGTATAAATTGCCCCATATATACCGAAGAGGCATTAACCCCAAGGTTATTATATGCCCATGATTAATAGCCTCCCGCCAGGCATCCTAACGACATTACCTATAAACTAGCCCATAACGAAAACAAGATTATACCATTCAACTAAATGTATACTGCCACGGTTCAGGAATCTGTTATCAGGTGAGTAATGGGTTTTCTTGTTAGCCAGTAATGTTCTTGTAATAGTAATCTAATGTGTAAGTAAGGAGGTCCGTTTTCTTTCAATTATCAAGAAAGTGTTAAAATTTTTGTACCAGCGCAAACTGTAGGTACGTCTTGTGTCTGCGGCTAATCGTTGCAACAACACGTAGGGGTCGATTTCAAAACGACCGTAAAAAGTGGGTTTTTGAAATAACTCCTAAAATATTGTTAAAATACACGTAATGTCTATTTATTGCGATACTTACATTACATTTTTATATTGCACAGTTGGAAATATTGAATTATCATATTTAATATTCGAGATAATTTTATGAAACTATCTATTTTTTCATTTGTGTCACCGGTAATTTTCCTGCTCTTTCAACAAAACTTTAATTATAAAAAATATTACTCTGCGAAATTGTATACTTTTTTATTTTGGTTACACATTAATAACCATAGCCTCAAGTTACGCTAATAGTTTTAAATTAATTTAAAATATAACACGATTTCTCTGTGTTTTATTTTGCGATAAATTTTTTCAATCATTTGTGTCGACTAAATAAAAGTTCCGTTATTAATAACGCCTGTGCGTTACCGCCATCCCCACTTCTACGCCGCGTAAAGGGACCCCAGTAGCACGTAAACGTTCGGCGAGAGCAGACGCGTGCTTCATTATTCTGGTAAGAAACCACAATTCTACTCTATTTCTGTGCTTAATACAAAAATTTAATCATTCGTGTTTATAATAGTATGGTAGTAAGTGTTTGAACAATTAATTCTTTATCATGCACGTATTTTAGTAACAAATAAGCAGGACATTTTGTGGCCTTCTATTTAGCGTCTAGAATATTCTACGACGCAATTTATCAGATTTTTTGTTGAAAATTTCATTCGTGTCACTTCATTCGTGTAAGTTTTTTGAGTAACACTAATGAAATTCCATTCGACACGAATGAAGCCGTTTATTACTTCACTACGAAAAAGGAGGGTTACGATTCGTTGCATGTTTTTAGCTTTAAAAGTAAGGTTTAAAACCAAATTTGACGACACTAAGGGCCAACGCTGCGTTGAACGGACGCCCGCGCGGTCCATACAAAAGTGCCACGTCGCGGGCCACATTGCGGGCACCCGTCGCGGAGAGGCGGGCCCCGCGCCCGCGCTGAGGTGCCTGCCTCCGTGTGACGAACGCCTACGACGGGGCCCGCGACGGGGCATTTTTGTATGATGATGATGATGAAAATAAAATATCTTGTTTTAATTTAAGTAGAGCAATATGCGAAACTATTTTAAGTAATATGGTGCGTACAGACTGGTGAAACGTAATATGAAATGTATCATCTGGTACACACGGCTACACATCAAGCTATACATTTCCAGTTTTAGCTGACCTCGCATTGTATAGGTTTTTCGTACAATCGGAAGTCAGCTTATACTGGTTATGTATAGCTAGATGTGTAGCCGTGTGTACACTGCGTAAATAAAATAATTAACGCAGCGTTGGCCCATAGTGTCGTCAAATTTGGTTTTAAACCTTACTTTTATTTGCAAAGATTGAACCTTACTTTTGTTTTCTCTGTTTACCATGAATTTCTTTGTTAAGATTATTAAATGGTTTATTTTCTTTGTAGTATACGGTAAATTGTTTTAGGTTTAAAATGGTGAAAGAAAAACTTAAGAAAAATGAAGATGAGTTAGAAAGGAGAAGGATTGCAAGAAGGGAAAAATATAAACGAATAAAAAACGATCCCAAAAAATATGCCGTTGAAAAGGCCAAAAAAAAGAAAGCTTACTTAAAGAGGAAAAGCGAGAATAAAGTAAAAAATATCAATCAAATGTCTCCAAGAGAACGAAGAGCACAAAGAAAACGGAGAGAAAATTCGAAGCGATACCTGGAAAAGAAAGCAAAAGAACGGAAGATACAAGAAATTACTATTTCTGAAGCGCTCGAAGCTCACGGAAAAATTAATAATAAAGAGTTATCTGATCCATTGTGTGGAGAAAATTTTAAAACAAAACAGATTGATAACGAAAGTAAGAAAAGAACATTCCAAAGTAAAATTAAAGCCTTAAAGTTAAAACATGCGATGGAGAAAAAAGAAATGACCTTAATAATTAAGAAGTACCAAAACCGCTGCAGAATTTTAACGAAGAAATTAAATAAAATTAAAGAAAATCAGGCCAATACTGGTTTTGAAGAAAATATTGCATTACCTACTGACTTGAGTAGGCCCATTGATACATCGAGTTGCCATGATGCTGCCAAAGAAACAACAACCGAACATGTTATTTTAAAGTCCGTTGGCAATATAAAACGTAAACCTAGATTAGAGCTTCGTAAAAAGATTCTAAAAGACAGATTTCAGCAGAAGATTAAGCAAGGCAGTGACAGCGTCCAAGATTTAATAAAACAATTTTATGAAGATGACATTAACAGTCGCATTGGCGCAGGAAAGAAACAATATGTAAAGAAATAAGGAATAGTGAAACAAAAACGGTATCTGCTTGATTCTGTTAAAAATTTGCATAAAAAATTTCTTGAAGACAATCCTAACATACTGATTAGTTATGTAACGATTACAAGGCTACGCCCTTTTTGGGTCTATTTGCCACGAGATGACAGGGAAACATGTGCATGTACAACACATACAAATATAGATCTAATGATTTTCGCTTTAAAGAAAAATAAAATTGTTGATATAAAGAATTATCAGGACATGCTGCAAGTTCTTTGTTGCGACAACTACAATACGAAGTGCGTTGGTAGAGAATGTGAAACTTGTAAAAACAGAGTAATACCGTACAAAGAATTTAATAATCAGGAAGAAATTGAGTACAATGAATGGTGTAGAGATAAAAAGAAAGTGGGCCCCAAAGAAATTAATATAGTCAAAAAATTTACAAGAAAAATAAAACCTAAAGAACTAATATTTAAACTTGAGCATTTTCTTCCGAAATTCCTCAATCATACTGTGAACATCCTCAATCAATACCAAGCTGTTACTCTGTTGAAACAATCCCTTAATCATGACGAAACAATTCTCCACATGGACGAAAATTACAGTTACAAATTTGCTGAAGAGGTGCAGAGCCTACATTTTGGAGGTAGCCGTGGACAAGTGTCTCTCCATACCGTGGTGGCTTATCTTAAGGAAGGAAGGGAGACTGTTCACTACTGCCTATGCACGGTCAGCGAATGCACACGCCATGATTCCCCTGCAGTCTGGGCACACTTACAGAAGGCGTTAGAATTTGTGTTCGAAAAATGTCCCTTTGTCACCACCGCGCACATTTCAACAGATAGTCCAACAAGCCAATACCGAAATAAACAAATATTTTACGTAATAACTCGGCTCCGCGATACCTTCCCGTCTTTGAAGTTAGTTACATGGAATTACCAAGAAAGTGGTCATGGCAAAGGCGCCCCCGACGGCATTGGCGCTGTGGTTAAGCGGACAGCTGATCTTCAAGTTAAATGTGGGCGTGACGTCGGGGATTTCTCAACATTCCTTGCAGTTGTTCGTGAAAATGTTAAAAATGTTGATATAAGAGTAGTAGAGGAGCATGAAATTATAGAAAAAGAATTGCTTCTTCCTAAGAATATTTCGCCTTTCAAGGGAACTATGTTAGTTCACCAAGTGATCTGGAATTCTGGATCCAAATTTCTTGAATTTAGAAAACTAAGCTGCTTTCTGTGTAGCGATAAAATCTGCGAACATGAGAATAAACATTTGCAATTACACAAAATCTATAAGAGTGTCGTCGAATCAGTTGTCCAAAATATAAAAATTATTCCACCAAGCAAACGAATTACAGTGTTGAGCGATGTATCCATCCCGTATTATAATCGTAACAATAATCCGTCAACTTCCGGAACACGCAAAATTAGAAAATCGAGAAAGAAAGGAAATGTAAAAAGACTTGCAGATGTAAAATTAGACTGGACAAATCAGACATTTATGAACACCCAACAGAAGGTATCCGGTGGGCATGAAGAGGCTTTTCTCCGCTTTATTAATGAACGGTCTTTTGAGAATACAGAATAAGAATAGAAATGAAAGAAGAGAAGAAAAAGTGATTGAAACTTTAAACATGATCAAGACTGATTATTAAATTAAGTTAATAGGAAAATATTCAAAGAATTAATAAACAATAAGATTGAGAAACCAAACACTTTAGCCCACCCCGCTTATCTATGACCGTTCCTGAGGTAGCTGCTCAGTGCGGGACGTAACGTGAGAGCTCACTGATACATATCAACTTGTGAAAACAGTCGTCCCTCCCGCACCACGCAGCTGCCTCAGGAATGGTCTCAGTTAAGCGGTCGTGCAGATTTAACTAGTTATTATTAGATATCCTATCCAAAATGACTAATTTAATAAGAAAAAGTAGTTAGGTAGAAACAGTATACGAGAAATATATTATTTTATATAAAAAAATAATTTGATACTCATATTTCGTTGATAAAAAAAATTGTTACATTATCGTGTTATTCTTGATATTTGTTTTTTATAATGTCCAAATTTGATTAAAAGCTTAATAAAGGTACATATTCTTGTTTTAGTTCTCACTTCTCACCTAAACATTTACTTACTTTAATATTTCTTTTGCATTATTAAAAAAACTTAATATCATAATCATTAATTATTGTAGTTCAGTTAGCCAATATCATTAGTGTCATTCAGACTTCATTCGTGTAATGAGAATTTCATTCGTCTTCCCAGGTAACTCATTCGTGTTACGTTGATCTTGATTTTTTGTCACTTATAAGTAGATACGCACCGTGATTTTACGTTTGCGTACATAACTTCATTAAAGTAAACGTTATAGACCGCCAGTTAGCAATGAAACGGGTATTTGCAGATAGCGAAAGAAAAGTGTCAAATTAATTCGTCTCGTGAAATCGACCCGTAGACATGGCGGAAACTATGCAACATGCTACTGCGGCAGGTCAAACACTAATTGAAAGCATTAATAAAATAAAAAAATAACAATTACAGGCACTTTTGAATTGTCAAGGGGTCAGTTAGAAAGATGAAGTTGCCCATTCTAAAGCGTACTTAGTAGGTTCGTATGGAGAAGTACGGGCACGAAACTCCATGGACACTCTTTGGAATCGTAAAATTGTTACAAAATATTGGTAACATCATTCATGTTAAAATTATACATGTGAGAACGACGAAGAAAGATGTGCACGTTAAAAGCGTCCGTAATAAAATAGATATAAACAATTTAGAAATTAAAATAAGCCGTGGCAGCTAAGAGATGACCAGTCCCTATTGACGGCGTCCTCTCGAAAAAAAAATACGAACATGCGTAAAATCATTTTTCGAACGACGGGGACGAATTTTCAAAAACCTTTCCTGACGCTTCATTTTATAAGAAACTCTTGTGTTATTTAAGATTCTTATTAAGTAGACTAGGTTCTGCTTGCAACTTCGTCCACGTGAAATTTCGACCCTCGACCAACCGCGTCGCATCCCAGCTTCACCCGCGCTATCACTTACTTCGTTTTCGCTTAACATTTGCTTGGCTCCTAAGGGTCTTAGCGTGATGTTAAATAGCCTATAACCTTCCTCTAGAATTGGGCTATTAAAAGTAAAAAAAAAAAAAAAACAAATCCGACAAATAGTTTCAGAGATTAGCGCGATCAAACAAACAAACTCTTCAACTTTATTAGAGAGAAAATAAAAAAAAGTATTTATTGTAAAAAATAAATACGAAAGTCCTGTTATCCTCTAGGAACGAGGCCATTAGGCTCCTATCTCAGCATGATACTGTGACATTAAAAAAATAAATGTCGCAGCGCTGGTATTCAGAAAGGGCCCGCTGTGATATCACGGGCAATGAATAAAACAATATTGATAAAATTTGTAGATAAAAAAAAAGCTGAATGGGCCCGCTCTTGACCTCGATCTCGCCTGATGGAAAGCGCTAGATAAGGTCTATAATGGAACGAGTGTGCTCAGAAGATGCCTAAGGCACTGGAACTCCCACGCATCTACGAAACAGTCCGGTGGGAGGGTGGTCGCAAACCAGGCGGGCCCTGCCACCCGCAAAAATTAGCATCCACAGACTACTTAGCATCTAAGTATAGATATTTCGCTGCAAATAATGGTTATTAAAAAGTATAGCAAGTTATGAGTATAATGTAAAAATACCTCAAAAAAGAAGTTCAAGCCAAGGCCAACCAGCTGTTAGCATTTTGTAACGTGTTCAGTTGTATTGATCTGTGAGATGCTGCCTCTTGAGTTGTCCTTGTCCCGGCCTAGACCGACGCAAGGACGTCCTCGCAATTCTAGCCCAGTCAAGATTTCAGCCTACTGTATTCGTATGTATATTTGTTCTCAGTGTCAATTTTCGTTTCTCACAGATTTTTTTTGCTAGTTTGAACATTTTAGGGGATAGTAATTTTGCAGTACTTGTCAGATAATTTCATAAACTGTGTATTCCAATTCAAGTTTTTTTGATCACTAGTGGCTAATTGGACACTGTGAAACAGACCTTAATTAATCATCTGCGAACAAAACGTTTACGGGGAAAATAACTGTTATTTTGTCCTGCTTTAACAACATTTTCAAAATAATTTCCGCATACTTTCGCCACACCTAAGACATTCAGCTCCGCTATCACCTGCCCGGCTTAGGGCAATAGGCTCGCTCCCTATTACATGGGAAAAATAACTGGCGAAATATGGGTGTAATGTGACTCATGCCTTCTCTCTGAGAGGGAGCGGGCCGTAATCCACCACGCGTACACAGTGCGGGTTGTTGGATGTCACATGTACCAATAGGTACATTCGAATTCTCCGTTTCGCCATCTTTGAGAACACGAAAGCTCTTCATAAAACCTTATTTATGCCCTAAACGTAACGTATGGAGCTATGACCTTTGCGGCACGTGACTACCCCCTGAAAACATTTTCCTTCAGCATTTTTTCACAATAGTTCTATTTACCCGAGCCAAGTTTTTGCCAAATTCGGGTGTGTTTTATTTCACTGCATAGAAAAGTGATTGGACTTTTTAATGTAATTGGACAACTTTTTTGTATTTCATTGGAATAGTTGGAAGTGCTTTGTTTTGAGTGGTGATGCTTATTCGTAGATCTTAAAACGTTGGTCTCGGCTGTCATTTGTAGAACTTTCGAGAGACAGTCATTACGCTTAGGCAGAAGACTGAAAGTCTGACAACCAGTCTTACCAGGGTATCCATGTACAGTGGCGTGCACTCCATACATGCAAAAAAGCTCTGCATACCCTGTAGTCCCATACATACATGCCCATTTAAATGATAAATAACTATAATAAAAAAAAATGGTACCTAATTTAGCTTCACGCCATCTATAACGTTTTTTGGAACTAACTCGTTGGAGCTGCGAACACCGGCCACCCGCGCGCGCAGGCAGCGCTCCCGTGAGCAAAAGCAATACTACGCCTTGCTTATTCTTCATACAACGCATATTGTGTAGTACACAGCAAAAATGTGACTGTGTGCGTCAAAATGTGTGCGCGTGTTGGAGTTTTAGAAGCATAGCTTACATTGCAAACCGTTCAAATTGAGAACCCGTAAAAGCACTGCTTAATTGTTGATTACAGAGGTTTGACTTTTTTTAGTCGGATTGACCAAATGACCGACTGATTACGAACAATATGGCGAAAAAAACACAGTTAGTTTTTTTCGCCATATTGTTTTTCTTGGCGCTATACGCTAGTGATTGAAGAGTAATTATTTAGTAAGTCTATTGTAAAAAATGGAAAATTATACATGTGAGACTTATGCTGGCGGCAAAGTGTGTTTAAATAGTAAATTAAAATCAGCCCCGATTTTTTTGTGCATACCCTGTCTGAAATCTCTGTGCACGCCACTGTCCATGTATTATACTGGTATTCAGCTGTATCCGAAGCCGACCCCAACCGATGATGAGTGGTGCTGGTGATACTCAAATGAACGTGGGGTGATGGTTAGGTACAGCCCCCTCTAGCACCTTGCTGTGTAATTAGCTTATAATGTTCCCATTTTTTGGACATAGGGTCTTATCTCTTCTAGAGACAGTGGGCTTTAATCCACCACGCAGGCATAGTGCGGGTTGGGACATATCACATGTCTTCGAATTTTTGGTTCCAGGTCCTGCCTGGTTCCTCAGGATGTTTTTCTTTACCGCTTTGAGACCACCTTGCTCACTGGCTAATATTTTTACAATGACATGAGCTTTTCTGAATAGTTTGTCGTGCGGTTGTGAGAGAAGTCGTACTCAACGCTTGTCCTCCACGTTTATTATGCGAACGTCTAAAGTGTGAAACACTGCCAGCGCCTGTTCCCTGCCACCTCTAACCCGTCAGCCTTTAAAGTAAGAGTGAACAAGCATCTTCTGAGTACGCTCGTTCCATCGTAGACCCCATTTATCGCTTTTCATCAAGCGAAGATCGTGGCCAAGGTCCATTCTTCTACTTAATACAAACCTTAAATTCATTATTTCATTCACTGACAGACAACGAACACTAAACCGCTGGGTCTGGCTGGATGCATCAACACTAAGCGCTCTTACGCACTAGCGGTTAAACCGCGGGAGAGGCTAGCCGCTTTTCCAGTTTACTATGCAATTTTGTGGCGGTTAAGTGCGTACAATCATAAGCGGTTGCATATTAAAATGGAAAAGCGGCTAGCCGCGCGGTTATCCGCCCCCGCGGTTAACCGCTAGTGCGTAAGAGCGCTAAGCGCTCTTACGCACTAGCGGTTAAACCGCAGGGGAGGCTAGCCGCTTTTCCAGTTTACTATGCAATTTTGTGGCGGTTAAGTGCGTACAATCATAAGCGGTTGCATATTAAAATGGAAAAGCGGCTAGCCGCGCGGTTATCCGCCCCCGCGGTTAACCGCTAGTGCGTAAGAGCGCTAAGTTTCGTGTGGAACTTTGTCATTTTTGCTGATGGGTAGTAAAAAAATGCAAATGGAGCTTAAATGATAATCCTAGTTCACTACTGGCTTAGTAACATAGCCGCCTTTGTTAGTTGAAGTCCTAATCCGACTGAGCCTTTTAAAAGGTCAGATGACTATCTTTCGTGTGTCTGTTAGGCCATATTTTTTAATTAAGTTTCCGCTTTCTTTTGTTACGAGGTCTTTACTTTAAATCACATCCATATTTAACTTTTTTAACGCGGCTTAGGGGTGTTACACACGTTTTTGGCCAGTTTTTGTTTATTAACAAAACTGAACCGAAAGTATTACCAACTATGTACGCATCGGCAAACTTCGTTCGGCATCAGCCTTGCTTTAATCAATGAGAAATTATGTTCGCTATCTTTAAATTTCAATTTCCAAGATACTATTTACATAATTTAAAAAGCTACCTAAAATAATAATAATTATGTACATTGTACAGACGCCAGCACATCAAGCTACCCGAAACTGTCAAATTTTCGCAATCAACCTTGAACCTTATGGTGTAGCTATAAAGTTCAAAATCTATTTGATTGTATTACGTTGATGTGCTGGCGTCTGTACAAGTATAGAAAAAAAGACTGGAAATAATCATAGGGCAGCACAAAAATCGTTCGCAATCGCTGTGAAGAGGAAAAATTCTTTGACCAAAAAATAGACCAGCCGTCTGGTCACGTGAAGAGTTGTCCAACCACTTGACGATATCTTGAAAAACTCACCGTGGTGGGCACTCAGACCCCATGGTGTTTCAAGTTTCAATCCCAAACGACTCGAACAAATAACAATAAGTCTCAATAAGATTGGAGTATTTAATTATTACTCTCTTTATATTATTCTTGTCTCTTCAAAGGTACCAATTTAAATTCTACGATTTGACTTCAAATTTTCAACTTCCTATGACATTCAGCTTGAAGAAAGTCATGCACAAAGCTACATCAATTTGTATAATCGATGCGTTTAATTCACGAGGTCGTACTTCTTATGTAAATTTATCATCGGAAGGGGAATATTAAGTTGTACAAATCCCTTATCAATTTGAAGACAGAATTTTAGTAAAATAGTTCTTATACTAAGTGGGAGGGGCTTGTGGCTAAGTAATAACAGCCGCACGGGTCTATCGATCAGGGTAAGCTACGCTTGCCGCCGTAGGCCCGTGGATGGGTGACCATCTTTACATACCAAGACCCCTCTGTAACTCGGAAAGCACTTTAAGCCGTTGGTCCCGGCTGTCATTCGTGGATCTTTGACAGTCCTTACGGGTCACGTCAGAAGCCCGAAAATCTGACAACCAGTCTTATTATACCACACAAGGGGTATCGCATTACCCAGTAACTGGGTTGTGGAGGTCAGATAGGCAGTCGCTACATGTTAAATACTGGTTATTCAGCTCGAGCGAAAAACATAGTGTATCTAAATGGATGCATTTAGATTCACAATGTTTTTCACTCGAGCTGCAATACTTATTTTAGAATAGTATATTTGAGAACATCGCGAATATAGGTCAGACGATTATCGGGTACCATCTTTTGGAACGAAATATATAATTATCTGACATTTGACGTACTTTTTGTTCTTACACTTTTTAATAGACTTTATATTAAGAACTGTCTCGTTGGTCCAGTGTTCAACGAAGTGTTCACTATTCATCATTACCAACAACTTATACTACCACCACCAAACCTGAAATCGCGAAAAAATAAAAAGCTGCTGCTCTCTACATTAATCTTCGCATAACTCGTCAAAATGTGTGGAACAGTAGATTATTTTGTTGAAAGGATGAATGAGAGGCGACTAAAAAATATATTTACAAGGTAGATGTGAGTTGAAAAGCCCGGACGCCCTTGGAGGACATGTAGTGGTGATATATTGCTGATGTTCTTCAGAAAGGTCAGGTGTGTAGTACAATGAATGTAAAGGAGTATACAGGGTGTCCCAAAAGGTTACGTAGCTGGGAAGGGGGGTGATAGGGGTCACAAGGGTAATCAGAAAAAAAAACCTACTTAAATAAAAAAAAAGGTACAGTTAGCAAAACAGCCCCAAAAGGTGTAAAATCTTTAGTTTAAAAATAAATTCATTTATTTTTTTAAATACCCAGAGGGGCTTTATTTTTTGATTTTTTTTTTCTGGTAACCCTTTTGACCACCCCTATCACCCCCCTTCCCAGCTACGTCCCCACAAGGTGTAAAAATTTTAGTTTAAAAAAAATGCCATTTTTTTTTTAAATACTTACCCAGAGGAGATTTTTTTTTCTGGTGACCCTTGTGACCACCCCTATCACCCACTTCCCAGCTACGTAACCTTTTTAAGACATTCTGTATAAGGATTGTAGCAGGTGGCGTTCCATAGTTTCAGCCTATATTATTAGAACAGTATGTTATTTATTTAAAGTGCATGCATATCATTCGCATTTTAAGTTTATCGCGCTAGTGGAGCATGTGGGCGAATCTAATGCATAGTAATTTTAGGTACCTACTTGTGCTATTAAAAAAACATACAACCGAATTGAGAACCTCCTCCTTTTTTGAAGTCGGTTAAAAAGAAATTGCTCAAAATAATGCTTCAGAGAGATTGCGAATTTTAGAGAGTATATCTTTGAGAGAAGAGTGACAGAAGAGATATATAGGAATATTTTTTTATCACCATCCAATTTTTTACAGGATGTTCTACCCATGAATATGAACAACTTTCACTATGGGACCAACTCTGAAATCACGAAAAAAAAATTCTGCTGTTTCATACATTTTGGTCAAGTAGGTACCTATTGAACTTTTGTATTAAACATTTTTTTTTTTCGTTATTTCAGAGTTGGTCCCATAGTGAAAGTTGTTCATATTCTTGGGTAGAACACCCTGTAAAAAATTGGATGGTGATTAAAAAATCTTCGTGTAAAATACACACTATGGTTGAAGATCCTGCGCGTATTGATGGACCCACGATATGCTTGGAAGCCAGTCAATCATGACATTTTTTCTCTCATATCAGCACCTTAATTGCGTTACTCTATCAATCGCAATCTGAATTATTTTGAAAGATATTGCTAATCCATTGCTTCACCATCATCTGCCTAGCCTTTTCCCAACTATGTTGGGGTCGGCTTCCAGTCTAACCGGATGCAGCTGAATACCAGTATTTTACATGGAGCGACTGCCTATCTGACCTCCACAACCCAGTTACTGGGTAATACGATACCCTTTGGTGAGACTGGTTGTCAGACTTTCGGGTTTCTGACTACCCGTAATGACTGTGAAAGATCCACGAATGACAGCCTGGACCAACGGCTTAACGTGCTTTCCGAGGCACGGAGGGGTCTCGGTATGTAAAGATGGTCACCCATCCACAGACCAACCGCGGCAAGCGTAGCTTAACCTGATCGATCGACCTGTGCGGCTGTTATTATTTAGCCACGGGCAATCCATTGCTTCATATGTTCGAAAAATTTGTCTGCTCGACAAAGTAAAGAACGCAATGAATGTTGTAGAACTGTCAAAATGACAGCTATTCCTACTGATAGTGTGTTATGTAATAACTTCGCTGGTCATTAGAAACATCGTTTAAAGATAGGTGGACGGAGTGGAGGCTTTTGCCTAATAAAGTCAGACACCAAAAAAAAAAAACATTTATCCATCTCGAAGAGTACATTTCTGCATTAGCATTTTCTGCAAATTACAAACTATGAGTACTCTAGCTTGAAACACTTACTGCCATCTTTAATTGTGCTATTGTTATATTCTACAATAAAATAAGTAAAGACTTAACATATTCTCGAATGTAAAACTTACAAGCTTACTGTTTTTTTGTTTCTTGTAGTACCTATATTGGTTATATATATTTCCGAACTCACTAGCCATGTATAAGCCATCAAAGGCTTCTGTGGTTTTTAGTATACATATAAATGATTTAAACTCTGCGACAAACTTTTTGACCATTAATAAAAAAAAAAAGATATTTAGGCTGATACTTAACTGCATCCTGTTAGATTGGAAGCCGACGACGGGCTGATAGATGATGATGAAGAGTAGAAATTTTAAGCTGATACTTAGCTGCATCCGGTTAGACTGGAATCCGACCCTAAAATAATTGGTAAATTATATAAAAGATGAGATTTAGCATCAAGACTCGGAGATGTTGCTAAGTCAACATGATAACATAAACAAGGTTATCGGTATCAACTGTGGCACATAATTTACTTGATAACTGATATTAACTGTTTGTATATCATTAATTACCTAGTTTTGGGTTCATTTGGTGTATTAATGCATTGTTTTCTTTCCAAGTGCACTTGTGGCGAGATTTTCTTTTTTTTTTTTTTTTGAAGTAGGTCTGCTCTTGACTCTATTCTATCTAGGTCAGAGGTGACAGAGACAAAGTCGATTTATTTTTTCTTTATATTTATTTACTTATATGTATTTCTTTTTTAGATTTAAATTGAATTTGTCCTTATTCAGTACAAGATAGTCTATACCAAATTGATCATCATTCTCCTACCTTTGTCCCAATTTATTTGCGTCTACGCAGCATGTCTTCTTCCATACATCTCTATCAACCGTAATCTCAGTATTCACCTCTTTCTAGCCATATCATGTTTCACACAACCCATTCATCTTTTCTCTGCCTCGATTTATTTGCGTTCACGCAGCATGGCTTCGTCTATACACATCTACTCGTATCCACCATCATCTCAGTATACCTCTTTCTAATCAAAGCGTCTGTCACACAGTCCTCTCATATTTTCTCTGCCTCCAATTTATTAGTGGTCTTCTTCTGTCACACTTCACTATCAGCCTTCATAACACTGTTCACCCCTTTCTAACCATATCATGTTTCACACAGTCCATCCATCGTTTCTTTGGTCCTCCTCTACTTTTAAATCAAACAACATTCAGACTTTGAGGTAAATAAATAGAAAGAAATATCAGTACATTGTTCCATTTAAATCAGCCCTGAAACCCGAAAGAACCCTTGGTATCGTGTTACCCAGTAACTGTGTCGTGGAGTACAGATACGCAGCCGCTCCGTGTAATGTAAAATACTGGTAGTCAGCTGCATCTAGTTAGACGGGAAGCCGTCCCCAACTTAGTTGGTAAAAGGTTTGACAGATGATGAATGTTCTCAATGCTAGGACTCAGTCCTCAGAGGAACCGGCCGTAATGTTCACTCCAGTTGTGTCAGTCCTCAGAGGAACCGGCCGTAGTGTTCACTCCAGTTGTGTATCTAATTCAATTAAATAACAAATTATTATCGTTTATTTTCCGTTTATCTATTGAGGCCAAATAATTACTTAATCATTATTAGTTAATTGATAACTATTATTGATTCATTTTGTTCATTACTGTGAACAAATTTATATCTGTGGTAGTGCATCAGCAAAGTTCTTGTTGGTTTTGTTAATACTCAATTTAATTTAGGAGTGAAAAGGTTTTTGAAATGCTATGTTTAGATTGAAGTGACGTAAAAGGTAATTAATAGTAATTTTTGTTGAAACTTATATACTATACTTCGTTCCAAAACACAAATAGCAGACGCTGACGCACAACTGCTGGACTAAAGTGGAACTGGGCTGGCCACATCTGTCGCATTTCGGAACAACAAAACGCAAAAGCCACCGCGCAGTGGACCCCAAATGGCTGAAAACGACTGCGCGGCAGGCCCAAAAAAAGATGGCGGAAAGAGCTGGACTCTAAAGGATTGGCCCACAATCGCAGTAGACCGAGAAAAGTGGAAAGATTCGTCGTTCATCGTTCAGAAAGAGCGATAAGTGGGGCCTAAAGAAGTTTTCACTTCAATAACTTTTTGTATGGCAACTAAAAACAGCTGTGCTAAAGAAACACCCAAGGCTGTTTTATACAGCTGGTTGGACAGCTGATATTTTTCACGTGAATAGTTCTAATAAAGGTTTTATAAAGGCTTAAATCATGACATAAAACATTACCTACTGCAATATGCCTAGCCTTTTCTCAACTATGTTGGGGTCGGCTTCCAGTCTAACCGGATGCAGCTGAATACCAGTATTTTACATGGCACAACACAGTTACTGGGTAACATGATATCCCTTGGTAAGACTGGTTGTCAGATTTTCGGACTTCTGATGATCCGTAACGACTGTCAAAGATCCACGAATGGCAAGCGTAATAGCTTAACCTGATCGATCGACCCGTGCGGCTGTTATTATTTAGCCACGAAAACATTACCTACTAGTAAAGAAATTTTAACTTAGAAAGCCACCCAATTTTCTCTCAAGCATCCGGTAATCAGATTCTAGAACTATAGTCAGTTCTTAAAGTAGCTGATGAAAGTGTAAACAAAACCTGTTCAGGTTAAATTCTTACGCAATCACTCACTAAAGAGAATTAGTCTCACTTTCATCTGTATTTAAAAGGTTTCAACTTAATTTTTCTGTACAATTTCAAACAGTTGTTGTTTGAATAACATTATTAAATTGTAATTTTAAAATCATCGATGAAAGTTAGGTTATAAAATTAGCTTCAATTGTCAAAACATCAAAGTGATGTAAAATTTTTGGTTTAAGTATTCGAATAATCAAATCAAAGCACTGAATTTATAAATTCAGTGGGACTACACATTATCTGCTGGGGAGTTTGTTGCGCCACTTTTGTCTTCCCAGCGAAAGCACTATGAAGTGGTGAAGGGCGTGCGTTTTGGTAGACTGTCTTATGTGATTTTGAATAAATGACTTTTGATTTTGAATTGACACCCATTGGAACGTTTTCTGATATATTTGTTTATATTTTCTTAAGATACTTTTGGAACATACCATAGTTATTTATCAAAACATAATTATGTCATAGATCCGTTAGATATAATGTCTATGGCACACCTTTGCATGACCTTTTGAGGCTCACAAGCGTAACGCTAGACTACATCAGTGTGCATCTGCAGTGACATTTAGCTTGCAATATTGACCTACCAGGCAGATCCCTAGTAAAATAACTTTACACAGGACAAGAGTAAACTTGGCTTTGAAATTCATCATCGTCATTCTCCTACCGTTATCCCAGTTTATTACTGGTCGGCGCAACATGTCGTTTTCTTCCGTACTTCTCTATTAGTCGTCATGTCGGTAGTCACCCCCTTTCTAACCATAAATCATCATTCACACAGTCCATCCATCGTTTCTTTGGTCTTTCCATACTCATATAGCCATCGACATTCAAACTTGAACTTTGACTCCTAAAACAAGCTTTTGGCCTAGTTAAGGAGGCATCAGTTCGACCTTTACTGTGATTCTATTGTACAATATACCTTTAATCCTGCCATGTGTGTGTGCACTTATGTACGAGTATGTTTTTCAAAGTTTACAAAAGTGTATTATTAATTCAAAACTTTCCTTACAAAATTTCCACATTCCTCGGTAACACATGCCCATACCATGACAATCAATTTCCACACAACTTTTCAGTTACCGGTGCCACTTTCAGAGTTTTTCATAAATTGTCATTTCTTATACTCTAATATCGAAAAAAAATTTAAGCCCGTTTACTATACGTCTTTCAATAAATCTGCTGTCGAATCTCATGTAAACTAAACTTGACATGTAAAATATTTTTTTTAATGTAATGCCACTACCATAGACTTATAAAAAAAGAGGGACTCCGCGCCACGCATATCGAAAGTGAAGCAGCGTACCGATCTATGTGTGCGTGATTGACGATTGACGCTGTCGTGTCACGTAATGGCGGCCGATCGGCATACTATGATGTAAATGTGAGCGTGAGGCGTGTTTGTACAAGCGGTCCCGGCATACTTACTGTGCTTCACTTTCGATATGCGTGGCGCGGAGTCCCATCTTTTTTTTTACTGAAAGACCTTTATGTTTATCTTGTGCGTATAATGTATATCATATCGAATAAACATATTTTCTATCTTTCTAAAGGTTGATTTTTCCAAGGCCAGGTAATTTTATCCGAGCAATAATTTTGAATTTTTGACAGTTCTTCGATACAAAATCTCTAAGACGACAATTTTATTCCACGAATAAAAATGATCTGTCGATTGAAAAATTTTCCCTTAAAAAACAAATCATCATAATACAACTCAAGAACTTGGCCACTTTTTCAATGTTCGTTTCATTTTGTTGCAGGGAACACGAACCGACGTGCGAGAGAGACACATCTTTCCAACAACAGGCGCCGCACCAGTCTAATAGATCAGGTAATCATTATTGTCATAATGTGATTAACAATAGTTGGTCATCTGCAAACTAGTGGTAATTGTAATTCTGTGTCACTGAACTGGAAAAAGAAAACTGCTGTTAAGGTGAAAATTAGAAGAGTGCCGCAGTTAGGAGTAAGTGTGTATACACACGAGCGACACATGTCGACGGCAGAGATAAATGCCGCTCGTGTAATTGAGCACCGTACACGTGGAGCCCAAATGTGAACACTTACGGCTGGTCCATAATTCAAGATCGCTCAGCGAGCTATGGAACGGGCTATGCTTGGAGTTTCTCTGACGGATCGAATCCGCAACCAGGTGATCCGGCAGAGAATCAAAGTTGTCGACATAGCTCACAGAATAAGCAAGCTGAAGTGGCAATGGGCCGGCCATATTAGCCGTAGAACCGATGACCGTTGGAGTAGACGTGTTCTTGAGTGGAGACCACGAATCGGTGGAGCGACGATCTTCGCAGGATAGCTGGTAGCAGCTGGATGAAAGTTGCCGAAAATCGAGTTGAATGGCGTGCAATAGGAGAGGCCTATGTCCAGCAGTGGACTGCTATGGGCCGATGATGATGATGATGACACGTTGTCGACGGCTGCCGTCGACGCGTGTTGGCCTCTGCAGTTGCCTCTGTTGTCGGTGCGTGTCGTTTGTGTTTATGAGCACTATCCTACGCTACGCCAAGTGGATGAGCAGCAGTTTCCTCCCATCTGTTAATAACAACTACTTGACTACCAAGTGTGGTAATTATTTCTCAAAGAATTAAATTCATGAAGGGTTTTGAATTGGTTTATCCGCGGACTTTTGAATACACATCCCGGGCATCAAAAATCAATTTATACTTCCAGGTTCTGCTAGGTAAACTAGTCTAATATACGTATTATATCAGATTACTAATAAACGTATTATATCAGATGAATAGTTACACACCGATTTCTCTCTTTCATTCGTCAGTAATTTGACTTTCGAAAGAAGAAGACAAAGCGTTGTGTAACTATACAGACGCTATGTATTATTAAGGGATATAATAATGAAGCTGAAAAGTTTGTTGGTTTGATCGCGCCAATCTCTGAAACTCCCAGTCGGATTTCAAAATACTTTTTTGCATTTTATAACCCAATTCTTCAGAAAGGCTATTTAATATCACGATAGGACCTTTAAAGCTGATTAAAAAAAAAAGTCGGAAAGGAAGCTAAGCGAAAAACGAAGTGATTACGCGGGCAGGTGATGCGATGCGACGGGGTGCTGGGTGTAAAAGTTATTCATAGATGTAGTGTATATTTCTATGGTTGCTATCTCTTAAATCCACCATCCACACTTGCCTAAATGACATATGATACCAGATTCACCATCGATAAGAAACTTCTATTAACCTGTGATTGTAATTCTTCAAGTGCACCAACTGTTCAACAACCGTTTGCTTACAGAATCTTCCACATCGTCAGCAGACACAGCGTCGCAGGGTTCAGGCTCAGCTGCAGCTGCCCCCGCACAGCGAGCGCGACGTCATGAACCACAGGTAACCAAGCGCTTCCAGCATTTTAGTAATAGTACTCATGAGAGCAGTTGTCGCCCAGTGGAAACGGTCGCGACTTACGAGTTGTAGGTTGTAGGTTCGAATCCAGACAGGCGCTTTACTTTGTGTAAATTATTTCATCACCACTGCTCTCAAAACGGCGAAGGAAAACATCGTGAGGAAACTTAAAATGAAACCTACACAGGCCTTCTCTTGGTGAGAGGGAGTGGGCCGTAATCTACCACACGAGATTCACAGTGCTGGTTGGTGGATGTCTCGTGGGGTTAAGAGGATTAGGAACTTCAATCAATTAACCGGTCAAGCTCTGGTATAGAAAATCAATTGTGTCTCATTAGCGGATCATGTAACGGTTTGCAAGATGTTCACAACCACAGCGATTCACCGACCGACATAAAATCACAATCGTAGATCGATATCTCACAGATCATAAAAATCGTATATTATACATATGTACGCGATATACATACTAATTCAATGTTTATTTCCATTCCCAATAAGGAACTGTCACAAGGATGTCTTCAGTATTCGTCAAATTATCTGATACATAACACGTGTCGACTGCGGTGATAACGGTGCGATTTTTAAGAAGATGTAGTGTAAAAATTGGAAAGAGTATGCTTATATGGTTTGGTCATGTTGAGAGGGTGAGTCGAAGGCGATTAACAAAAGGTATTAACAAAGCAGATATGAGTGAAAACGCCAAGAGGGACACTAGAGGGACAAATAGTGACCTTATGGGTGATGTTATTCAGAAAGGTCATAAGGCCAATTCTCGTAATTTAAAATCTAGACGCAGTCTCATCTCGGCGACAAAGAAACATCAAAAACTTGTCAAAATGTACGAGTTAGAGGTATTTTTGACAGATTGAGACTGAGATCAGACTGTGAACGTTCTTAAAATTACGAGAATTGCCCCTCTGATGTATGAACGTAAACGAAGCAAAAGGAGTATGTAAGGATCGTAGCAGGTGACGTTCTGTGTTTCTGCCTACCCCCATGGGAAGGCGTGTTTTTATGTATGTATGTAACACGTGTCTTTAAAGTTTGTGCATATAGTGATGTTTTATACCCGTTTTCACACTAACACACACATTAAGCGTTGGTTTTTCAACGCTCGCCTTAGCGCCGAAAGTTGAAAATCCAACAGCGTGCATTTTTTTGGCATTTTATAGGGTTCCGTACCTCAAAAGGAAAAACGGAACCCTTATAAGATCACATCGTTGTCCGTCAGTCAAGACCCTTTTTCTCAGGAACAGATGATGATTTAGGTGTGTCCAAGTGTTAGTGAAAATGGGTTGTTGTTGTGATCGAAGTTTAAAAATAATTTGTACTGATAAACAGTCGTGTTGATAGAGATAATGAAGTCATTGGAGCAAGCTTTGTTGCAGATTGTACAATGTGTCACTGTTCCAGTAAGTTTAGTTTTGTTGAGCTGGAGCAATTTTACTTTTAGTTATTTATTTATTTAGATTACACGTACAACATTACAGAATTGAATCCCAAGACGTTGTAGGTACAGAGCAAATTACAAACTAAAAAGTGACACACACACATACTTAAGTTGGCTAGGTAAAATACAATTAAAAAAAAAATGTAAGTAAACACAAGAAAAACAAAATGATCAAACACTAGTTTAATTTAGTTGAACAATTTTACTTTTTCTTTTTTTTGTATAACTGCCGTCAATTCAAAAAAGAACCTCGCCACAAAAAGTAGTTTGTTTACAAATTCGTGTCCATACTAATATTATAAATGCGAAAGTGTGTGTCTGTCTGTTACCTCTTCACGCTTAAATCGCTGATCCAATTTAGATGAAATTTGGTATAGAGATAGTTTGAGTCCCGGGAAAAGACATAGGATAGTTTTTATCCCGATATTCCCACGGGATCGCAACTTATGCGGGTGAAACCGCGGGGCGCTGCTAATATTATAAATGCGAAAGTAGCTCTGTGTGTCTGTAAAATTACCTTTTTCGCCTAAGACACAGTTGATAATTTGACATCAGCTATCATCTACCAGTGAAAGTCCTGTCAAAATCGGACTCGGAGATTAGCCAGAACAAACAGACAGTTTTTTTTTTTTTTTTTAATAAGTGCCGCACATGTTGTTACATTAATATTTATCCATTTAGTAAAAAACTGGTATTTTGACATTAAAAACACTTCAATTTTATTTATTTGTATAGATTTAAAACGGCATTCTGATGCTGTAAATCGTTTGAAGATGACTGTGATAGAATGATGTTTCTCTTGAATCGTTGTCCTGCCTCAGGCGTCCAGTGAGTGACGATCTTTGCCCATCTCTCCGGGTGCATTCGTGAGACGTGTCCGGCCCACTCCCTCTTCAGCCTGGCTGTTTTTTCTCCAATGTCCGCTACTTGAGTTATGGAGCGCAGCGTGGTGTTTCTAACTCGATCTATTGTGCTGCGCTCGAATGCCCGTTTAAATTCTTTATTTTTAATTAATTAAATATTATTTTTTGTTGCAGAGGGAAGAGCGTCGGCAGGAAGCGGCTAGAGCCCCGCGCATACAACCCAACCCTTTATTGAGGTGAGTTGAACACTACCTATTATAAAACAACGTCTCCCGCCGCGTCTGTCTGTCTGAAGGTCTGAAGTCTGAATGCGATAAACTCAAAAACTACCAAACGGATTTTCATACAGTTTTCTCCAATAGACGGAGACGAAGTGACAGCCGCACAGGTCAGTCAGGTTCAGCTACGCTTGCCGCGGTTGGTCTGTGGATGGGTGACCATCTTTAAATACCGAGACCCCTCCGTGCCTCGGAAAACACGTTAAGCGGTTGGTCCCGGCTGTCACTTGTGGATCTTTGACAGTCGCTACGGGTAGTCAGAAGCCCGAAACTGAACCAGCCTTACCAAGGGGTATCGTATTACCCAGTAACTGGGTTGTGGAGAGGTCAGATAGGCAGTGGCTCCATGTAAAATACTGGTATTCAGTTGCATGATGCATCCGGTTAGGCTGGAAGCCGACCCCAACATAGTTGGGAAAAGGCAGGCAGATGATGAGTCATTCAATAGGATTATAAATGAGGGTAAGAGGGTTGTACTGATGATTTTAATGATTATAATCCCGTAGATACATACTTCTTGCGTTTGCGAGTCATATTTCGCGTGCTACCATGGCGCTTCCCCTTTCAAAAGTATTCAAATAAAGTTTTCTGATACGTTTGTTAACAATTTCATGAGATACTTTTGGACAAACCTTAAGCAATTTATCGCTCTGAAAATGACCCCAACATTAACCTAGGTCATTCTAAACACTCTCAGACCCGAGTTTTGCCCCGAGGTCTCTCTTTGACATTCGACAAAAGGCACGTATGAAAAGAAGCTGTCATGAATAAATGAGACGAGGCGTTGAAAGTAGCACATTGCGTTGTGAAGGTTCTGCTTACCTTTGCGGGAGAATAGCGCGATAATATTTAATATATCGCCACGTATCTTTTCTCGAAAGGGTAGCCAAACACGTAAATTACCTATTACTCCTAATTTTCGATATTGTTGTGTTTAAGTCCTATTTAACACATATGGAGGACCCTCCGCGTTGCCATCAACCGGGCCATATCCAGACTCCGTGCTGGTACCGAGACATTCGTGATGGAATAATAAATATCGCTTTGCCCGACCCAGGAATCGAATCCAGAACCTAATGCCCAAAAGTAGCACTAGCGACTGCTAGATCAACGAGGCAGAAATGAAACACAAAAGTAATTTGTTCAAATTAAGTTTAAATTTCAAAACGGCTGGTTGACACTTGCTGTGACCCAAGGGCTGGCTTTTACCTTGGCCAAAGGTTAAGCATTGCCATACAACGTGGTAACGCTGCCAGTCTCTTGGGTACATTACCAGTCGACAGCGATGCGGATGAATTTTTCGACGCTATATTTTAGTTTTTGTATAGTTTTAGTTAAGTTAGGATTTAAATTTGTTATTTTTATTAATTAAGTTGAGTATCAGCACTTTTTGAACGTCAAAATTACATGAGACAGTCCTTTCACCACTTCCTTGAACTTTCGAGTTTGTTTTTTTGTTTGAACGCACTGATCTCTGGAACCACAGGATTTCAAAAAAATTTTTTGCATAATCTTGATAGCCCAATTCTTCAGAAAGGCTATAGGCTATTTGACATCACGCTACTACTCTTATGAGCCGAGCAAAATGAAAAAAATCAAGAAAGAACGTTACGCGGAAACGAAGTATTAGAGTCGCGGGCAGAAGTTAGTACAACCACAGATAATATAATACCAACGATAAGTAGGCAGTCAAGTGAGCGTGCGTTTTTTTTGCCCGTTTTATAATGCAGCAGAACTTCAGTACCTACCTAAACTAGGTATTTATCTTGTGCCCTTGAGCCGACGACCGTAAATTCACGCTCAGGTACACATTAAAGTGACGGGATTATCAAAAAGATAAATAACTTACTGACTTAGCTTACAGTATTTTTGTGCCTGTGTATAAACTCAAACTCAAACCATTTATTTCAATTAAACCAATTTCAGGCACTTTTGAATTGTCAAAGGGTCGGTCAGTCAGAAAGATGTAGCTAGTTGCCCATTCCAAAGCGAAGGTATAAAGTTTTAATATACAGTGTGTCAGGTTAAACGAGGGACATACTTTAAGGGAGTGTAGTACTCATGAAAATGAACAACTTTTAATTAGGGGCGGACTCAAAAATATGAAAATAAAAAACAGCTGTTCCCTAAATTTTGTCCAGTTATGCGAACATAAATGTATAGAACGGCTGGTTTTATTTTCTCGATTTCAGTGTTGGTCTCTTAGTAAAAGTTGTTCATTTACATGGGTACTACACTCCCTTAAAGTATGTCCCTCGTTTAACCTGACACACTGTATAAATAATACTTTGACAAAAAAGTCCTAAGAATATCTCTGAAGGCCAATTATTGTACCTACGTAAAAAACGGTCATATTCAAGTCGCAAACTCAGCGACAATCAATGTCAAAAGTATAGCGAAATTAAACGTATTTTTGACAGATTGAGACTGAGATTGAGACTGTGAACGTTATTAAAATTACGGAAATTGCCCCTCTGCAAATCATCATCTGCCTAGCCTTTTCCCGACTATTATGGGGTCGGCTTCGAGTCTAATCGGATGCAGCTGAATACCAGCATTTTTCGTGGAACGACTACTCTCCAAAACCCAGTTACTGGGTAACACTATACCTCTTTTTGTTTGACAAATACACCTTAGTAAAAATGAGAGAGAATTCCAATATTAATAATACTGATGTTTTTCAGTACCTTAATTTTCGTCGATGATTTTTCAATTGCAATTTGGTAATGTCATTCAAACAATTTGATTTTGGAAAAAGTGGTGAGGAATAGAGTTCAAACCTGCTGAATACCTATTGATGTGTTAAGTATTGAGCTCCTCAAGTTCTGTGTTGAGCTGTATGATTACTGACAAATGCGGGCACTGACTGGACAGGTCCACTCAATCTGTGTGGTTCTTTCCTCAAAATACCATTTCTGACACTAATCTAACATGGTCTTCACATGATCTGACCAAATGATTATGTCTGGACTTTGTGAGTATGTATCGGCCTTTTTTCTTAGACCAGTCGAATAGGAAACGCCGACCTCATCTAGTTTTAAAATATGATTGACGTGTAAAAGTGTTAAAAATCAAAATCAAAAGTCATTTATTCAAACTAGGTTGAGAATGTGCACTTTTCGAACGTCAAAAGTTACTAAAGACAGTCCCCCAAAACGCCCGCCCTTCAGCACTTCTTAGTGCTTACGCTGGGGAGAAGAAGTGACGCAACAAACTTCCCAGCAGCACATCTGTCTGTTTGTACAAACCGTACAGAAAAAAAAAATATTTATAATTGAATCAATTTTGTGAGTGAATGTGTGAGAATTTTACCTGCACAGGGTTTGCTTACACGCTCCTCCGATAGGTACTTTTGGAACAAACTGTAACATTAAACATTGATAAATTCACCCGTGTCGGCGTAGGCGGAGTGCTCGTCATAATATTAAATCGAGATCTCTGCAGAAAAGGTCAGAGGTTAAATGAGACCGTTTTGAACTTAGTTCGTGTAAGGTTTCGGTTTTATTAGGGTATACACGATTGAACTTGCCGCCTTCACCTTACGGCGTTGGTGTATGAACTAGGGTTCATAAAACACAAATAATTTTGAAGCCTCATTTACTCTTGGTAAATGAGAAATAATGCTATAATCTTTATTTTATTTTATTCTGCACTAGCTTCCGCCCGCGGCTTCGCCCGCGAGTTATCTCGATAAAAACTATCCTATGTCCTTCCCCGGCATGCAATCTATCTCTCTGCCAAATTTTATCGAAATCCGTTCAGTGGTTTAGGCGTGAAAAGGTAACATACAGACAGACAGACAGAGTTACTTTCGAATTTATAATATTAGTATGGATTAAAAAGACAGAATGATGTCAGATTTTTTAACACGCTTTCAATCACGATCCAAGAAAAGAAATTAAATGAAATTGTTTATTCTGTACTTAAATAGAATATCGGAATCACTTTTACACGTCATTTCCATACTAATATTATAAATTCGAAAGTAACTCTGTCTGTCTGTCTGTCTGTCTGTCTGTCTGTCTGTATGTTACCTTTTCACGCCTAAACCGCTGAACGGATTTCGATAAAATTTGGCAGAGAGATAGATTGCATCCCGAGGAAGGACATAGGATAGTTTTTATCGACATGCCTCCCGGGCGAAGCCGCGGGCGGAAGCTAGTTATAAAATAAAGAAATAAGTTAGATGAGGTCGGCGTTTCCTATCTGACTAATCTGAGAAGATAAGCCGAAATAAACTCAGAGGTCACAGTCTCTTTTAAAGTCCAGACATAATCTTGGTCAAAACAGGGTTTTGAAGGAAATTACTATACCATTGCTTCATATGTTCGAAAAATTCGTCCGCTCAACAACGTAAATAACGCAATGAACGTTACGAACTGTCAAAATGAAAGGAATTGCGATCAATTCCAAATCCTTTCAGCCGTTTTAGCGTGAAAGCGTAACAAAAAATTAAATATTTTCTCTTTATAAGATTAGTTTAGATAATAATCGCTCACTGGCTCTTTTTATAATAGTCGCACTATCGAATTAGATCATAGATAATTATGTAAAGATAGTCATAAGAGGATAATATACAGGAAGATTTTTTTATCACCATTAAGTTTTTACAGGCTGTTCTACCCATGAATATGAACAACTTTCACTATGGGACCAACTCTGAAATCATGAAAAAAAAAAAGCTATTTCATGCAAAAGTTCAATACCTACTTGACCAAAATGTATGAAACGGCTGTTTTTTTATTTTTTCGTGATTTCAGAGTTGGTCCCATAGTGAAAGTTATTCGTATTCATGGGTAGAACACCCTGTAAAAATTTGGATGGTGATCAAAAAATCTTCCTGTATAAATAAATGTGACTCCTCACTTCCAGGTCCCGAACCTTACCGAATTTCGGAGGCCGTCAATCGCGCGAGGCGTCGAGGTGTGACACCTCCCGCCGAGCTCACCACATCACCATGGCGTCCGAGGATCTGCTGCAGCCGGGCCACGTTGTTAAGGAGCGCTGGAAGGTAAGCACCTGGTTCTTCATAGCTGGACTCTACAAAAATTTAGAATTTTTGGGATCCATGAAGAAGCTTCCTCGTGTAGCGCAGTTTGTTCCGCCAGTTACTTAACTGAACGCTCGCGCTCGGTGCATCCTGGACAGTCACACCCAACTCCTCATCTGACTGCCAAGTCTTCTCTTGCGGTGGTTGGGCTAATGCCCGCCTGGTTTGCGACCACCCTCCCACCGAAGTCCGGCGTCAGCAGCCTGCTGTGTTTCGTCGAAGCGTGGGAGTTCCAGTGCCTTAGGCATCTTCTGGGCACGCTCGTTCCATCATAGACCTCATTCATCGCTTTCCATTATGCGTGATCCAGGTCAAGAGCGGGCCCACTCAGCAATAAAAAAAAAATGGAGTCTCCTTGCAAAAAAACTGGAAGACCATTCAGCTGAAAGACGATTACTGCTGGACATAGGCCACAACGACCAGTCCTATGCCTCCTCGAATACAGCTGGAGCTTGCGACCTTCACCAGGTCGTCGGACCGCCTTGTTGGGGGGGCCTGGTAAAAGGATATATTGTAGTAGCGCCCGCGACTTCGCCCGCCAGGATATCACGGGAACTTGCTACCGGAGCAAAAAGTAGCCTTCGTCCGTCCCAGGTTGCCATTTTTCTTAAAATCCCTTTTAAACAAATAACTTCACCGCCTCATTTCCTCAGGTTGTTAAAAAGATCGGTGGCGGTGGCTTCGGCGAGATCTACGAAGGATTAGACCTGGTGACTCAGGAGCAGGTGGCCCTGAAGGTGGAGTCCGCACGGCAGCCGAAGCAGGTCCTTAAGATGGAGGTGGCGGTGCTGAAGAAGTTGCAAGGTGAGGAAACTGGTAGAAATCGTCACGTAACGAAAAGGCGTTATGCCCCCTACATGCGACTACCCCCCCCCCCCCTCTCCCTTTCTCCTTCGATTCTTATTTAAAATATAATTGCTATACATTCCAGGCAAAGAACACGTGTGCCGTTTCATCGGCTGCGGCCGAAACGCTCGCTTCAACTACGTGGTCATGCAGCTACAGGGTCGGAACCTCGCTGAGCTGAGGCGAGCCCAGCCTAGAGGCGCCTTCTCTCTGTCTACTACTCTTAGGTGAGGAAAGAGGATCTCGCTCTAGATTTCTATGTCACTCCACGGGACATTAAACACGTCGAACCGTCGCTCCGTTGCTGCGTGAAGGAAGGACAAACAAACACTGCATTTATCATCTCTAGCTCTCCGGACTAACGGAAAATTCCATAGGAAAGTTTGCATTTTTCTGGGATAAAAATTATCCTGTTGATAGCTGAGTTGTTGCGGTTCGATGAGAGCACACTGAAAATATATTTTTAAAGTTTCAGATACCAAACTCAAGGTTTCACAACGTGCAATGGAGCGCAGTATTCTAGGCGTCAAATTGACAGACCAAATTCTCAACACCACACTCTGCTCCAAATCTTTGATTACTAACGTTGCTCAAAAACCCGCTAAGCTGAAGAAGGACTGGGCTGGCCACGTCTGCCGTATGCCCAATGAGCTGTGGGCCAAAATAACCACCACGTGGAGCCCTGACACAGCTAGAAGGCGTCGCGGCAGACCCCGTAGGAGATGGCGAGACGAGTTGGACAAAACAAACAACTAGTGGTCCACTTTAGCCCTGGATCGGAAGAGCTGGAAGTCATGGGGAGAGGCCTTTGCCCAGCAGTGGAATGATGCAGGCTAACAGTAACGGTTTAAATACCCGTGTAGATTTTCCCCGTGGTCAGGAGTACTTAAATTTTAATAATTACTTTAAAGTGTTTTTTTCTATTTTCAAACTTCTGAATGCCGACAAATCTTCACAAGAGTCAGGTTCAAATTAAAATATTAATCAAAGAAACTCTTCATTATATATAATGATTCATCAAATATGCCTATTTAAGTCATTACAGGTTAGACTGCGCAAGATCATACCAAAATCAACAGTTCTGAAGACTACTTTATTTTTAATGGAAATTATCAATAAATTTGTAGCGACATTCAATTCTTTGATTCAAGCCAATGGCCGGCTTAAATCGACGGATTGAATGAAAAAAGAGGTTTTTTGCGTTAAACCATAACTAAGTTACTCCTTATAACAACAACTACCTACCAGTCAAACTCCCTTCAAAATCGGTCCAGCCCTTTCGGAGATTAGCTGGGACTAACAGACAGACAAAATTTTTTACGGCCGCCAATTAATTTGAATTTCGCGGGCTACCGTGACGCTATCGTCTTAAATTCCGTGCGCCATATATTTTACGGCCCCTGGTTCTGCTTGTATTTTCAATGTTTTACATGAGATTGTTGTTTCTTACAGACTGGGACTACAAATACTCAAAGCAATAGATTCTATTCACTCCGTAGGCTTCCTACACAGAGATATTAAACCTGTAAGTATTATTATTACTTTTTTAACAAAATAATAATCATTTTACTACAGGTACACCTTTGCCTCAACCTGCTGGGATTACAGGAGAGTACTTGTGATTTTATGGCATGATAAAAATATAGAATACTTCTTGCCATTATTTTTATTTCGTTTTTATTTACTTCTTACTTATTAAATACATTTTTAAATATTTTTATACAAACTACAAGAAAAATATTATTTTTATTTTCTTTATTTCAATTATTACATTATAAATATATTTTCAAATATAAGAATATAAAAAAATATAAAAACATTTAAAAGTATAAAAAAATGTAGCCCACCAGTATCGGGAACAGGGTCCAAGCTACCGGCGGTAGGGCTCCAGAGATAGGAACCTTCTAACAATGCGGGCCGTGTTCAGAAGTACCGCTTTCTGAATTTTATTTTGTTTCTCTTTCTTCATTTTGTACTGCGAGATCTTTGGTAATTTTTTAACCCAGTCAATTTATGTTTTCAGAGTAATTTCAGCATAGGCCGCCATCCTTCGAACTGCAGAAAAGTGTACATGCTGGACTTTGGTCTCGCGCGCCAGTACACCACCAGCAACGGCCAGGTGCGCCCGCCGCGCGCTGCCGCCGGCTTCAGAGGTACGGCAGGCTGGCACCGGCTGGACCGGCTGGCCCGGCTGGCCCGGCAGCTGTGGGACTGTGGCCTGCACAGAATTCGTGCTTATACTTTAGCCCCCTTACTAATAAACATATTTGTTTCTACAAACGGTCCGGCATACTTACTGTGCTTCACTTTCGATATGCGTGGCGCGGAGTCCATATTTTTTTATAAGTCTTATGTACAGAAACTTTTTCCTATGTCCAACCATTCGGGAAAGCAATGCGTGATGTTAAGTAAACTTATTTGAAATTTTTTTAGGTTATTTTCCTAAATTCTATCTTGTTGTTTTCAGGAACCGTCCGCTACGCGTCAATAAACGCGCACAAAAACAAAGAAATGGGCAGACACGACGACCTGTGGTCCCTGTTCTATATGCTCGTGGAGTTTGTGAACGGACAGCTGCCGTGGAGGAAGATCAAGGACAAGGAGCAGGTGAGTAGACCAGCAGTAAACCTAGTAGACCACCAATAGACATAGTAGATCATTAACAGACCAAGTAAACTGCCAGAAGACCGATTATACTATATGCTCGTAGAGTTTGTGAGTGTAGGTACGGTTTGTGATCTTCCTCCAAAGACATGGAGCAGGTGAGTTTACCGAATGGACCACTAATAGACCGAGTAGACCATCAAAATACCGAGTAGACCGCAGTCTACTGCACACAGTAGATATATTATTACTGTTCTATAAGCTCGTGGAGTTCGTGAACGGACAGCTGCCGTAGAGGAAAAACAAGGACACGGAGCAGGTGAGTAGACTGCCAGTAGACCAAGTAGACCCGTATAAAAGACCAATAGACTGACTACAAAAGACAGTAGACCGAATATACCGCAGTCTTCTGTACACTAGATCTATGGTCCCTATTCTATATGCTCGTGGAGCTCCGGTCTATTAATGGACTACTCGATCTATTGATGGTATATTCGGTCTACTCACACACGAAGGGTTCCGAACAACCGTACAATATTTAACATTACATTTTTTTTAAACCTTTTATTTAAAAGAGAATTTATGTTTCTTGTATGGGGACCCCTCTGATTTTTTCACTTTATTTAATTTTTGTTATAGCGGTTATAGTAAGTACAAACTTTGTACTCTATGAAAATTTCAAGTGTCTACCTATTACGGTTTAAAATATACAGCCCTGTGACAGACGGACGGACAGCGGAGACATGTACGGTCACGTTGCGGCACCCTTTGTCAACGGAACCCTAAAACTAAAGATCAAATGTTGCGAGTACAATGTTGCACGTTTGTTGTTCAACATTGTCCTCGGTGTATACAGGGCTTAACAACCATTTTCTCAACAGGTCGGCCTTATGAAGGAGAAATACGACCACCGTCTGCTCCTCAAGCACCTGCCATCAGAACTACGCCAGTTCCTAGAACACGTTCAACAGTTAGAGTACGCCGACACGCCAGACTACGCCATGCTGACGTCACTGCTTGAGAGGTGCTGCAAGAGGCGAGGCATCAGGGATACTGATCCTTATGATTGGGAGAAAGATGTGAGTGACATTATGATAATAGATTGTCTATATAGATAGTATCCGTTGATATCGTAGAATGAGTTCTCTATAGAGACTGTCACTGATATGAGTGACAGAGACGACGCTCTACGAACCTGTAGATGCTATTTTTAAACTAGACCTCGAACTCGTATGTGCTTTACCACTTTTGACAACAATTCCCAGATTTTTTTAAACTTTAATATAATAATAATAATAAACGTTTATTTTCTCCACCACATAATGAAAAGTTAGTTGGTACAATACATAATTGTGTATTATGAATATGACTAACTATTAACTTTATGATTACTTTACCTTAACATTACTTTGATATGTTATGTTATGTGTGAAACTTTACTGAAGTTAAAACTGTCACAAAGACTAATCAATTGTGGTTGTATGACATGCAAATGGCGAAAGTGGTGAAGCAATTAGGAGGACGAATGAAAAAAAACGATTAGAATCGACTATACATTATATTTCTTTATTTTCCTTCAAAATTACGGGCATGACATAAAGCTAAAAAAATTACATTTCAGGCATATTTGTTTTGACAACATTAAAATTGAATAGGTGAGAATTATAAAATAAAATAAAACGCAATAGGTATATCATTATTTGTATTATATTTACATTGTTTATGTTCTTAGATACATTTTTTTAAATTTATGTTTGTGGTGTCAAAAAATGTCCAGGTTTTACATGTTTGTTATTCAAAATGGGTGTTGGAAATTGTGAATTGTCTGTTTTTATTTATTATGTGTTATTTTTTATATGAGATGTTTTATCGGGGATATTTTCCTAAAATATCTTTATACAGTGTGTCAGGTTAAACGAGGGACATACTTTAAGGGAGTGTAGTAACCATGAAAATGAACAACTTTTATTAAGAGACCAACACTGGACAAAAAATAAGGAACAGCTGTTTTTTTTTTTCATATTTTGAGTCCGCCCCATATTAAAAGTTGTTCATTTTCATGAGTACTACACTCCCTTAAAGTATGTCCCTCGTTTAACCTGACATACTGTATATTTTTATAACAAGATATCGTTTGGAAATGTCATTATCGATATCTCATTTCTGTTTTCGGTTTCGAGGGTGTGTGTGTGGGCTATATTATAGAGTCATTTATTTTTATATTTTAAATGCAGTCCTAAATTCAGAACTGGATGGATTCAAATTTTTATTTTGTGTGTCTGTAAAATTCGTGACTGGGATCTTCTGACCGAGGTCTGGAGTCAGGGTATCGCATTTTTTTTTTGTAACCCATGCAACCATAATCAGCCTATAACGATCCCACTACTGGGACTGCTGCATTCTCTCGGTGACAGGCAGTGGGCCGTAATCCACCATGCGGGCCCAGTGCGGGTCGGTAAAGGTCACAATATGTCTTCGAGTTTATGCCAAAAAATAATTTATTATCTGAATTAAATACGGAACGGGATTTAGCACCATAGTTCCATGTTTAGATTTTCTACATTGTTACTATTTAAGTTGAATGGTATTGATAACCTCGTGTGTTCTCTCAGGCGGTGTCGGTGTCGCGCACGCGCGCGGCCGTGCACGCCGCGCCCGAGCACGTCGCGCACGACGCCATGCCCGACACGGTGACTATACTTACTGATATTTATAATTACAAACTTTACAAGCGACAAGTATTCACTAGCGGACAAATGTCCCTAGATATAAATATCTAGAGATATCGCACGAAGTCGAACGACGTACTATGAAATTGATACCCCAAGGGGCCGCCTACACGAGCGTGAGAATCGCGGCGATATTATACCTAGCCTTTGTACACGTAGCCTTTGGGTTGAGATTTCGGCAATCACCTGCAGCTGTACTAGTAGAAGAAAGTAGATGTAATTGCGGATAAGTGCTCTCGTCGTGTCACGTAGTTCTATACACTCTCTTAGAACGTGTCTCCACACGGCGATATCATCGCCGCTAAAATTTGATGATACGGCGAGACTATCGCCGCGATTCTCTCGCTCGTGGAGGCGGCACCTAAAAAAAAAAAAAACGTTTCATATTTTTCAAAGAAAATAAATAATAGGATAAACATTGGCTAAGTGACACTGCAAGGGATAAAATGAGATCATACAGAAATGGGTCAACACGTTTTCTTATAAGAGTGAAAAAAAACAGGCGTTATACTAACACGAAATGCAATACGTTTTCATAAACCAACATAATAATGCTATTACTAAATTTAATTGACATTTTATAATTATTGTATTTGTATTTATGACTATTTCTCTTTTTTGTCTTCAAAATTGACATTTAACTATTTTTGTACGCTGTACAAAAATAGTTAAATGTCAATTTTGGCCACTAAGGTCAAACATGACTGATCTAATAACGTATTGTGATAACTTGCATGCTCTGTATGTATACTCATGTTTCCACTAATAAAGAATCTTGAAACGATTTGGTGATAGGCATAAAAGGGACTAGGCCTACGACCTTCAAACTATTATCATCAACAAGTAGCTTTTTTGCTGATGTTTTAAAACTAAACAATCTAGCTTTCGATGGACTAAGGGAGTCAAAATGGTCACTACAAGCGCAGCTTAACCTTGCAGATCAATTAGCCACGAGCACCTTTAAATGTTGTATTAATTTAATCATGTTTTTTCAACAGACACGCCGACGTCTAGAGACAGAGGCAACTACAGCAGTCGCAACAGACACACAGACAGGCGCACACAAAGACAAACATACAGACAAGAGAGTGCATCCCGCCTCGCCGAGACACGCGCCTAACCATTTGAATGGATATGTATGTAAAACCTACTGGTGGGCAAAATATGTCCCACATACAATGTGTTAATGAAATAACGCAAAACCTGAAACTAGTTTGTTTAGAATCGGCAGCAAAATCGAATACAATAATTTTTAATATAGGTTATTTTTTTCAAAAAAAAAAGTGTGATGGAAAAATTTTAATCACTTTTCTATTCCAAAGCAAAACATACGCATTATTTAATAACAGAAGAAGGGGGGGATTAACCTCAAACGACAGTGCTCCCGTGTCAACGAACGTTTGACAGCGGCGTGGCAATAGAGCTACGAATCTGTAGCGCCACAACAACATTTACAAATATCTTTTACAATAATTTATGAAAATAAATAATTATACGTCATATCAATTTATTAATATAAAAATCGGTTAGGGTGTCCGAGGTTTTGGGTTATTTCATTAACACATTGTATTTACACTACTACACACAGCCATATACACACAAACATACACATACACACACACATATACACACCCTCACATATACATATATATAAACTACTTTTGATTAGTCCACTTATTCCTTTTTTTTTAATTCTTTAATAAAGAGCAACTGTTATTTGTTTCTATGATGTTCAATCATCCTTCAACTTGATCTTCATGTATAATTAAAATATTTTGTTTATTTACAGTCAACCACAGACAAGCCAACCACGGACAAGGAAGCGGAACCTAGAACGACGCCCGCGCCCTCTCCCGACAGACATGCCAAGGTAAACTATAACATTTTTTTTATTTTTTTTTCTTTGCCTATATTGTCCCACTGCTGGGCAAAAGCCTCCCCCAAATCCTTCCGGTTATTAACTGTAATGAATCTGACTTTATTTGCTGCAGCAACAAGAGACAAGCAACTCTGCGGTGACAGGCACTACCACGCGGCCTGAGAGGCAGAGTGTGCCGCCGTGCAAGCCAAGACCTCCTGCACCCGGTAACATATATTATTATTGTCTATACACAAGCTATAAATCCTGCTATAAGCGAAAGTATGCCGGGCAATTCCTTAGATTGAAGGATGTGCTTAAGCGACATGAAGGGTCGTGACGTAGATCCATCTCAGTGGGAAGTGCTTGCGTCTAACCGCGGAGACCCATCGTCAAAGTTGTTCAGTTCGATGGTCTAAAGAACCTCTTAAAGTTTGTTGGGTTAATTTTGAAACACCTTATACAGCGTGGTGCTTTAATGGCGAGCGACATTAATTTAATACACGTATACGGTTTCGCGTTTTCGTCGTACAAATTTGACAATTATTAATGAAAAATGAAAAACATAGGGACACAGTATACAGGTTGAAATTGAATACATGCGACAAATCGAAATGGGAGATTGTACTCATCATTATAAAAAAACAGCTGTTCCCTACATTTTGACGAGTTATGCGAACATAAATGTAGTATTTTTTTTTTCGCTATTATAGGTTTGGTCCCATAGTAAAAGTTGTTCATAATGATGAGTACAATCTCCCATTTCGATTTGTCGCATGTATTCAATTTCACCCTGTATATTCTTGTTATTCAGTTTACAAAATATCTTTTAAATTGGTCCAACATTGGAGGAGGAAATAGGCAAGAACCAACCTACCCGTATGTTAAATTAATGTCGCAATTGTAGCGCAGTGGCGTGCATTGGTTTTCAGAATAGATAGGCACTAGGCAGGCACTAAGCTGGATCTAGTCTAGGAAGAGGCGGTCACTAATCAGTAATTTATAACAAAAGTATCTATTACCCAAAAAAAAAAAAAAGTTTTACAGCCGCCATCTTGGATTTTCATTTTGACTTTATTTACGGCTCCAAAAACCTCGAAAACCATGAAAACGACACTCATGATGAAAAATTTAAAAAAATTCGCTGGCGCCATCTTGGATTTTCATTTTGACCTCACTATCGGCTTTAGCGCCCTTGAAAACCATAAAAACGACACCCATGATGAAAAATTGAAAAAAATCAGCCGTCATCTTGCATTTTTATTTTGACCTCACTATTGGCTTCAGCACCCTCAAAAACCACGAAAACGACAACCATGATGAAAAATTTGAAAATTTTTGCAGCTTTGTTTTTCATTTTTACCTCACTATCGGCGATCTCAATATCTCCATCCCTTTCTTTCTTCGCACGGCCAGATTACGAACGAATTACAAATTACGATTCTAACATTCATAGTTTCATACGCGGTTGGTTATTTGAGTAGGCATGCATGCCTACTTTAGGGTGATAAATTGTGAAGGTCGAACGTCGATAGTATTATGCGTGAGACGTATGTATTTTTAATTTCGTCATGTCCTAGAACCAAAAATTCGAAGACATGTGGCATCTACCAACCCGCACTGGGCCAGCGTGGTGGATTACGGCCCACTCCCTCTCACAGAGAGGAGGCCTGTGTCCTAGTAGTGGGAACATTATATACTGATTATGTATGTATGTATGTAATTTATGATTACACTAAAATGTAATTGACACAGTTGACAGGCTTTAATCGAGGTAGGCACTGCTTATATGCCTACATGCAATGCACGCAATATATTAGTATGGGATTTTAGAGGGGCTCGTAGCTAAGTTATAACAGCCGCACGGGTCAATCGATCAGGTGAAGCTATGCTTGTTGCGGTCGGTCCATGGATGGGTGACCATATTTACATACCGACACCCCTCCGTGCCTCGAAAAGCACGCTATGCCGTTGGTCCCGGCTGTCATTTGTAGATCAGTCGTTACGGGTAGTCAGAAGCCCGAAAGTATGACCAACCAGTTTTAAAGAGTGCACGTGCAAGTTGTATTCACCGCCTGAGGTATGGTGTGAACGAGACCACAACGAGACTGACAGACTGATGTGATGTCAATGTCATTGTCAACAATACAAACCAAGGTTAGAATTTTTCGTTCAAAAGTATCTACAAGTCTACAATCCAAAAAAGTAGAATATATATATTTTTAACGATGAATTGAATTGTCACACTTTCTTGTAATTAGTCAAAAAAGTTGTTTGAGATGGATGTCTTACTATCTTATCATAATAGCAAAAAAATACATACCTTTTAAATCTAAATAAATAACGTCTACGTGATATTATTTTACGCCATGTTCAATAGAATATGGTAATAGTTTGAAAAACTATATTTTTTTTTGTGTTCATCAGGGGAATATTCAAAAAAAAAATATTTTTCCACAATTCGTGGAATTATTTCGTATTTTTTCATTACCGTACAGTTCATGGCCGAAAATTAAACGTCTCCTTTGGAATATACCGTACTAGCTTCCGCCCGCGGCTTCGCCCGCGAGGTATGTCGATAAAAACTATCCTATGTCCTTCCCCGGGATGCAATCTATCTCTCTGTAAAATTTTATCGAAAACCGTTCAGTGGTCTAGGCGTGAAAAGGTAACATACAGACAGACAGAGTTACTTTCGAATTTATAATATTAGTATGGATTTATACAATGCCTGCTTGGTTACTGAAAATTCAGGCTTCTAGTTTTATCCACAACGAACTTATAGAGGGGTCGAAAATGGCCTGAACTGTTTCGAGAAAAAGGATGGTTCGGCCGTGCCGCTTCCTGCTCGACTTGGCGGGGGCATTGCCGTGCCCCCAGATAACGCGCCTACCTAAAGTGAGTTATTAATGCACGAGTGTTATAAATAAACACGAGTGCATTAATTACGCTCGATGCAACAATGTAGTATTACTTCTATTGTGTCTCGTTCAGCGTTCGTCAAGCAATGAGCATGTAATATTCCCGCAGGAGGCGGGCCCACGCTGGCGCGCCTGCGCGTGGTGACCGCGCCGCCCACGTGCGTGCAGGAGCTGGCCGCGCCCGCCGCGCCAGGTAGCTACTGTGTGCTTACTGCTAACGTTGTCGCAGCGGGCCCACGCTGGCGCTCCTTCAAATAAACCGTGAATGCAGATTAGATTGATTAACGTCCCGTCTCTTTAAAGCTACTGTTTTCTTAAAGAGCCGCAAGCTAGTGAAACTCCGCAGACGTGATGGGTTTCGATATCCAAACACGATAAAACAAAAGAAAACAGATTTCCTCAACTCGCACAACCTTGTGTTCAGATATCGATATCCATCACGTCTGCGGAGTTTCTCTAGCTAATTTATTTTGACCCTTTATAAAATGACCCACGCCCACTCACAAAACCTGATACGTAGTCACTGTAAAAATTTTACTTACAGTAAGAAAGAAATTGTGTATTTTTTACCAGTAGCATTTTTTGAAGTGAAAACTTCTTTAGGCGCGTTGGGCCTTTTTTGAGATGGGAAAAAACCATTGAACTCGCGACACTGTTACCGACACCGCGCTACATTCGGATGTGTTCGGCTGTCCTCGGGATGTACTCAATTTTAATGTATATCCGAAATGTCGGTGAGTGATGGCAAAGTATTCTGTTATTTTGTTTTCACTTCTATCGGCACACCCGGAGTGCCACTATTTTTTTTGTGATCTCATTATCATCATCTCAGTAAAAACCTGTCCACTGCTGGACATAGGCCTCCCCCAATCATCGTCACATACCAATCCTGCCCTATACATTGTGAAGACTTTTAATAAAGTGTTGTTGTTAACAGGTGAAGCGGTCAGTCCCAGGATAATGGCTGCAGATGTGGACAGCGTACACTCAGACACGCATTTCAAGAGAGGTCAGTTATTTGTGGTTTTATTTACGGGGCTACAGGACTTAATCGCAAAAAACGCAAGTTGTCTGTGCCTAAAAGTTTATGACCACCTAAGATGATGCATCTAAAATAAAATTACTATACCACAATAGGTAAAAGAATTAAAAATGAAACCATGACATATAAATTAATAATCTGATAGATACATGGTGCTCACATATTTACAAATATGGTAAAAGTAAAGGATTTTCATTTAAAAAAAAAAAAACAAAAAAAAATGTAAACAAATAATAAGTCAGGGTGTGAGTTAGAGTAATTACAGAATATAAATAAAGTCAATAATCAAGCAACATACTAAAGCACTAGTGTTTTATTTTTTTTGTCCAAACAACAGATTTTTTGTAAATAGATAATTGCTTCATATTTTGCAATAAATTACCAGCGTTGTGTCATCGCGCTTCTCTTTCTTTTCTATGCAGTCCGACAGTGACCGCGCTTTAGATCATATAGTCGTCTTAAGCTGAACTGAGCCGTTTACTTGTCATTGCTTAACAAACAACCAAATACACTTAGTTAAAAATAATAGATAGTAGTGCTAATTTTGTCACAAGTAAATGGACAATTTCTACCACGAAAATAAAAACAATCAATCACGACATCTACAGAACCTCTACACACTAATTCCGACACGCACTTGACCGCTATTGTCACAGTAACGTGAAAAAATCAGTCAAACATCTGACCTCGTTCTAAATACACGTGTTTTATAAATAAAGACATCATTAGCGAGACGAAGGTAAAAACTGTCTTTTGTGAAACAGTCCAGGAACTAAGATGTTGGCTGGTGAGTGTTTCTATAATAAATAATGAGCCAATAATAATTATACAACGCACTTTGACTTAATAACCAAGACCTGTATCTGCAGTTTTGGCTCTCTGTCTTTTAAAGCCATCGAATGGTTGTCTTTAAAAGATCGCTTTTAGCTATAAGACCGTCCATTATGGCACTCTATATGAAACTACATTTATATCTGTAACTAGCTGCGCCACGCGGTTTTACCCACATAAGTATCGATCTCGTGGGAATATCGGGATTAACAGTATCCTATGTCCTAATCCAGGTCATGGTCTACCCATGTGCCAAATTTCATCCAAATCCGTTTAGCCGTTTTAGAGTGAAAGCTTTATATACAAAAAATCAAAACAGTTTTCTTTATATTTTTTTTTCTTTTTTTTTATAAGCTTAGATTTGTATGGTGTAAGGAGTATGGTATTCTATTCATCGCCTGAAATGGCTCTCGTTAGGCAGTGGAGTCAAAGGGTCTCGTATTAGGAGGTTCCTCTTCGTCTTCGTCTCGTCCAAGCGCGTATTTTGCGTAAAGATTTTATTGTATTGTTGGCGCCTGATCCTTAAAGCCTAAAAACAGCCACCAGTACCCTCCCTTGTACTAACATATGTGTATAGTAATACATAGGAATTTATTTCCAAAACTTCAGTACACGTTACATCAATGAGCCCTCGACACCTGAACTAGGACATCCTGTGTGACAGACATCCTGTATGACAGGGGTCGAGGTTTCTCCAGTTAGAAGGATCAGCATGAGAAGGCTTACATTATGGGGGTATTAGGAACAGGATGAAAAGTTCATGGGGGATCCCCCGACCAGACGGGTGTCGTCTCTGGTGGGCAACTGCCCGATGATTCATTTCGGGCTGTTGTATATGATATGATTGTCGCGCAGTAAACTTTGCTTGCGCGATGCAGGATTTTGCGTGACGTCAGTATGATGCGTAGTTTGCCCACAACACAATTTTTAAATTGTATTTATTGAATGCCTATGTACCTATAATGTATGTATTGTCAACAGGAGCGCGTCGCGCAGCCCGCGCACGCGCAGACCAGAGCTACACACAGTTCGCCGTCATGGACGACGAGAATGTGTCCGCTCTGCAACAGGTAAATATATTATTACATTCTAAACTAAAGCATCGTATTCATTGAGGAACAAAGTTGAGCAACAGATGCGAAACATTATTGCCCAAATCAATTCCGCTTAGACGGCGCTACGTGCTCAGACCAAATAAAAAACCAAGACAGAGGGCTGTCAACAGTAAAGTGAAGCCGGATTCGTTAACATGTGTGCACTTAGTGAGGTGTAGTTTGATTGTAAATGGTTGTAAATGTGTGCGTGTGAGCGTGTATGCACAGAGCGGAGGTGTAGTTTTAGCATGCTTCACTGTGTAATTACACACGAGCGACACTCTTCTAACATGCCGGTTGTGTATTTGAGCACCGTACTCACGTCGTCGACGGTTGCAGTTGCCTCTGTCGTCGATGCGTGTCGATCGTGTGTACGCACACTTACTTTCATTCTGCTGTTAATGGAGTTTCTTATTAGAATTTTGCTGCGAGACAGCGCTAAGTATACTAGTCCAAATGAAATTAGTCAGCGAAACAACGCAGACTTGACAAAACATACAAAAAAGTTTTTTCATCCGGTCTCTCACCTCTGGCTGGGGTGGTGCAGGTGTATTTGACCCCGACTTTGACAATTAACAATCACTCAACGCCCTCTCGCGGCAAAGCTACCAGCAAATGAAATGAAATTTTTTGTTCTTTATATAGGATATCGGAAACACTTCTACACGCCAGATTAAAAAAAAAGGCTAGTTGGAGTCGAGCAAGTCATACTTTAGTTCGTAAATCTTAAACAACAACCCTACTTCTGGTACAGTCGCGTAAAAGAGAGTTTCAAAACACATTCGATCTTTTAGGATTAAGAGCCATTTCACGTTTTCGCGCGAATTTCCAAGATTTTAGTCGCCTAATTTACCGTCTTAGGTAATACTCTAACATTGTTGAACACATGTAAAAAAAAGAGCAATCTTTCGTATTGATACTTCATGTAACACATTTACAAAAACTTATTTGTTTACTTTGTGGTGATTAATCTCCCACAACTAGTTTACTGAAAAATCATCGCAGAGTCAATTTCAGATTCCTATATCTATCATTAATATTTATATATTTGACAAAAAAAAATACAGAAAGCATCAGACATATAATTTTGTTGACACATAATGTAATAGAATATCGATTACTAATAACACTAATTAGTAAAAAAATAAAGTCTAAGGGCAATTTTTACGTTTTATATCGCTATTTTGGCTAGGTTTTTTGATTTGAATAAGGCGTAATTACATTTAAAAAATCATGTCAAAATAAAGTATGTTCTTTAAAAAAACTAATTCTGAAATTTTATTAAAATCCCTTCATTTAATTAGACATAATATCGTTATTGACATCACTCTATTTAGAATAAATTACAATGCATCGGCGGGCACCGATTAGTACGGCGCGAGCGCCCATCGACGAAGGATCTATGCCAATTTTTCCCGCGTCCCGATTTTCGAGCGCACTTATCGTGAACGCATTATTATACTACGAGTACAACATTTTGATCCTCTTCGCATTTTTTTTTCATAAGGTAAGTGTTTTGTTTATTATCAATTAAAGTGTTACTTTAGTAGGTACTTTGTAGAATAATTAAAATATATTTTTGTGTTATTAGTTTTAGCAATGGGGCATAAAGAATGTGTATACCATTATGTCGAAAAAAGTAAAAATAAAAATTCTGCAGAGAAAGCAACAAAAGCGAGGTAGATATTTTATTTTTATTTGCAACTCATATACACAGTAATCGATCACATTATCGAAATGGACTATAGAACCGTAATTACAATTTTAATAATTCTAAAAACAATATTGATTATTTTAATAATCATTTAATTATTATTGAATAAAAAAATATTTAAGTAATTGTAGATATCGAAACTTGACAGCTATTTTGTTTTCATTTTAGAATGAGAAGTCGTGTGAATCGTGTAGAGGAGGATAGTACCTTTAGAAGAGACGACGTGCCGGGTACAAGTGAAAAATCAGATTCGACAATAGAAATTATATTTATTTATTTTTATTCAGACTCGATCGTAAATATTTTTAGTACTTACTTTTATATTTCTTTAAATTTCAATTAGATGTTTTAATGTTCCTTTTGTTTTTAGAACGATCACATTGTTGATGGCTGGCGTATAATTGATTTTCAATACTTTTGGAATCAATTAATAAATATAAGTGAACACAGAGAAGTTCGGCTGCAATTGAACTATTTGAAAATAGAAAAAGAGAAACAGTTGGGTCCCATGTCTAAATTTGACTTGAAGTGTATGATGTGTGGATCTAGCTTTGTTCTATAAACTACGGAGACTGAAACAACTGAACGATCAAGACTCGACCTTAATGCAGGAGCGGTATCAGGTGCAGTCATTACGGGAATTGGTCTCTCAAACTTAAATGAGATCAGTGCATCGATGGATTTGCCAACAATGCCATTTCGATTATACAGTCAAACACATGATGCTATTTTCGACATGTGGAAAACTGCTGCTGAAATGACAATGTTAAATGATGCCAAACAGGAAATTAAAGCGGCAGTATCTCGTAGCGATGTTAGCAATTCGGACCAATGATAGCGGTCGAAGCGGATGCTTGTTGGGGCAAACGCTCTTACAAAAATAATTATTATGTTATAAATATATTAATATATAATGTCTGATTGTTTACCTGTTCAATTTTATTATACACTTATACATAACATATATTTGTGTTTTTTTATTAGTCTAGCAAGTTAGTAGACTGAATAAATAAAATCACTTTTTTTCATAAGTCTCTAACAAAAGTGCATTACAATCATGACGGCTCAAGATTGTTTAGTCCGTCTCAACACTCGCGCTACACTGTTTGCATTGTGTATGTGTGGATAGCTACGCACACATACACAATGCTGCCGTCTTTTACCTAAACTCGAGCGTCAAACTTTTGTGAAATGGCTCTTAAAAAAATAAAGTAAAATAAATATATAAAACTTACTTAATTTGTATTTTTTTTGTTTCAGGTCACAAAAGGCGGAGCCCTGACTTTGGTATCACTATGGAAGTCACAGTTTGACGATTCGGAAGAAACCACAGACAACGAATGGAAACAGGAACAGTTACAGGTCCGTAGACAGAGTAAACTATAGACTCGTGGAGTCAGTGTCACCGAAAGGGACACAAAAAAAAGTACATCTATTAATAGGGTTACCAAGTAAGGTAAATTTTACCCAATATTTTATAAATAAGAAAAACATTGTTGAAAAATGTTTAATTTAAATGAGGTTTGTCACAGCAGGCTTATCTTTACGCATTGGCAGGGTGGGCTTCGCTTCGGCGACAGGAATTAACCAACAGTCAATGATACTGCAAATGAAAAAATCGGAGTTACCTTTTATGCCAGTTTAGGTTTTTATACGTGCCAGCACATCAAGCTACTACAATCTGTTAAATTACTTTAATAGATTTTCAACTTTATCGCTAGAGCATAAGGTTCAAAGTTGATTGGGAAAATTTGACAATTTCGGGTATCTTGATGTGCTGGCGTCTGTACCTATGTACATATATCACATTACTTTTTACATATAAGTATTATATAAAAATATAATTATACTTGTTGTTCATTCCAATTGATGAACCACCTTATAGGTCTCTTATTAACTGGTCCGAGGTTAAAATCCTCAATTGTCAAGGACCCCACTTAGCTAGACGGCCCTGCCAGTTCAGGTTTATCAATCTGCCTAGCTCTTTGCCAACTATGTTGGTCGGCTTCCAGTCTAACCGGATGCAGCTGAATACCAGTATTTTACATGGAGCGACTGCCTATCTGACTTCCACAACGCAGTAACTGGGCAATAAGATACCCCTTGGTGAGACTGGCTGTCAGACTTTCGGGCTTCTGCCGATGCCGGCCCGTAACGACTGAATACATATTTATTACCGTATTTGGAATAGCATCGGGGTATAAAAAAGCTTTGCATCCTTTTTTTATTAACATATTTTGTCAAAATGTTCGCTACAAATCCTTGAACTAGTTTTTGGAGCCCACTTAGGCCTACTAGTTGCAGTAATCCACATGCTTCGTAATTCGGGCTCATTTGGAAATCTGCAAAACAAGTTCAATAATAATTTTGAATAATTCTTAATTTTTATTAAAGACATACAACTTTGGTTTATTTAAGTTCATGCATTGCATGAAAAAATAATAAGGATCAATCTTTTAACAGGGAATTAGGGTAAATTCCCTGTTAAAAAAGTGGCAACATTGGATTTTGAGGTTAAGAAATAAAGATTTATCAAAACCACGATTTTATTAGATTTAGCGCGTGAAACTAATTAGTTCGTACATAGCTGCGACTATTTGATTACGAATAGTAATACGCAAATTGCTTAGAAACACTTCAACATTGCAATTATCGAATAATTACGAGTGAAAGGACAATCCGGCAATCTTCATCATACTATTATTTTTACAGCCTATTTACACTGCACCTTACCATTTTCACAGTTGCGCAAATGTTCTATTATTAAGTTGAGCACGAAACGGATCTTATTTTCTGTTGAATCGAGGTGTACTATTTATTATTTAGCTAAAGGTCAATCTGCATCCTTCATAAACGTCAAACTTGTTGGGCACATTAATGTGCCTTAGCCGACACGCAGTAAGGGACAGAAATATTCTTACTCCGTCTCTTTTCTTTGCTAGTGAGTTAAATATATTTCTCTTTTTCTTGTGCGAATGCAAAAGAAGATATGCAGCAGTCTATAGTTTACTCTGTCTACGTACAGGTCAGTCATAGACATACTTTATTTCATACATAGAACATAACAGATGATAGTTGTTGGTGGTGGTTGTGGGTGTAGTTGTATGCTTCTGTTCTGCGTACCCACAAAGGGGGATACAGGCGTGATGATATACAAGGTGGCAGGGATATCGACGCGCAACGTATTGCGCTTTATGTCTTTCTACAGTCCCCGTCACAAAAAGTTATAAATTTTGTAAACACACATTCAGGGGTTTGCAACCTTTTGATCAAATAAAAAATACAGTTTAGTAATGATTTTTATATACTGATATAATTATGTTAACACACACCTAATTACTGTGGTCAGACTATTCCGAGTATTCTCTATCTGCATTCTGCAGCATTGACAGCGTTAGCGTGAACTTACTTTAAAACGTTAGCTCAAATGCTTACGTTCCATGAGTCAGACGCGTTCCACAAAACATTAGACGACAGCGCTTTATATCGCTAAAATATAACCCGAACAAGTGAAATTGCTCGTCAGTTTCGTATTATACGTATGTTACTTTAAGTTGATTGAATTTGGCATTATTTGTTGTTAATTTAATTGTCGCTACGTAACTTAGTAGAAGTTCTTTATTTACAAAATTTATAGCTTCTCGTGACGGAGACTTTAGTTGATATATTCTCGTGACAATAAGGTTGTTGTTGTTACCTCTGTCAGAGATGAAATAACTGTGAAAGGACTTTAGGTACCTTACGGACAGTTAAACTTAAGCGAATCACGCGCGGGATGCGGGACACGGTTGCCCGCGTTGTTAAATGTTTTAATTATTAGGAAGTCATGCCATGATGCGACTATTCGTGGCAGTGTGAACACCTCAATACAAGTTAGTTGACACAGTGCGAGCAAACGGGAGTATTGATCAGAGCTTTCGTCTGATGGGGATGTAAACGTAAATTAAAAAAAACTGGTATAACTTCACAGACGTGATCGATATCTAAATGATGTAAAAAAAAAAAACTCGTTCATAATCATTAATTTGTCAGAATATGATACATTATGGTCTTAAGGTGGAACTAGTCGCGAGCTCGAACTCACTGGTGGGTATGGCCAGAAAGCACGCTGTCTCACCTGGCTTCGTTTCCTATAGAGATAGGATCAGTGATGAGCAGTTAGACACTAGTCCACACGCACAACGTTTAGTTCGCATGCACACAAACACCGATCCGAACTGAAACGCGCGTAAAAAAATACGAAAAGTCCTTTGGAAAATCGAGTATTATGAAAAAACCACTGCATAAATCAATTACAAATACAGTTTATTGAACTCTTCATAATTAAGCTATGCCGGTGCCGACTTAGTTTTGAAAATTTTACACTTCTTTTACTAGTTATTTACGTTACGTTACGTTAAAATTACGTTACCAAAGTTACGTTAAAATTAGCAAGAAAAACGTATCTTTGTTGGCACATAACTTTTTAATGGCTTTTTATTTTGCTATTCTGTTTCCTAACAGATAAAATTAATAATAAGACAAAACGATATCATGTTTAACTTTGGATGTACAATGTCAAATAGTGGAGAAATACCCTCCCGAAATTTGTATGGAATAAATATTGACTAGTGGCACCTTAAGTTTAGTCAATGGTATAATCTTTCTACGTCGTTGACGTATCATTTTTGACGTTGTCATTTGCATCTCATAATGTGGCAAGGTTCTATGTGTGGTTATGGTTTTCATAGACTAACTGTTAATAAGGGAATATTATAAGTAAGGAGCAATAAAAAAAAAACTCCTTCTAAAGTGGTAAGTATGTTGACGCGGTACCGGTTGCCCTCAGTCGCCGGAGCACCGCGGCGCGCGCGCAGCGTCCGCGGTGTCGTCGTGCTCGCACGCCGCGCGCACGCAGCTGCACACCACCACCACCACGCACCACACGCAGCACACCGTGCAGCACGCACATCTACACCAGGTATCATCTACAACAGTTATCGCCAAATTCACTAAAATATCCAGCAGTTATGGAAATCAAATTAAAAAGTCATTTAAGTATTCAAACTCAGCTGAGAATCACCACTTTTTGAACGTCTAAACACATGAATTACATGAGACAGTCCCCAAAACGCCTGCTCTTCACCACTTCCTAGTGCTTTAGCTTGCTGGGGAGTTTTTGTTGCACTACTCCAAATTTCACCCAAACATTCAGCGGTTATCACCAAAATATTCAGCAGCTATCACCAAAATAATCAGGAGCTGTCACCAAAAATCTTCGCAGTAATCACCACAAGAATCACATACACATACATGTCCGCAACTACTCACACACAATGAACAGTTTTCACCAAAATTATGAGCAGCTGTCACCAAAAATCTTCGCAATAATCACCACATAAATCACTTACGTATATGACCACAACCACACACACTGAGTAATGCACTCGAGTAGTACCTAAACAGCATTTGAGATGTCTTTGTCTAGAATAATACAGGGTGGCGATGCGACACGCAGCCTGAATTTAGTACATGGCTCAGAATCCCCCTAGCGTTGAAATTTTTCGTCGGCTTTTTCTATGAAACGGCAGATTGTTTTTTGATAACCGTCGTAAGGCGATCTAATATCATTTGCAGGGCCGACATGGCCAAAGATTGCCTTGGTTTGGAAGAAAAAAGGGGAACCCTTTGGCCCAGCAGTGGGACACAAAATAGGCTACAAAAAAAAAGATTGGTTGTCTGTAAAGTCGGTTTACGGACGATAATTTTACGTGATAACGTCACGTCATAAGAGATAGATTCTATGCGTCACAAGCCGAACGCTTAGGCCGATCGTGCCTCTCTAACGTTTGTACCGCGGTTTCGCTTGCACGCTCGGCTGAGACGGAACGTGACAATGAGTCATGCTTTTTCGTGCGTGCAGCCGGCGTTCATCGATTTATCACGTCAACAAAAACCGTCGAAAAAATTCTGTTGGTGCTAGAATAATGTGCTGGATTCATACGAGTAGTTACTGTTACCGCCCTGTATAAACACGAACACACCTCTAATAATGTACAGACGCCAGCACAGCAAGCTAGTAAAATCTGTTAAATTTATTTAATAGATTTTCAACTTTATCGCTAAAGCATAAGGTTCAAAGTTGATTGGGAAATTTTAACAGTTTCGGGTAGCTTGATGTGCTGGCGTTTGTACTAGGACAATTATCTTTTACACATTTCAAGCACTATTAAATTATTTTGCGTTTATTTTTATTTTCGTATTTGTTATTTTTCTTATTCGTGTCGCTGGCACGACTGTATTTTATATCTTGTTGGCGAAACTTTGCCACTTCCACAGCGTTGTCAGTGGCAGCGCAGAGATCACTTTCCCCCTTACTAATAAACGTATTATATCAGATGAATAGTTACACACTGATTTCTCTCTTTCAGTCGTCAGTTATTTGACTTTCGAAAGAAGAAGACAGCGTTGTGTAGCTATACAGACGCTATACAACGTTTATTAGTAAGGGGGTTGGACTGCATGTTTTGGGACACAGACTGACACACGGACACAAGTGGGAAGATGTGAGTCCAACCTGGTAAAATGGGGCTACCTTGACGGAGCGACAGTACGGTGTGATTGTGGAGCTATGTCGCAAAACCATGCTCCAACTCCTATCCTGTCCTCTGAGTGTCAAGACATACGTATTTGTTAAACCTGTACTACTTGTGCTTTTATATTTCTAACTTTATTGGACACGTTATAATAATTCGCTTCAATATTTCCAGTTAAACTTATTTATTTTATGGTCTTTAAAAAATTTAAACATGCTAAATTAATGTCTCAGCGCATTTTAGCTCTTTCAAGCTATTTATCCGTTGTCAAGTCGCGTGACAACTCATGCATAATTAGCCTGTAATGTGCCCACTGCTGGAACAGAGGCCTCCTCTCTGTGAGAGGGAGTGGGCCATAATCCACCAAGCGGGCCCAGTTCGGGTTGGTAGAAGTCACATGTCTTCGAATTTTGTGTTATTGGATCTTCCATTAGGAATTTAACAGTAATACCCCGGAGTTTGGAAGTTGACGGTTTAATACCCCCGTGCCTCGGAAACCACGTAAAGCCGTTGGTCCTGGGCCTGATCTCTCCCTGGTCGTGTCGGATTGCGGTCCCATCGGACTATGAGAGTAAAGGAACAGAGAGTGCACCTGTGTTTGCGCACACACTTGTCCACTATAATATCTCCTGCGCACCTCAATCGGTCGGAAGGATATTATTATTACATGCGGGCAGGGCCTGAGAATTCGTGTAATGTTGTTGCTACAGATATACCTGTAGATACACCTTGATAACGCAAGAGCAACTATTTCGCGTGCCCAGCTTACGTACAAAAATCGTAAGCCGCCACTTTCGCGCTCGGTCCTGTGTATTGCCTGTCGATTCTGTTAGAATCTCACCTTGAAAAGTTAGGTGAAGTGAGCTGTCATTCCATCTGATGCTAATTGATAGACACTAATGACAGCTCACTTTAAGCTCATTTTCTATAATGCATTCCTATATTAATTAATTAATTCCTATATACCTAATTCCTATATATAATGTACTTAAGTAACTTTTTAGACCTTTGTATCCTGCTTATGCGTATGAAGTTTCATTAAAATCGGTTCATTCATTTCGAAAAACAAGGGCTTGAAATTTGTATGAAAATGCCGTACGTCGTAAACGCTCTTAAGACTATCCATCAATCTAAACACTCGCCCTTTGTTACAGGCCGCCCAACAGCCAGAAAAGACATCACCACCAGCCACTTCATCAGCTCCTGCCCCACTACCCATTGTCGTAGCCCCAATCCCACCCCTGCCGGTCCCGTCCCCCACCCCCACCCCCACCCACGCACGGCCAATCACTGCCAGACAGCATAGCGAGCCTGCCCGAAAGGCAGATCCGACTAGTAGAAGAAAACAGCTGCATTGTCTTTATATACCAGGAATTGATGCCTATCCGAAGCTTCAGCCCAGCTTGCCGAGGTGTTGGTCACTTCCTGCTATCGGTGAGTTACTTTACGTACAACGTAGACGCGAGCACATCAAGCTACCCGAAACTGTCAAATTTTCCCAATCAACTTTGAACCTTATGCTTTAGCGATAAAGTTAAATCTATTAAAGAATTTGACAGATTGAGTGGCTTGATGTTCTGTCGCCTGTACCAGTAAGTTACGTTATAATGTTACATAACAGGCTAGAGTTTGTGATGTTTCCCGAAAGATATAACCAAGTTTTTAAAACTCCGATAAGTACCATTGTCGTCTGGCCAAATGTGAGCGTGTTCATATACTACACCACTTCTAGGCGACATGATGTTACGATTATAATTGATACACTGATCACTGGTGGATAAATGTATTAATGCATTATAAAAATGCGGCGCAAGTAACGTGTTGCATTGTCTTAGTTTATCAAAATATCCAGGAATTGAGCAATTGAGGTGTTCGTGCGCAAGTGCAACATTAATGTAGGCACAAAAGAGAAAGGTACAGAAGTCACTTCACTTTTCATACGTACGCTCGGCGGTCGCGCTTGGGTTGTCAACTTTGGCTTATGCACGAAAAACTGTCGTGGTAGTGGCACTCGTATCTAGTTGATTGATTTATTGTTGTAAAGTTGTTAAAGTTTACAGAACAAAAAAGCTTTTTTACAAAAAAAACAACCGACTTCCAAAAATAAACTACAAAGTGATAAATAACTTTTATTTCGGAAGTCGGTGTCGTTGGTTCTGCATATTCGTTTATTGATACCGACTTCCGAAATAAAAGTTATTTATCACTTTGTAGTTTTTTTTTGGAAGTCGATTGTTTTTTTTTTGTAAGAAAGTTTTTATTTTTCACTTTTTAGTGGTAAGAGTTTGAAATGTATCGAAGTTACAATAGCCTAACGTCAACTGCTCATCACCTTTTACAAAATGTTGCTTTTCCCGATGCCGGGACGTTAATTGTTGAGGAGTTCTCCTGGTAAGAACCTGGAGAACTCCACTCCACCACCACACGCATTGTGACGAGCATAAATTGCTTGGCAAACATATTAAAGTAATCGAATCGCAACCCATGAAATATTTATTATTGATTAGTTCCGATGGCCGTCTGTGGTCTTCATCATCAGCTCCACTTTACCAAATGATGATTTCCGAGAGCAAATGCTCAAGTTACTCAAAAAAAATTCCAAATCGCTATAGGTTTGCCAATACAATTTGAGGGTTTCCCTCGACTTCCATGGGGTCCTCTCATCAGATTCCAACTTGCTGACAGTGGGACTACCTTGGGAGTATATCCTTTCAAACAAAAAAATAATTTTCAAAATCGATCTACAGTTGACGGAGAAATCGGTGAACATACAAAAAAAAAACATACGTAAAGTCGAACATATAACCTCCTCCTTTTTGGAAGTCGGTTAAAAACATATTAAACTTTCACTATCGAAAATCCCTAATAACTTCTAAAAGGAATACCTTGTTCACACAATTTATTTTGCCCTATCCGTTTTAGACCTAAACCTATCAAATTACACTAAAAACAACAGAATATCTACACCAGTGATGTTCAAATCCGCTTTAAACTAAAATCGTGTTATAGACTATAAACTATATTTTTCTAGCGCGTTGTTTTATACGCTATCATTATAACACGCTGTTACAAAACATGGCCGCAGTCTGAACGCGGAGACATTATCATTTTATCTGGCAACACGCTAGTTATCTCGCAACGCGCTGTACACGAAAGAATATAATAATATCTCATGAAGCGTTATAGATCAATGAACTTTCCTTCATACTTTCCAGGCTTAGGACTGTCTATAATAAAATTGATTAAATTTTATTATAAAAGTTTTGTGAGACAATTATTATTTATTATAGGCGTATTTACTAAAACTTATTTACAAATCACTATACACAGTTTCACTTTGTCACACAGTAACATCCTACCTAATTACAATTATTAAAAACGAACACACAATATTTACAATAGCACGACGAATGTATGTACGAAACATGAGAATTATTATATTTACAATTACAGTACTGTAGTACTTATATGTTGCACAGTAACAAAATTATTATTTAGAAAAAAACGTGCGAGGGCCGTGTTTGTTTACAAAACAACGCGTACGTAATAACAGGTACCGCGATCCAACCGGCCGACTGCCGCCCGAGTTCACACGACTTCGCCCGAGTGCCCCGACGCGCTGTGACGCTGTGAGTGCAGAGTGAGACTAGTGAGACTATAAAAGTTATAAAACTATAATGCTATCCCGCTCTAGCCTCGCTGTGTACGTTTAGAATATGAGACGCCTAGTTTGTTGAGACGTTATATTTCTAGCGCGTAGTCAGAGTCGGGACAACAAACGCTAGATGCTATAAATAAATAGCGTGCTATTTTTTGACGCTATACGTTTTATTAACCACCACTAATCTACACAAACAAAAAATCATGTTTTCAACTTGCGTAATGGTCTCAAGCGGATGGCACTCACGCTCGCACTGATCCCAACCGATCCGAGATATCGTGTCCGTGAGCGGTGTCTGTGTGCGTTGCTCGAGCGCACTTTGAATGTAGATTGACTTCTGTACTCTCTGTATTTTGTGATTTGGGTGTCTGTTTATACAACGTCCTATTTCGTATTGTATTAGGGGTGCTATACACATATTTGGGTCGGCGTGATATTGCTGAAACATGCCGTTCGACCCGAACAAGTGTGCAGGAGGACGCACAGACAACAGAATTTATTGTAGTATTTTTTAAAACTTGTTATTAAAGGGCTATTATGTGAACGCATCTCAACGTAATTTATTGTTCCCCGCCAGGCTGTCGCGTGCGCTCCCTGCGCGCGCCGCTGCTGCAGCAAGCGTCCTTCGACGGCAGCGGCGGCTCCGTGCGGTACCGCCTCGACGTCATGCGCGGCGTGGGCGCGCGGCACGAGCACGAGCCCGCGCCGCTGCAGCGGGCCTTGAGTGCACCCGTGAGTATCTAGCTACGTCATGCGCGGCGTGGGCGCGCGGCACGAGCACGAGCCCGCGCCGCTGCAGCGGGCCTTGAGTGCACCCGTGAGTATCTAGCTACGTCATGCGCGGCGTGGGCGCGCGGCACGAGCACGAGCCCGCGCCGCTGCAGCGGGCCTTGAGTGCACCCGTGAGTATCTAGCTACGTCATGCGCGGCGTGGGCGCGCGGCACGAGCACGAGCCCGCGCCGCTGCAGCGGGCCTTGAGTGCACCCGTGAGTATCTAGCTACGTCATGCGCGGCGTGGGCGCGCGGCACGAGCACGAGCCCGCGCCGCTGCAGCGGGCCTTGAGTGCACCCGTGAGTATCTAGCTACGTCATGCGCGGCGTGGGCGCGCGGCACGAGCACGAGCCCGCGCCGCTGCAGCGGGCCTTGAGTGCACCCGTGAGTATCTTGCTATGTCATGCGCGGCGTGGGCGCGCGGCACGAGCACGAGCCCGCGCCGCTGCAGCGGGCCTTGAGTGCACCCGTGAGTATCTTGCTATGTCATGCGCGGCGTGGGCGCGCGGCACGAGCACGAGCCCGCGCCGCTGCAGCGGGCCTTGAGTGCACCCGTGAGTATCTAGCTACGTCATGCGCGGCGTGGGCGCGCGGCACGAGCACGAGCCCGCGCCGCTGCAGCGGGCCTTGAGTGCACCCGTGAGTATCTAGCTACGTCATGCGCGGCGTGGGCGCGCGGCACGAGCACGAGCCCGCGCCGCTGCAGCGGGCCTTGAGTGCACCCGTGAGTATCTAGCTACGTCATGCGCGGCGTGGGCGCGCGGCACGAGCACGAGCCCGCGCCGCTGCAGCGGGCCTTGAGTGCACCCGTGAGTATCTTGCTATGTCATGCGCGGCGTGGGCGCGCGGCACGAGCACGAGCCCGCGCCGCTGCAGCGGGCCTTGAGTGCACCCGTGAGTATCTTGCTATGTCATGCGCGGCGTGGGCGCGCGGCACGAGCACGAGCCCGCGCCGCTGCAGCGGGCCTTGAGTGCACCCGTGAGTATCTAGCTACGTCATGCGCGGCGTGGGCGCGCGGCACGAGCACGAGCCCGCGCCGCTGCAGCGGGCCTTGAGTGCACCCGTGAGTATCTAGCTACGTCATGCGCGGCGTGGGCGCGCGGCACGAGCACGAGCCCGCGCCGCTGCAGCGGGCCTTGAGTGCACCCGTGAGTATCTAGCTACGTCATGCGCGGCGTGGGCGCGCGGCACGAGCACGAGCCCGCGCCGCTGCAGCGGGCCTTGAGTGCACCCGTGAGTATCTTGCTATGTCATGCGCGGCGTGGGCGCGCGGCACGAGCACGAGCCCGCGCCGCTGCAGCGGGCCTTGAGTGCACCCGTGAGTATCTAGCTACGTCATGCGCGGCGTGGGCGCGCGGCACGAGCACGAGCCCGCGCCGCTGCAGCGGGCCTTGAGTGCACCCGTGAGTATCTAGCTACGTCATGCGCGGCGTGGGCGCGCGGCACGAGCACGAGCCCGCGCCGCTGCAGCGGGCCTTGAGTGCACCCGTGAGTATCTTGCTATGTCATGCGCGGCGTGGGCGCGCGGCACGAGCACGAGCCCGCGCCGCTGCAGCGGGCCTTGAGTGCACCCGTGAGTATCTAGCTACGTCATGCGCGGCGTGGGAGCGCGGCACGAGCACGAGCCCGCGCCGCTGCAGCGGGCCTTGAGTGCACCCGTGAGTATCTAGCTACGTCATGCGCGGCGTGGGCGCGCGGCACGAGCACGAGCCCGCGCCGCTGCAGCGGGCCTTGAGTGCACCCGTGAGTATCTAGCTACGTCATGCGCGGCGTGGGCGCGCGGCACGAGCACGAGCCCGCGCCGCTGCAGCGGGCCTTGAGTGCACCCGTGAGTATCTAGCTACGTCATGCGCGGCGTGGGCGCGCGGCACGAGCACGAGCCCGCGCCGCTGCAGCGGGCCTTGAGTGCACCCGTGAGTATCTAGCTACGTCATGCGCGGCGTGGGCGCGCGGCACGAGCACGAGCCCGCGCCGCTGCAGCGGGCCTTGAGTGCACCCGTGAGTATCTAGCTACGTCATGCGCGGCGTGGGCGCGCGGCACGAGCACGAGCCCGCGCCGCTGCAGCGGGCCTTGAGTGCACCCGTGAGTATCTAGCTACGTCATGCGCGGCGTGGGCGCGCGGCACGAGCACGAGCCCGCGCCGCTGCAGCGGGCCTTGAGTGCACCCGTGAGTATCTAGCTACGTCATGCGCGGCGTGGGCGCGCGGCACGAGCACGAGCCCGCGCCGCTGCAGCGGGCCTTGAGTGCACCCGTGAGTATCTAGCTACGTCATGCGCGGCGTGGGCGCGCGGCACGAGCACGAGCCCGCGCCGCTGCAGCGGGCCTTGAGTGCACCCGTGAGTATCTAGCTACGTCATGCGCGGCGTGGGCGCGCGGCACGAGCACGAGCCCGCGCCGCTGCAGCGGGCCTTGAGTGCACCCGTGAGTATCTAGCTACGTCATGCGCGGCGTGGGCGCGCGGCACGAGCACGAGCCCGCGCCGCTGCAGCGGGCCTTGAGTGCACCCGTGAGTATCTAGCTACGTCATGCGCGGCGTGGGCGCGCGGCACGAGCACGAGCCCGCGCCGCTGCAGCGGGCCTTGAGTGCACCCGTGAGTATCTAGCTACGTCATGCGCGGCGTGGGCGCGCGGCACGAGCACGAGCCCGCGCCGCTGCAGCGGGCCTTGAGTGCACCCGTGAGTATCTAGCTACGTCATGCGCGGCGTGGGCGCGCGGCACGAGCACGAGCCCGCGCCGCTGCAGCGGGCCTTGAGTGCACCCGTGAGTATCTAGCTACGTCATGCGCGGCGTGGGCGCGCGGCACGAGCACGAGCCCGCGCCGCTGCAGCGGGCCTTGAGTGCACCCGTGAGTATCTAGCTACGTCATGCGCGGCGTGGGCGCGCGGCACGAGCACGAGCCCGCGCCGCTGCAGCGGGCCTTGAGTGCACCCGTGAGTATCTAGCTATGTAGGGTTTTGACTGAGCGTTAGGTCCTGGGTTCGATTCCAAGGTCGAGCAAAATGTTATTGGGAATTTCTTAGTTTAATACCCCCGCGCCTCGGAAGCCTGCTCCTGATCTCTCCCTGCGAGTGTCGGATTCCGTCCCATCGGACTGTGAGTGTAAAGGAACAGAGTGCACGTGTGATTATGCAGACATAGTGCACTACCCAACTAGCAAATAGCCAGGTGCGCAGGAGATATTATATATAATATCTCCTGCGCACCTGGCTATTATAATCTCCGTTGAGATTGCCACCATGACCGAAGTCGATCGGGAGTATATTATGTAGGGCTAGCTACCAGTCTGACCGGACGCAGCTGAATATCAGTATTTTACATGAAGCGACTGCCTGTCTGAGCTCCACAACACAGTTACTTGGTAACACGACACTTTTTTTTAATATTATTCCAGGTACATCGTCTTCACATAATTATGATTATCTAATTGATGTAAACAAAAATAATGTAACACAATATTGTTGCCCATATTTTCAACATGAAGCTAACTTTTGCATGGAGCAACTAGTATAATTCTTTGTTCTTGTAATTTGTGACGTTCAAATGTCGTATTTTAATGGTCTTACTGAAATATACGATTTCACTGCAGGTTGACTTTTTGACAACCTGTAATGACTGTTATAGCCTCAAATCCCTATTTTTTTTAGCTAGTACTTTTTTATCATTGTTATTAATTTGTTTCCCAGAGCCTGTCCAGCTCGTCCAGCGCGCGGGCCCCGCCGGCCCCGCCCGGGTCCCCGCCGGCCCCGCCCGGGTCCCCGCCCGGCGCCACGGTGTCGTCGCGGCTGGAGATCCGCGTGCGGCCGCCCGCCCGGGACGAGCCGCCCACCTCCGGTACAACGTACACATGTTATTATTACAACATATTATTACAACTCACTCATTCGTTTTATCCCAAACTACACTATGACAGCTCGGGATATAATGTTAAGCATTTTAACACGGAATGACAGGGATATTGACACGTAACCTGTTAACCATGGATTCAATACATGACTCTGAATCTCCCTGCGTTGAAATTTAGCGTCGGTAAAAAAAAACAATTGCTTTTCATTTTGACTACGTAGGTATTGCAATTTTCTATGAAACAGCAGATTTTTTTTTTCTTTTGATAACCGACGAAAAACGTCTACGCTAGAGTGTAGAATCATGGGTCAAAAAAATCCTTTCTTCATGTGCTCATCTTCCTTAGAAAATGTAATACTGCAAAGTAAAAATATTGAATTTGAAATTTTTATTAAGTAGAAATGGCATACATTTTGTAATTTCCTTAGAGGACTAAGAAAAGGGGATTGAAGATTTTTATATGGAGGCTGGCATACGTAGTTAAGGCGACTACATGACCTAAAGCGCGGTCACTATCGGACTGCATAGAAAAGAAAGAGATGCGCGATGACACAACGCTGGTAATTTATTGCAAAATATGAAACAATCATCTATTGTTGATTTATCAAACACCAAACAAATAAAAATCGTATACTAAAATTCGGGGAATTAAATTGTCTTTTATATGGTGAAAGTTTTATGAAAATACACCCGATAGTGTTTGCGTGATTATCGTTTTTATGTCCGCGGCAGACATTACTTTAAAAATTAATTACACTATGTTAAAAACATATAATTGCAAATATTCACATATCAAATTACGAAGCAAATGGTCTAGTATAACATTTAGTTTTTTCAAAGAAATCAGTCCGGTCGATTAGACGTGATGTTGAATTTAAAATCATTAGAAGTCGTATATCTGCGCCTTAACAAAATGACGCGAAGGTACAGTCGCACAATTTTTTTTTCAAAGTGGCGGCCACGCATGTAGCAAATCGAAAACTGACATTAATGCAAACAGAAAACATCTTGGGACCAAACCCCGTAAAGCGTCACGTTTCCGAGATATGAACGTTCAAAGTTGATCACGTGACATCCATCTTTTTTTAACTTTCTTACATTTTGTTGCATAGATGTATGATTACTTTAAACTTTCAGAGTGATTATTTCTAAAACCTAAGCAACATTCGCGCCATTTTGAAAAAAAAAAAACAAAATGGCGCGGCAAGGTATGCCAGGCTCCATATAAAAATCTTAAATCCCCAAGGTCCTTAGTGGACTAAGGAAATTTCCCCCCTCTTGTTGCTGTACAATATAGAGCATTGTGAAGTAAATAAAATTAATAATGTGTGATGTTGCAGTGAAGATTCAGTCGGTGGTCAGCGGCGAGACGCGACCGAACCACGACGAAGCGTCGGTCTACTACGACGCGACGGAGCATCACCGGGACAAACGGTAACTATAAAATAATAAAAATAAAAAAACTTTATTCAGTTCAGAAAAAAACACAGTACAATTAAAAAATAAAGACTAGTAGTAAGTAGTTCACAAGGAGCCTTAGATGATAGTTTTTACAAATTCCCTGGACCCCACACTAGGATTCCCTGTGTCGTAGGGTCCAGTCTCTTCCTTAGTAAGGCAAACATTTTAATTTATGAGCTTATGTGTAGTAATTATTTCGAAGAAAAATTAAACAATAGAAACAAAAAAATAAAAAAACTAACTAACTAAGATTATCTTGTTGTAGAAAGACGGTTTAATAACAGAAGTATAGGTGCTTTGACAGGGTGTTAGTGTGTGTGTACTGTTGTGTGTGTGTTATTTGAGGAGTGTATGTGGTGTGTGAGGGGGTGTATGTGATTTTATAGGTCGGATATTATGTCTGTATGTGCAAAAGGTCTTCCGTTTGGTCATAATTTTTGGGGTGCAGCCATTTAAATATTGCATTTTTACAGCTGGTGTATGTTAAGTTGAGTATAGTTATATTATGGGAATAGAATTTAGAATAGAGATAAGACCCAAGAAATGCAAAAGATCTGCGTGCAAAAGAAGAATGCACTCTTGGCCGATCCCACTTTAACGTTCTGGATGAATGGCGGGCAAGTTTTTTGGCATGCCTATGGAAGCGTAACAGTGTCGAAACAATAAACAGCTGCCTTACGCGGAGGAGGCTACATTCTGAGTAAAGTGCATCAGTAGAATATCGCCAGGGTTTTTTGTAGGCTATTTTTAGAATAGCTCGCTGAGCTCGTTCCAGCGCAAGCAGATTGGTTTTGTTTGCTGCTCCCCAGACTGATACACAGTAACTTAAAATTGACTGGCACAAGGTATAGTAAACAATACGGATAAGTTTTGGTTCTGCGATAGACTTTAATTTTTTGAATATGTGCGAGAGTTTTCTAATACGCTTCACGAGTGCATCAATATGCGCTTTCCATGTTAGATGTTTATCAATTAATATCCCTAGGTATTTTATACACGGAACCTGTTCAATTTGCGCGCAGAGACAGCTCTCATTACTAACACTGCCACATACATGGATCTTTATTTTCAGTTCTTCGTCAGGTGCAGAGCGATCAGTAATGCTAAAACTCACCGACTTGGTTTTGCCGACATTTAAGGTCAACAAATTATTCTGCAGCCAGTTAGCAACCCTCCCAAGTCCCTCCTGAGCTACACAAACGACATCACTCCAGGTTTTTGCATGAAAGATTATTGCGGTATCATCCGCAAAGGTAAAGACGCTGGCATTATGGAGTTCAAGAGAGCATAGGTCGTTAATGTAGATCAGGAACAACGTAGGGCCTAAGACACTACCTTGCGGTACGCCGTAGCCCACATCCGCAAATTCACTGACGTGCTCACCAATACGAACGCGTTGTTTTCGTTCTCCTAGATAGGACCTAAACCAATCCAGAGCTAGGCCCCTGATCCCGAGAGCCTCGAGTTTTTTTAGCAGGATCGGCCGGGAAACTGTGTCAAAAGTTTTTGCTAGATCCAGGAAGACGCCGACGCATCTTTGTCCTTTATCCACTTTGCTAATAGCAAAATCAACAAGCTGCGTAACGGCATCCTCCGTGGACCTGCCAGCCCGAAATCCGAACTGATTCCCGGCCAATAAGCTGTTTTGTTCAAGAAACTTAAGTAACCTTACATTAATCACCTTTTCAATTACCTTAGTAAGTGGACTCAAAAGAGAAATGGGCCTATAGTTTGCTGGTTCGCATGACTGGCCTGATTTTAATATTGGTATGACGTTGGCTATCTTCAGGTCGTGAGGTACCATGCCCGAGGATATGCTCAGGTTGCAAATGTATGTTATAGGGCTTGCTATTACATGTTTGGTCTGTTTTAGCATATCGTTGCTAATATTATCTTGTCCAATTGCTGTACTAGATTTTAGTGTACTAATTAGTTTAATTATTTCAATTTCATCTGTTGGTGACAAAAATAGCGAATCTGGTGAGGTGTTTCCTGATTGGCTTGTGTTATTTGCCAGTTCAATTTCTGTTTTTCCTAATCTACTAAGTACCTCACTTGCCAACTGATCGCCAATGGAGCTAAAGTAGTGGTTTACTACATTCAATGACTCTACACAATTAGGTTTAATTTTGAGTAAGTCTTCGTTTTTGTTGGCAACCTTTTTAATGTTACAAATACTTTTAATTGAGTCCCATGTTTTCTTAATATTATTTTGGTTTTCAGTTATGAGTTTTCGATCGTATTGTTCTTTTTGTTGCTGTAATATATTTATACAGTAATTTCTGTATAATCTGTATTTTTCCTGTAAGTACGTCATCATTTTCTCAATTTATTAGTCGTCGGCGCAACATGTCTCCTTCCATAACCTTCATCATGATCCGCCTGCCTTTTCTCAACTATGTTGGCGTAGGCTTCCAGTCTAACCCGATGCAGCTGAATACCAGTATTTTACATGGAGCGACTTCCTATCTGACCTCCACAACCTTTACTGGGTAATACGATACCCCTTGGTAAGACTGGTTGTCAGACTTTCGGGCTTCTGACTACCCGTAACGACTGTCAAAGATCCACGAATGAGAGCCAAGAACAACAGCTTAACGTGCTTTCCGAGGCACGGAGACTGGTTTCGATGTGTAATTTTGGTCACCCGTCCATGGACCAACCTCCGCAAGCGTAGCTTAACCTGATCGATCGACCCGTGCGGCTTTTATTACTTAGCCACGAGTCGATATTTTGTTATTATAATTTTGATTTAGTCTTTTCCACAACCGTCATCTCAATATATTTCAGATAAATTATGTACAGTCAACAAAAGAGATAAGTATGCAGGATCGTCCGATATAGTTGAAGTTTAAAAATTAAAATTAAATTAAAATTGTCTAGCCTTTCAGTTAACTGCCTAGCCTTTTAACTAAACGACTTTCGTTCAACTAGTGGTCTGAATTATATTCAGCGAATGCGTTTAATAAACTGTCTGGCTGATCTTAGGCCATTTTATATAATAGGGTGAAAAATTGAGGGGAAAAAAAAGAATAGAACCATGGGTAATCATTAAAACAACTGTTATTTAAACATTAGAGGGTTAAAAAACAAAATTGGTCGGTTATTTATTATTACAATGTCAGTACAAAAAATATTCAAGTAGGTACCTAGTGTAATAAATGAGTTGCCAGTAAAAATATTAGACAAAGTACTTTCAAGTTTGCACAATACTAAGAACACCGTTTTGTTTAGGCGGTACATTACTTTTTAACCGACTTCCAAAAAGGAGGAGGTTATTTTTTCGACTTTATGTATGTTTTTTTTTATGTATGTTCAACGATTTCTCCGTCAATTTTGAATCTATAAAAAAAATTTTTTTTTTTGGTTGAAATGGTATTCTCTCGAGGTGGTCCCATTGTCATCGAGTTGGAATCTGATGAGAGGATCCCATGGAAATCGAGGGAAACCCTCAAATTTTGTAGGCAAACCTGTAGTGATTTGGGTATTTTTTAAAGTAACTTGAGCATTTGCTCTCGGAAATCATCATTTGGTAAAGTGGAGCTGATGATGAAGACCACAGATGGCCATCGGAACTACTCAATGATTAATATTTCACGGGTTGCGATTCGATTATTTTAATAGGGTTGCTAAGCAATTTATGCTCGTCACAATGAGTTTGGTATGTGGACGTTAATTTTTGAGGAGTTCTCCTGGTTCTTACCAGGAGATACCAGGAGAACTCGTCAACAATTAACGTATCAGCATCGGGAAAAGCCATATTTTGGTAAAGGTGATGAGCAGTTGACATAAGGCTACTGTAACTTAGTTAAATTATAAACTCTCCCACTAAAAAGTGAAAAATAAAAGTATTTTTTTTGGAAGTCGGTAGTTTTTTTTTTGTAATAAAGTTTTATAATAGAGTATTATTGTCTTTGATTTCAGTTCATCCACCCGCAGCGGGGAGAAGAGTCAGAGTCCAGCGGTGGAGAGGACACGGTTAGACGCTATACCGGACAGGTAGGGTACTCTAAATACTTGTATTTACTGCAGTTTTTCTTGAGTGTCGAACATTGGTGTGTATGAGACATGGGGAACAAGCTGTCAAGTTCGCTCATCCTCCATAGTCCAGATAGGATCCTTCTATCGGACGAGTGTCCGTGTGTGGTGGGCTACTTTTTGACGTGTGATGTCGGGACGTTGTATATTTGCAAGACGGGCGGTAAACTATGCATGCGCGATGCAGGATTTTGCGTGACGTCAGATCAAAATAAATTATCATCAAATCATTATTTTTTGGAAATCGTATCCCATCACTTATGCTGAGTTTCCCTAGCTAATTTAATTTGACCCTGTATAACCAATTAGCATCATTGGGGGGTAATTTTTTTTTAAATAATATGACTGTACTTGCGCTTGATAGGTACACACTTTTATTCGGAACTGTGATGTTTCATTATTAAAACACAACTTTTTTAAAGGAGATAGCGTTTAATTTTTTTTTCTTGTTTTTATAGGAGCATCATAGCAATTAATAAGAAAGAAATCACCAACGCTGGCGGCGACGGATCACAGAGTTTGCGAGATGTAAGTGAATTTGTGACTGATGTGTGTATTGTAGACTATAAAGGCGGATACAGACATTACGAGGCATGCGCAGCTCAAGGCGCTCATCGCACCTGTCCACGTGCTAATTTCTTTTTCTTGTCCCCAGCGATCCACAGGCAGTGCCAGTACATCCCGCATCCCGGTAGCCTGCGGTGCAGAACAGCGACTAGCCAAGTGCGCCAGCTGGAGCGGGGACGGACCCTTGTCTCCCGACGTGGCGGATCTTACGCCCGGTTAGTACATACACGGACAGTTCAACCAGAAAATGTTTGCGCTTCGATAATCTTCGGGTTCCCAAATTAGGACGAACGTAACCTAACCCCCCACAGAGAAAAAGTTTCTCCGCAGCCACATTGGTACTTAAACCTATTCTTTTTCTAAATTACTCCCCTCCCCTCTCGCTTCCTAGACTCGTAACATAATAAAGACCTGCAGTTTTTCCTCAACAGCACTACGCAGGCGTCGCCAGAACGCGGGTGACAAGTACGCCGTAGACCCCGCGCGGGAACTGAACCTGCGGTTCGCGCGCCCGAGGCACCGACAGCCGCCGCACCATCACTCTAGGTAAGTGCCAGCACAGACCGTGCGTCTTGTCGCTGCGTCTAGTCGCTGCGACTAGACGCAGAGTTGTCGTTTGTATTTGAGTCTTGTCGCTGCAATAAGACGCAAATTTGTCGTTAGCATTTGCTTCAAAGCTGTCGTTTGCGTCTGCGATTAGTAGTTAAGATATACTTCGTGCAGGAAGCGATGATTTTCTTTGACTATCATGAAAACAACGACATCAAACGTATCGATGCATGTTGAGATTCACAATACAAACATGCACCGTCCTTGCTTCCGACTGCTGTTGATTGTTGTGCATCTAGGCGCTGCGAGTACACGTAGCGAGAGCATGCGACTAGCCTACCATTGCGACTCTCAACTCGACGGCAAGTGAGAACTTCTTCTTGCAAGAACAATACCAGCCTTTACTGTTCCACTGCAAATCAAAGTCCTCTTCTCATATAGAGAAGGCACGAGCATTGATCACCATGCTTGCTCAAGACGGGTTGGCAAGAACAAAATATTAAAATTGTCTGCTGCAGCCTGTCGTTGCGTCTAGTACCCAGTGTCGCAGTCGCATGTCGCGTAGTGTATGCCATGTGTAATGAGCGAGAATAGCTCAACCTACAGGGTGTTAGGCGGAGGGTTAGCCAAACAAGGGGGGTTCGCAGGTAGACCCATTTACGACCTGCATATTTACTTTAAAGACCCTAAAGGTTCATAATTTTTTAAATCAGGTTTTTTTTAGTTTTTCTAGAATTTCCACACCTGTAACATTTCTTTTATGCCTGTTTAAGTTTTTTTTTTTTTGTGTTTTTGGTGTATGATGCCATCTTTGGTCTAGCAAAGGCAATGGTATTTTTATACAGGGTTATAGTTGGGTAATTATTTGTACAGGGTTAAATTTAGGTTTTTATTATACAGGGTTATACTCGGTTTTTTTTTTAGTAGGATTATACTTGGGTGTTTCTTATACTGGGTTAAATTTGGGTATTTATTTATACAGGGTTATACTTGGGTAATTTTTTAAATAGGGTTTTATATGGGTTTTTTTGTAGAGGATTATACTTGGGGTTTTTTTTCTGCGTTATATTTGGGTAATTTTTATACAGTACTTTATACTGGTTTAGGTTTTTGTACAGACGCCAGCACATCAAGCTACTACAATCTGTCAAATTTCTTTGATAGATTTTCAACTTTATCGCTAAAGTATAAGATTCAAAGTTGATTGGGAAACTTTGACAGTTTCGGGTAGGTTGATGTGCTGGCGTCTTGTACAAGACAACTCGAGTAATTTTTTGTGGCGGGTTTAACTGGGGTACTTGTGCACACAGCCGCAGCACGTCGCGCGGCGTGCCGGCGCTGCTGCTGGCGTCGCCGCCGGCGTCGGGCTCGTCGTCGTCGGGCTCGCCGCCGCCCGCGCCCGCGCCGCCCGCGCCGCCTGCGCCCGCGCCGCAGCACAACGCGGCGCGGGCGCGACGCTTCCGCCCGCTGTCCATCGCGCCCTAACACGCGCGCGCCACGTGAGCAGACTAGCTGGCTACATGCAAACACGACCATACTACATATTTTGAGTTTATTGAAAAAGCGTATTTATTCAAATTACTTTTTTTATTCAAACGAATGAAATATGTAGAAGGTTCATGACTTGACCTATAGGGGGTCGCAATTGCATTTCCTCTCCACTATCACGCCTTAAACGAGTCACCCTGTATATTGAGTTGAAATTGAAAAAAAAAAAACATTTTGTTTTGTAAATATTGAGTTAATTTTAAAAAAGCGGTGCGTTATTTATTTTATCGCGTGTGTTTTTTATATGTCTGTCTGGTACTTCATAGACTAAATTGGAATCATTTAATACTGCCAAACGGCTCGTTCATCTCAACTGTAAGTAATATTAACTTAGTATTTTCATAATTGCCACTGAACGTACCACATGAGGCACCTAAAAAACATCACTAGAACATTAATTTGCTATAAATGCTTGATATAGTGTTGTATCTCTTAATTATTTATTAGTTACATTTAAAATGCCACGTTGACACTAAAAGCGTCCGCGTGCATACAAAGTGACATTGAGTAGGTATACATTTACATTATGCCATACACAACTTCGGCTGTTAGAAAGAGATGATCGGAAAACTTCGGATTTGTAGAGCGCTATCTGTCTCGAAAATAAATCTTTTATAATAGAAATTGAGCTGTCATTCATGACAACCAGTCTTACCAGAGGCGTGTTACGCATTGACTGGGTTGTGGAGCATTTAAACTACTAGTATTCAGCTGTATTCGGTTAGACTGGAAGCCAACCTCAGCGTAGTTGAGAAAAGGCTTTATTTTTTATTAAAATAGTCGTTTAGTTTTATATTAATTAATTATGTGGTTTAAAAAGCTCTCTATATTATTATATGTTTAAGTTATTCGAGGATATGGATAAATCATGACAACGACAGAGACCGCGCTAGACAAATACGATCTCATACCGACCATCTTTTTCTAATAGCCGAAGTTATATGGTTGTACGATGTAGATAAAGTCTCATTGAATATGGAGATAAAAAAAACAAGGGAAAATGTATAAAAGTCACTTTTATTGAATCGATTATGCTTAGAAATGTCAGTAAAATGTATCTTCTGTCCAGGGTGTGCCCCGCGTGCATTTAAGTAGGGCTTCCTAAAATCAACAGCTACATAAAGGAACTGCCACTAACACCACGCTTTGTTATAGGATTGGTGGTCACATATCAATGAACGTAGTAAACTCGTCCTATTCTTTCGTACTGTGTAACGTAAAAAAATGTCGAGGACTGCCTTAGAAACCGCCAGGGCTTTGAAGGCAGTTAGTGACAGAATTTTATTGGTACTACCAGGTCTAGATGCTGCCTCGTGCTGTCGTTGATAACATTTTATTGGCTTTTCTAAGCAATACCGACAGCTAAAAGTGATATTATCTATACAAGTGTGAGATGATGGTATCTCGCTTGGCAAAAAAATGGTGATCCAAGGACGGTGATTCTCATTATAGTAATAATTTCAAGCTGCAACTAATTGCTTGGAATGCAACGTGCTGCAATATCTATTTTATCAATAACAAAAGGACACATCCTATTTCAGGAAGATTAGTCAATAGAATCTGTTGTCGAGTGTCAAGTGAACTTATGTGATTGGTTGTTGTTGTTGTTGTTGTTCAACAATTAGAATAGGTAATATGAGAGGCAGACAGCAGATTTACTTGAATTAATTCAGAAACTCGGGTTAGATATGTGTTTTTAACTAAAATGTCACTTAAAACATGCATTCACACTTGGTCAGTGCGTGTTACTCAGTTTTAGTGAAAAGATGTTTTAACAGCTGTTTAAACGATTTTAGTAACTAAACACTATGTTTGCGTAAAAGTGGTTTTAAACTCAAATGAAAATGTTATCGTAATAACAAGTTACGTTAAATATTGTCGAAGTAAGATTTGAATCGAAGACCTTTCATATCTCAAGTTGAAATCTTAGCTACTGAACTTTTAAGTGATATAGTTTTCGTTAAAAACGCATATTTAAGATATACAAATTGTTTGGTTGGCTAATGTTCATTCTTGAAGGGTAAATGGAGCTGGTTAAAACAGGTAATTTTAACCCAGAAGTATTTATGCACTGAATCTCAATTTTAATGATGAATGCAGATGAGCCAATTACAGGGACTTTTGGTCAGTTGTTGTTTGCAGTAGTCAGTTTGAATCAATATTTATGATCCTAAGGAACAGCTAATGTCCTCGAAAAATACTTGCAAAGCGATGACATACATACACTTGCCATCTCCCCACGGAGATCGAGCGCCACCTGCAACGATCCTTACGTATTCTCTTGCTTCAATTCATTTTGGGTTCAAAACGTATTAAGGCCTGACGCCGTTTAAGAATTGACATTACAAAACCTAACTGTATAATAAAATTGTTACCTAAAAAAAAAAACGAGCATGTCGTGTACAAAATTCGTTTCTACCCTCTTAACAAAAAAAGTTATAATATTTTACAAAATGGGTGCAACATAGTTCAAAATTTGTTAATATATGTATGTATCGGCTGATTGGAATATAATATTTTAATACTTCTCTATCCTTTACGTCGGTATATCGATAGTTTGAAGAGTATCGATATATCGATGAAACGGTGGGATAGCGTAATTTTTAAAATACTTAGATATGGTTAAGGTATAATAATGTTTATGCTTTTGAACGTATCGACTGGGCTATATTGTTATTGTTTCGAATGGTCGATTATTTTGTGTTTTAATCTGTACACTACTTTAAGATGTTGGTTTAACCACTTAATCCCGACGTGGTATTAAGCTACGCTTCAGATTCGCATCAGATTAAGCTACGCTTGCCGCGGTTGCTCCGTGGATGGGTGACCATCTTTACATACCAAGACCCCTCCGTGCCTCGGAAAGCACGTTAAGCCGTTGGTCCCGGCTGTCATTCGTGGGTCTTTAAGTCGTTACGGGTCGTCAGAAGCCCGAAAGTCTGACAACCAGTCTTGCCAAGGGGTTTCGTATTACCCAGTAACTGGGTTGTGGAGGTCAGATAGGGAGTCGCTCCATGTCAAATACTGGCACTCAGCTGCGTCCGGTTAGACTAGAAACCGACCCCAACATAGTTGGGAAAAGGTTAGGCAGATGATGACAATAAAAAATCAATTGTGTCTCATTAGCGGTGATTAAGCGGTTAAAAACTATTCTCAAGTTGATATCAAACATAACATAACGCCTGGAATTCTCGTAGAGCAATGCGGGTTGCCGACCAAGAGCTAAGCTAAGTTAGTCTAGCTTAGCTCGCATAGCTAAGGTCATTTTTCATACTTCTACCTATTTTGCGGTCTATACACTAGTATGAAAAACTACATTAGCTGTGCGAGCTAAGCTACACTAACTTAGCTTTAGCTCTTGGTCTTCAACCCGCATTAGGCAGAGGTGCACCGTTAGTACACCCTAATTTTGCTAGTTACGTTCAAGTCCCATGCAACACGGGGCGAACCTGCTGCCAGTAACCAGCCACAAATTCAGACTCCAGGCTTATACTGAGAAATTTCAGATGCAAAAACTCAATAACACTTTTCCCGACCTGGAACTCGAACACGCGGGACCTCATGCTCAACAGTAACACTTGCAGATCACTAGACCAAAGAGGCAGCGAAAGTTACAAAAAAAAAAACATGATTTAAGTACTCTCAAAAGATTCACAGATAATCTATAATATTAGCATATCAGCCTATTTACCTCTTTTACATATCCCCATATCCCAAGGATAAGACAGCCTGTAGCAGTCCGATACTGGACATAGGCTCTCCCTAATACCGTCATATTGCAAAAATAATTGTTAATTATGATAAAAACACAAAATAAATCGACATTTTAAAACATTAACAAAACAGAAAACAAAATGTAATAGATACAGAATGTATTTGTAAATGATTGTCACAAGTTTATGTTGTAATAGTTAATAAACAGGGCATTGTGAAGCGATGTTACATTTTAAAGGGTAAAAAGGGGTCATTTTAACCCAAGGCAAAACCACCTTGAATACTCCCTCTAAAACTGACATCACTACAAACCACCCTGTATATATCGCTCAGAGAGAAAGTGAAAATATTAGTTTAAAATCCTACTCAGTGGTGTTAGTACTATTACATAAGTACTGCACATATCATCACGCCTGTGTCCTCCAAAGGGCAGGCAAAGGTGTCTAGTACGCCCACATTTTGCTAATTATTTAATAGTACTGCACTATCAAATAATAATAGTATGGACGAGTTTAAAACGAATCTATCAGGCGTATGTTTAGTTTGATGATCTCGGCACGACGTTTTAAATGATATTATTGTAATACTGTTTGGGTAACTGGCAACACAAGCTTCATAGACAACATAGAACGATTAAAAAGTTAAACTATCTATGATTAGGCAATAGAAGAGAGTAACATAAAATCACGCCTGTATTTCTCGAAGGTAAGCAGAAGTGAATAGCCAAGGGCTTGTTATGTGATAAATATGCGGATATTGCGGAGGGCGAAGGCCTAGGACTTAGAAAGCAGAAATGAACTGACGGATACCTGGTAGCACTCTGACGTTTATTTTACAAGTCAAGATGACATATAAAAACCATAGATAAAACAAACTAAACAACATTATGAAATGTGTTGCCAGTCTATTGAATATTATAATAATATCAATATGTGTGATGTGGTTTGTGTGCGGGTGTATACAAACAGTTTATAACATCGCGGCTGCATTCCCCGCGAGGGTGGGCACAGGTGTATATTGGACTCTTTCGTCACCTATATATAAGTAGGTATTCACAGGCACACAACTCTCACACGATACTGTATAAACGTATATATATAAATAAATATATATATATTAAGTAGACGCCATCGCCATTCAATTCTAGTCTTGCTGCTTAGTTACTGCTATGTAATGATTATTATTAAAATATTAATAGAGATAAGTATTACGATATTATTAAATATAAAAAAAAGATATCTGAAGCTGGGCTCAGCTTCGCTCTTGTCTTAAGTGTGGAGCACACTTGTAACACGCTCACACTGTCGTCGCGTGTCACAAGTGTAGCCTGACTTGTAAAGGAACACACTTGTGCCACGTTAGGGCGAAAGCGCCAGGATAGTCCGTGAAATTCAAATTTTGTTACGTTTTTTTTTGCAATGCAGCTCAGTATTAGGTTGTATATTAATCAAAATATGATTTGCGCTTGTATCTTAAATGTATTTACAGGATTATAGTAATTAAAATCGTTAATTCATCCATCCCTCCAAGTTCGAATTAATCTATTGAATGACTATGTCATCATGAAATCATGTATCGTGTTGTATTGATGCTTTTAATGATTATAATTATATTTAAAACAACATTTTATACAGCGCGAATTATATTTTGTTCAACATTTAACCTAGGCTGTCACTGATCTGCAAAAAACGTATGGAAATTTGAAAGTTGCGGGCTACGGTAGCTCATCACCTTTCAACAGTGTCGTCGGGTGAGACAAGTGTAGCCTACAATGTCGTCTCGATTCGCAGACCCGCTGCCGTCTCACGATCGTACGTTAATATATATAAACTAAATCATACATGTATCTAATAGGCCCGATGCCACTCGCACGCCTAAATATAATGTTAATTTGCCATTTATTTTATATCTACCGAATGCACAATGAACTTTAATAAAAGGTAATTGTCCTTGTTTAAGTGTTTTATTTATTTATTTGCAAGAATCGAACATTTTATATCTAAATATTAAAGTAGAAAAAAAAGTAAGGACTATTTTCATCTTGAGCATTTTTACAAGGTTTTATTTAACTTGCAATGTATGTATGTGACCATGTTTTTTCGGGTGGAACCTTGCAACTCAATTTTGAAGCAGATATCTTAAAACGAGTGAGCTGAAATTTTTACTGTTACAGCGAAAGTCTACAATTAACCCCACGGAGATTGAATAGCCAAACATCATATTATTTTTATAACAAGTGTTTAAAAATAATTGCCATGATAAAAATAAAACTACCGTTTTAGAAAAAAGCAAGAAATATTTATTACGCGTTTTATTACAGATTAAACCAAAACGCAACTGTTATTATCTAAACAAAATAAATTTTTTGTTGTCCTTTTCATTAATATAAGCAGATTTTACTTCATAACCATAATCTTACAACAAATGCCTGAAAGTCGGCCCCCCACATAGTTGCGAAGAACTGATCCGTTTTTAGAAGAGCAGTTCCGCCATAATTTTGACCAGTTTTTGTTTTTGACATAAAGCTGTCAAAAAACGCTCTGTATTTGGACAGCCATTGTGTGACCGTTCACGGCTATCTTAAGAAATCAATGCTTTAGCAGATGATGAGAGCCACAGGACAAAACGGTATATTCCCGATGTCCACCACCTGTTTGGCCACCACTGGGGGACACTTCATGGTTTGAATAGGTCGAATCTGTTCCAAAAACGAATCGGGGAACCCCCGACTTCACGTTGTCTTTTGGCTGCTACCCCTAGTGTAAAAAAAAATCTGCTGATCCCTACATTTATGTTCGTATAACTCGTCAAAATGTAGGGAACAGTTGATTATTTTTTCATGATTTCCGTGTTGGTCCCATAGTAAAAGTTGTTCATAATGATGAATACAATGACCCCTTTTAAGGATTAAAACGATCAAAATGTAACGGTGCATAAAAACTGGAGGCGCAAAGGGACAGCGACCCTCGCCCGCTGTAACAAAAGAAGATGAAGATTGTAAGACTATCTTTGCATTGTATAAACTCAATTTCCTTTATATTGTATAATTGCATAGCACAAATGTGAGTTCTATGTACTGTAGTGCTACCATTTACCGGGTAATGATAATAATGTCTTTCATTGACTTGAATGTGCCCTGGCGGCTGATAGTATGTCATGCTCACTAAAATGTCTCGCTGACGGTGGCGTGTGTGTTGGATCATTTAGCTCCCTTTAAAATGGTTGAGCTGAATGGTGCTGATCTATGCGTCATGTTCGTGAACGGGCGCCGTCAGTTGGGACTGGTCATCACTTGGCTGCCTCGGCTTATTTTTAATTATTTTACTTTTGGATTATTGTTTTGTTAAGTACTATTTGCTGTACTCTGGACACTTGAACGCGTACGTATATTTTTTTTTTTTACATCGTTCTCACATATAATTATAAATTCAACATTAATGATGTAACTAATATTTTTGTAAAATATAATTTAAAAGAGTGTCCATGGAGTTTCTTGCCCGTTCTTCTCCATAGGTACCTACGCTTTGGAATGGGCAACTAGCTTCATATTTTCTGACTGACCTATTGACAATTCAAAAGTGCCTGTAAATGGTTTAATTGAAATAAATGCTTTGAGTTTGAGTTTGAGTTCAAAGCATAGGCAGCCGTGCGAGCCGTAGCGGCGGAGGCTGCAGCAAGCCGAAAATGCAGAGGTGAGCTGAGGTGCCTATCCTTTGTTACGTAAGGGCGGAGGGGTGTTGCACTTCCCGCAGCACCGGATGATGCAGAAGCAACTTTAAAGTGTTTTGAGGTTAGGTTACAATAATTTGTCCCCATGTTGTGGACATCGAGAAAAATCGAAACAAAACTAGTCATAGCTACAATTATACAAGTCCGTTACTAGTTTGTTGTGCAGAATTCATGATGGCAGCAAAATCTTTTACTTCTGGTGAATCCAGCATGTCCTCCAACGAAATATTCTGTTCTCTTATATTCTGGATGATGTCCTGACTGCAAATTTTATCTCCTACAGGTATTTTTAGAGATTCAATCTTATTATCAGCTACAATGACTGGATTATGACTAACGTCACTGTGGCGTCTTTTCACGTGATTATCCAAAAGAGACTTTCTCACCGATTTATAATCACAAAACTTACATTTAAAAGGTTTGTTACCCGTATGTATGGTTTCATGACAAAGTAAGCTCTCTTTTCTCGTTGCCTTATAATCACAAAAACGACATTTTAAACCATTCCCCATATGCATTGTAGACACATGTTTTTGAATTTCATACTTATGTTTACACGAGTAATTACATTCACTGCATTTGTGCGGGTAGTGGCATTTTTGATGTGTAACAAATTGACATTTGAATAGTGTTGTAAAAGGACATTCCGGACATTTCAACTCTGCTTCAGATTGGCTGCGTTTATTGTGCAAAGCAATTTGGTCTTTAGTTTTTGTAGAGAACTCACAGTTGACACATTTGTAGGGACGGTTCTCATTCCCAGTATGATGTCTTTGGAAATGACGTTGTACGGATGCTTTGAATCGAGATGTGTATTTGCACATTACGCATTGGTACGGCCGGTCTTTAGAGTTAGATTCAATGACTCTAATACTCTTCCAATCTATCTCACAGTTTGGATCCAACATGTAATTATTACATTTCTCATGAACACTTAAATTTGCCTCATCAATTTGATTCGCTGTCGGTTCAAATTCAGGGAGATCATATTCACCGCTGGTTTCGTTCAATTTGAAGTCAGGAGCTTCCTCATAATGCATAGATTTATGTTTTTTTGATTCACACATGTACATTGTTTCAAATTCGCAGCTGGAACATTTTATTACATTAGTCTGTTTGCTTCTCCGTTTATGAACATTCAATCTCCATCTAACTTTAGTTGAAAAATCACACAGATCACATTTGTTCGCTTTCTCGGAGACTTCATTATGTATCTTGGCGAGATGCCTCGAAATATGTCCTTCATACTTAGTCACAAAGGGGCATTTATCACATTTAAAAATTGCTTCTTGCTTGTTATGTACCTTACTATGCTTCATATAATTATGCCTGTACGCAGTGGCATAGTTACAATGCTCGCATTTGTACTGCTTTTCCAACTTATGCTTTCTTTTATGGGCCTTTAAATTCCATTTGAAGTACGTATTGTATGGGCATTCGTCGCATTTGAAACTTTCAAGTTTATCATGTAACGCCTTCAACTCATGTTGGATCATCATATGCCTTTGCAAAGATGTTGGATACTTTGTGGTGTAATCACATATATCACACGAAAATGGTTTAGAGTTGGTGTGACCTAATACATGAAGGTTCAGGCAGTTTTTGTAGATGGTTGTGTATTCACAAGAATCACATTTTAGAGTTTTTTTTATGCGATGCGTCGGTGTCTTCTTTTTTATGTACTTTCTGGAATGAGATTGATATGTTAGAAAATGTTTTAAGCTTATAAAAAAAGAGAAATCATTTAATTTTGTTTCTTTTTAGAACCGGAATTGAGAGAGATTGAAGGAGGTCTTTGCCAAAGAGCACACACCGATATTATTATTTTTTTTACTACAACAGCTCTCACTCTTAGAAAAGGCTATAAATAAATAAATATTCTTTAAACCGAAACCGTAACCGAACCTTCGGCTCCCCTTCTAGTTTCTGTAATAGAAACTTATGAAGTTAAGAAAAAATTTGTTAAAATAAATGACAATACTTTCTGAGAACCGTCGTTTTTCGTCGATTGTCACAAATAATTGGACGAGGGTGATTTTGCATGATACCTAGTTTTGCCAGATTTTGTGTGAAAAACTGTCAAAATTTCAACTTTGACAGTTATTTACTACCTAAATTAAATAAGGGTACTGTTAGCACTTGCGAATAGCGATGTAGTTTTCAGATGCTCGATTCAACTCTTAATGGTGCTCCCACACTGCTGTTATAAAATGTTTACTAACATTACCTAACATGAAAACCTTTCTGATTTCGGAAAACCTTTTTGATTAAATGTATTAGATCACAATTATAGGTTTAAAACCCTAAGATATATTGCTCCAATAAATGTTAATAAGAAATCAGGCTCTGACAGAAATTTATTAAATGAAATATAGATCTCTATAGCCCAATCTGTTATAGCCTACTGTATACCCATATGGGGCGGCGCAGCAAAATCAAAGTTTATACATGTGGAACGAGGACAACGTGCAGTAATAAAAATAATGTACTTCAAAAGGATCTCATACCCTACTGAAAGTCTCTATCAGGATAGTGGATTGCTTTCTGTTAGAAAGTTATACATCATAAACACCGTTCTAAAAAAACATAAGAATCTACCATATGATCCAAATAAAATAACAAGAAGACGTAAAGATCTCATAACACAGGTTCCACAAACTAAAACTAAATTTGCTGCCATTCAGTACAGTAAACTATCATGTCAACTTTATAACAGGATTAATAAAAAGATATATATACACAATAAACAATTACACGAGTGTAAAAAAATTGTAACAGATTGGATAAAGACACTAAATTATGTGGACACTGAGGAACTATTGCAACACACAAAATGATACTCACATGCAGACACCTACACACATGCATGCGCATACACACACCCTCACACACACACACACACACCCTTACACACAAACACCCTCACAGACACACAAACACCCTTACATACACACATACACACTTATTCGCATACTGTTTATATCTAAGGTACCTACTAAAAAAAAAAAAAATTGTATACTGCTGTGGAAGAGCGGAGTCTCCTAATACAGGCATTACTTGCTTAACAGGAGGCTCCAATCACCAACTAATGTAAAACTTTTTGGTTCAGCAATAAATTTGATTTGATTTGATTTGACAATGTTAGAAAATGTTTACAAACATTTTTATAACAGCAGTGTGGGAGCACCATAACGCCGCGAAATTTTAACTTTAGCAATCAGCGATTTAATCGTTTATCGGAATCTTGAAATAGGTACAGATGCCAGCACATCAACCTACCCGAAACTGTCAAAATTTCCCAATCAACTTTGAACGATAAAGTTGAAAATCTATTAAAGAAATTTGACAGATTGTAGTAGGTTGATGTGCTGGCGGTTGTACCTAGCGCCAATAAATAAATAAAAATGCAATGCAATGCTTTATCTCTTTAAAAGTCGCCAAACGCGATGCGGAGTCGAAGTAATCGCTGAAATTGAACCTTTTGGATTGCAATATTTTCAAAAGAATATTGACTAACTTATTAAAATATATAGCGCAAGCATGAGTACTTTTCTCAATGAAATGCATATCTGCAGCTTTCTGCAGCCGATATTTCCGCATTATGTTTCAATTTATGCAACAATTGTGATAACTTAGGTCATCCAATTTCATTAGCACTTATAGTAAAGAAAACAGTCGGCTTACCATATTGTCGAATCATGACAAAAAGATCCCTTTTTCTTTCTGCCCAATAAAATGCCAAATTAGTCTCAATAAAGCCATGAATATAATCATCTGATCGTATTTGCTCTTTAGTAATTTCAATACCTTTGCCAACATGCTTGAATGCAACGGAAAGAGACTGCTTAATTGTAAGCCTCATGATTTTCATTGCCATGTAAAACAAGTGCTGAGGGGTTACTCCTCGTCTATCCGATCTCCTAAGTTCACTTGTTGCCATCATAAAAGGTGTGACCGATAAGCCATCACGGAAATGTCTAAATTGTCCCAAATATACTTGCGTAAAAGATAATTCTTCAGCGTGTTCATAAAATAGCAGACTGATTGGAACATTACCTAAAAAAATAATAATGGTAATTTTTGTATTTTTTTAATAAATTAAATGAGACTCAAAATATTAAAAAAAAACTACCTTCTCCGGGAGCGTTTCTCAAGTACATAATTATCGTTGTTCCACATCAATGTTTGTTGCTGTATTACTAAATTTTCATCAATTGGTGTTTGTTCTAAAATGTCATTGTCACCATTTTCATCAATGACAATCATCTTCAACTTCAAAATTTCTATCGCTCAGAAGTCGATCGTCAACTGAAACGCCTTAGAAAGTGTAAGGAGGGAGTATCTTTTATTAAATATCGTAACCACACTTTTATTTTTCGTTTGTTGATTATACCATACACGTAGCTAGATTTGTAATTTTTTTTTTCTTTTAATATGAACTGTTTTGGTCTGATCATCATCTACTTGCTTGGTAACAGATTCACCATTGTTTTTAATTCGATTGGGACATTTATCACCTGCCCATAAATTCCATATTGACCATGAACATGCCGAAGCCTACGAATTTGAATAAATGGAATCTTTGGAGACACAAGCCTTTCAGTAACCAAGTCTAAAGGAAAGTCTTTAAGACATTCAGGAACTGATATTTGAGAATCCAGTGTAAACAGAGCGGTGGAATGCGTTGCTGTATAATTTCCGTGAAGCAAGTTAACATATTTTTATCTCCAGTATTTGAGAGCAATGTTCTTTTAAATTCAATATTTGGAGTTGTATCGTTATTTGGTAAATATTTTCAATCTTTTTGTAAACCACAGTCTGTCGCAAATGTCACAAGCAAGGCCAAATTCATTTTCAACAAAATCTTTTTCAAATTCTCGATGTTTTGTGGAATTCTGTTTAAAAACAGATTATGTTTGAAGATTTATATTATCCTCTATACTGTGAATGGGAGAATTGTTGTTGAGAACGACTCGGTGGAATATAAGGAACATCTCTTGTTGATGGACCTGTGATTGTGGAGAACTGGCGATACATATTATGGCACAAATCTGGTGGATGGGCCTGCAATTTCTGAAGTATGGATGTCTGGTGGTACGTTCTTACGATTAGAAATATTTTTTGTCTGTAAATGTCTTTTTTTATCTCTATACCGCTTACATTTTTCTGCGTTAATTTTTTTTTGTCTTGCCTTTTCCATTTTTGTACCAGAAGAATCACTAGAAGAATCAGCAGTGGCCATAGACAGAGCAGCAACCTTAACCTCATTCTTTTTCTTTTCTCGGTATCGCCTAGTCTTTTCTCTGTTTTTTTGTTTTCTTTCCTCTTCTCTTTTTTCTTCATCGGAATTCAAAGGGCCACTGATAGGCAGAGGAGCGACCTTAATCTCATTCTTTTTTTTTTCTCGGTATCGCCTAGTATTGTCTCTGTTTTTTTGTTTTCTTTTTTCTTCTATTTTTTCTTCATCGGAATTCAAAGGGCCGCTGGTAGGCAGAGCAGCGACCGCATTCTTTTTCTTTTCTCTGTATCGTTTACATTTTTCTCTGTTTTTTCGATTCCTTTCTTCTTTAACTTTTGCATCATCATATGAGTCATTTCTCTGTCTTTTTCTTTTTCGTTCTTCGTGTAAATCATCCGTATTTTTTCCCCTCATTGAGTGAAACCTAATACCAAAAGTATAGATTATTTGAAAGCTGTATTTTTTGAAGTTTTTTTCATTTTACTAAATATTCCTGCACCGTAACAGGGTGTAGATCTCATGACCAACATAGAAAAAGAGACAGCTGACGTGTACATATACGTGGGACACTCAGAAAGTTTTGCGAAAATAAAAAATTAATGTTCTGAAGGTAAATATTTTTTATTAAATCTTTTCAGAGTAGGTACTCTCCACTAGCCTCCATACAAAATTTTATGCGTCTGAACCAGTTATCGAAACACTTTTTCCAGTCCGCCGCAGACACCTCGTTTACAGCCTGCTCGAACGCTGACAGCGCATTTTCCGGCGACGAAAATTATATCCCTTTGAGCAGATTTTTAGTTTTCGGGAATAAAAAGAAGTCACACGGTGCTAGGTCAGGGCTGTAAGGAGGGTGACCCAAGAACACCCTCGTTTTGAGCGCGGTGTGCGGAGGCGCGTTGTCGTGGTGGAGCAGTAGCTCGCGGAGCCGTGTTTGGCCGCTTGTTGCTCACAACAGAGAAAACTTCTGCCAAGCATTTGGTAGTATACCATTCAGTGTTGATGCTTCTTTGGTTCCGTAAAGTAATTGACGCCAAGTCAAATTGAAAAAGCTCGCGATCAAAATCTTCCCCCCGCTTCTAGATCGCTTCACTTTGGTAGGCGTTGATTCGTTTTGAAACATCCAAACCGTCGACTGGCGCTTCGTTTCTGGATCGTATTGATAAATCCAAGGCTCATCACCTCTAAAGATGTCGTAATCACGCCGATACGAGCCTGCTTCCAATTTGTATATCATATCACGGCATCATTCCACCCGGGCCTGCTTCTAAGCATCGGTGAGGTTGTGCGGCACCCAGCGTGAAACTATCCTCTTCACGCGAAGATGCACGTGTAGAATTTCGTGAAGGCTTCCCGATCCAACCTGCAGTATGTGCTGAATCCCTTGATACATAACTCGCCTATTGTCATGGATTAAATTTTTCTTCATCCCCCAAAGTTAGTCGACCGCGCTTGAATTCGTTATACCAACGATACACGGTTGCCTTAGAAGGGCCTTCATCCATGACTGCCATTTGAAGTCTATCGTACGATTCGTCCGGTTTCAAGCGACACTTGAAATCGTAAAAAATGATAGCGCGAAAATGTTCCCGGCGCACAGTGGAACGAATGTATGGGAGCGGTTGGACGTAGACATGTCCGAAAAATAAGAGTAAAATTATGACAAACTAATGATGCCATCTTATTCGATTACTTAATGCCTTCATAAATTGTGGTGATGAATTTCTTCATAACTCCCATATTTCGGGAGTAATTTGAGAAAATGTGAAATTTTACTATGAAAATGAGTGTATCGAGCTCTCTCCCTCCTGATTCCGGGCTTGTTTCAAGTAGCGGTCTCTAATATCGTAATGCTATTACTAAGAGCTATATTTAATACTAAGACACATAGTGCGCCAAATGTGCACTTTCTGGGATAAAAGGAAATGAAAATTTAAAAAAAAAAACGTTTTTTCCCCATTTGTATTTACTTTAAACCGCAGACAGACTTATTAAGAGGTCTATAAATATATTATATATATACAGAAATATATATTAACAAAAATATTCACAAGAACTGATGAGAGTATGACTTTTAAGTAAGTTGATAATAAATTACCTAGTTTCATTAAAAGTACAATAAATAATTAAGATGTAAGCTCTAATTTACTAAGTTACACATTTTAAAACAATAACATCATTTAATTATCTTCGTCATCATCATCATCATCAATTAATTCAAATTCAGAATCGATGTCCGCTAAATCATTTATGTTAACAAATTCGATATCACTTTTCTCAGAATCCGTAAGCTCATAAAATTCCTTAAAAGAAGATTTTTTTACAAACTTATTTCCTTTTGGACGGATACTTGTAACAAGTGGATCAGAAGACAGTAAAAGATTGTGCATAATATCTTCATTGCATGAGATACTGCTATGCTTTCGAGAATGCCCCTCTCTATATTTTCTAAAATCTTTATTTCTAGCCTCAGATGCCTCTTCGGATAGAAAACCAATGGGCACAATTGACATGTTCTGAACTATGTCTGGCCCATGCATTAAAATTTTATGAAGTGAAGAAGGCATATAATACCATGGGTATAACTCCACGTAAAGCTTAGCAGTATCAAAGCAGAACTCTCGGAATTTAGTTACGTTGATCTTCTCTCCTGATGAAATACACTGCAAGATCACACAGATTTTTCTTAAAAGCATAGCATCTATTCCGGTCAGTTCAGCAGATTTAGTGTACTTTTCAAAAAATCTCCTTGCCGAGTTGCCATTGTTGGTGGATCCACTGCCTTGTTTCACAACATCGAGAAGTAAGCCCGTTTCTCTTCTTACAGCCTCTTGAACTCTTTTCTTCCTGTCATCAACTTGCCTTTTTGCTATATCACCCCTTACTTGCCATGATTTTATGTCTAATTTGTAGGAAATGTGTAATAAGCATTCCATTGAGCGAATCCAAGCGTGAAGGGTGCTTAAGCTATATTTATACATGTCCTCGTTTGCGTGTTTATCTTTGATTAACTCTAAATTATTCATTTCTTTAGGACAAGCCTTGCATATGTCACACACTGAAGCTGCTGTATTGGATATAATGGAATGAATTTTACCATCAATCATTGTCAACAGCAGTTGGTGTTTGACACTAATTCCATCAGTGATGGTGGATGGAGTTAAGGCTTCAATCTCTGCTTCGATTTCAGCCATCTCTCTCTGCACATTTTCTTTGGTTTCCTTTATAAACTTAAACAATATTGGCCGGCAAAATGAAGTGGAAGATGGTCGCTCGTTTTCCCAAATTGTTACACCTTTTGAGACGAGCCGCAGTGGTACAAGACTAATCATAAAATTACTAGCAAGATCGATTTGCTCATCTTCACTCGTCCTTTGATGATAAATGCTTTGGCTAGATGATCCGTCAAAACCCCATTTGCTGGTCAATACGAGCTGTTGATTGGGATCAACAGGGGTTTCTAACGACCTAATAAGTCTTCTTGAGGTTAAATCCATCAAGGCTTGTAATTTGATTTTTGCAGAGCTCTCTGTAACTGTGAGATCTTCTTTGGCCGGATAGCACTTAATTTTTTCTTTAACCAACATGTAGTAACTCGGGTATTGAAGAGCTCCTTCTTGAGTGTTGAAATCCCGAAGAGTGTTATAGCGCCATTTCGATAAGTTCATCGATACATAAAGAGCCAATGCCTTCAAAGGGGATATTTCCCGTACCTGAATTGATTTACCTTCAATGAAGGCTTTGATTTTTGAGGCCTCTTCTGGATTCTCCGTCAAGTATTTCATAACATAAGCTGTATCGCTTTGTCCTGCCTTTTGAAGCGCCCTTTCGGCCGAAAACATAATTTCAGCGCTGCTACTGCTGCATGAAAGACTATCTTCAGTGCGTCTTCTTTTTTGCCGGTTACTAAGGTCCTCAAAAGATTTACGAGGACTAGGATGTGTACAAGTTGAAGCATCAGATTTAGCAGGAGAAATTATGGGCTCGATGACGTCACTTATATTTTCTGTAGAAGGTTCCATATTTTCATTCTGTAATTCCGGCCATTGAATTGCAGCCTGTAGCCAAATCTCATGTTTCTTCCGAAACTTATCTGTGCTTCTTCCAGACTGTGTCCATTTTGCATAAATGCGGTAGCAAAATCGACGACACCAGTCTTTTAAACTTGTTTCAGCACTTTCACATAACTGAACACAACTGTTATCTTTTAAAACACTGAACAAATAGTTAAAGTCGCGTAAATCTTTATGTGCGCGTGCGCATAAAGCAACGTGAATATCAAGATTTGTATTAAAATTTGGAAAATACATTGCGAGATTAGCTTGGATACAACGAGGTGTAAATCAACACTGATTTTAAAGTTACTAATAGTGACCTATTTATATAAAATCCAGGTATCCCAGGTATCCTTTGTTAAATATTGCAAGGTAATTAGTTATTGTGATAATTAGTAAATGATGCATGCTAAATTAGTGTATTAAGAGCCATTTAGTAATTAAATAATAGCAATGTTCTTATCAGTAATCATTAGTGCATCAGTTTTATATGTAAACCTTAAGTCCCTAATTATATATCCTAATTAGCTTATATCTTCTCTAATTGGCTGCTCAGAAATGTTATTGTAATAAGGTAAACCTTTAGAAAAACGGTTTTAATCAACAAAATAAACAAAAAATAAAAAAATTGTGTTATAAAATAAACATCACTCTTTATCCCAGAAAGTGCACATTTGGCGCACTATGTGTCTTAGTATTAAATATAGCTCTTAGTATTAGCATTATGATATTAGAGACCGCTACTTGAAACAAGCCCGGAATCAGGAGGGAGAGAGCTCGATACACTCATTTTCATAGTAAAATTTCACATTTTCTCAAATTACTCCCGAAATATGGGAGTTATGAAGAAATTCATCACCACAAGTTATGAAGGCATTAAGTAATCGAATAAGATGGCATCATTAGTTTGGCATAATTTTACTCTTTTTTTTCGGACATGTCTACGTCCAACCGCTCCCATACATTCGTTCCACTGTGCGGCGCAGATCCATTTTTTTATGAGACATGATAATTTAAATTAGCTCGCAAACAATGTGGAGGAAAATTTTGAAATTGGAACGTACCTATTACTTACAAATAGGTAATCATATTTTCAAAATAGATTATAACTGGCCAGTCTCTCATACATAAAAACTTTTTTCGCGATACTTTCTGAGTGGCCTGGTATACTATAGGTACACAAGTGATATAAATACTGCCTGTCGATTCTGTTAGAATCTCACCGTGAGAAGTTAGATGAAATGAGCTGAGTCATTCCATCTAATGCTAAGAATTGACACTAATGACAGCTCACTTCACCCGAGTTATCACGGTGAGATTTTTACAGAATAGCACTACTGGATACACATTTTTACGAGGACTGCCTTCTAAGTTGTGTCGTTTGCATACCTACCGAAATTATAAAAAAAAAAAAATTACAAAATAATGTTTTTTGATCGGTCGAATAGAGGAGAGGTCATAGTGTGTGAGATGGTACAACATTTAAATAGGTTCTCTATGTTTTGCCATTAGGCGTACAAATATTATTATCAATTTAATTTTAAATTAATTAAGTACTATAAGAATTAATGATTAAAATATGAAAATATGACATGAGTAATGAATCAAAAATTTGTTCCCAGTTCCTCCCTTCAAAATAGTTGAGCTGAGTGGTGCTGATCTATGCGTCATTTTCGTTAACGGGCGCCGTCAGTTGTGGCTGGTCATCACTTAGCTAACTCGGCTTATTTTTAATTATTGTCTCTCTGAACTCTGGACGCTTTTAACGCGGACGCCTTTTTTTACATCGTTCTCACATATAATTATAAATTCAACATTAATGATGTAACTAATATTTTTGTAAAAATATACTTTAAAAGAGTATCCATGGAGTTTCTTGCCCGTTCTTCTCCATTGGTATCTAAGCTTTCGAATGGGCAACTAGCTTCATATTTTCTGACTGACCGACTTCTTGACAATTCAAAATTGCCTGTAAATGGTTTAAGAGCCATTTCACAAAAGTTTGACGCTCGAGTTTAGGTAAAAGACGGCAGCATTGTGTATGTGTGCGTAGCTATCCACACATACACAATGCAAACAGTGTAGCGCGAGTGTCGAGACGGACTAAACAATCTTGAGCCGTCATGATTGTAATGCACCTTTGTATATTGTAATGCAGTCTACTAACTTGCTAGACTAATAAAAAAACACAAATATATGTTATGTATAAGTGTATAATAAAATTGAACAGGTAAACAATCAGACATTATATATTAATATATTTATAACATAATAATTATTTTTGTAAGAGCGTTTGCCCCAACAAGCATCCGCTTCGACCGCTATCATTGGTCCGAATTGCTAACATCGCCACGAGATACTGCCGCTTTAGTTTCCTGTTTGGCATCATTTAACATTGTCATTTCAGCAGCAGTTTTCCACATGTCGAAAATAGCATCATGTGTTTGACTGTATAATCGAAATGGCATTGTTGGCAAATCCATCGATGCACTGATCTCATTTAAGTTTGAGAGACCAATTCCCGTAATGACTGCACCTGATACCGCTCCTGCATTAAGGTCGAGTCTTGATCGTTCAGTTGTTTCAGTCTCCGTAGTTTATAGAACAAAGCTAGATCCACAAATCATACACTTGAAGTCAAATTTAGACATGGGACCCAACTGTTTCTCTTTTTCTATTTTCAAATAGTTCAATTGCAGCAGAACTTCTCTCTGTGTTCACTTATATTTATTAATTGATTCCAAAAGTATTGAAAATCAATTATAATGTGATCGTTCTAAAAACAAAAGGAACATTAAAACATCTAATTGAAATTTAAAGAAATATAAAAGTAAGTACTAAAAATATTTACGATCGAGTCTGAATAAAAATAAATAAATACAATTTCTATTGTCGAATCTGATTTTTTACTTGTACCCGGCACGTCGTCTCTTCTAAAGGTACTATCCTCCTCTACACGATTCACACGACTTCTCATTCTAAAATGAAAACAAAATAGCTGTCAAGTTTCGATATCTACAATTACTTAAATATTTTTTTATTCAATAATAATTAAATGATTATTAAAATAATCAATATTGTTTTTAGAATTATTAAAATTGTAATTACGGTTCTATAGTCCATTTCGATAATGTGATCGATTACTGTGTATATGAGTTGCAAATAAAAATAAAATATCTACCTCGCTTCTGTTGCTTTCTCTAAGGCTGCAGAATTTTTATTTTTCCTATTTTTGACATAATGGTATACACATTCTTTACGCCCCATTAATAAAACTAATAACACAAAAATATATTATATTTATTCTACAAAGTACCTACAAAAGTAACACTTTAATTGATAATAAACAAAACACTTACCTTATGAAAAAAAAAAGCGAAGAGGATCAAAATGTTGTACTCGTAGTATAATAATGCGTTCACGATAAGTGCGCTCGAAAATCGGGACGCGGGAAAAATTGGCATAGATCCTTCGTCGTAGGGCGCTCGCGCCGTACTAATCGGTGCCCTTTTTTTTTTTTTTTTTAACAATGGCATCTCGCAGTTCATCCTTTATGAGGATGGCTACTGCTTAACCGGACTTTCCTGTGGATGCCTCGAATTAAGGCCTCCAGCCAGGGCAAACAATAACTTAAAAACTAAGCGACAGCGCTAAGGGTAACCCCCTGCGGGGTTCGGACCTCGGCTCAGGGCGTCGCTGGAAGAGGACAGCAAGGGACAGGCTGGATCGGTATTATTATTGGTGTTTAGGGGCGAATTTAAAACTACAGGCTCAGCTGCGCGGGCTGGCTCGAGCAAGGGTCGGGGCGGGGAATCGGTGCCCGCCGATGCATTGTAATTTATTCTAAATAGAGTGATGTCAATAACGATATTATGTCTAATTAAATGAAGGGATTTTAATAAAATTTCAGAATTAGTTTTTTTAAAGAACATACTTTATTTTGACATGATTTTTAAATGTAATTACGCCTTATTCAAATCAAAAAACCTAGTCAAAATAGCGATATAAAACGTAAAAATTGCCCTTAGACTTTATTTTTTTACTAATTAGTGTTATTAGTAATCGATATTCTATTACATTATGTGTCAAAAAAATTATATGTCTGATGCTTTCTGTATTTTTTTTTTGTCAAATATATAAATATTAATGATAGATAGAGGAATCTGAAATTGAGTCTGCGATGATTTTTCAGTAAACTAGTTGTGGGAGATTAATCACCACAAAGTAAACAAATAAGTTTTTGTAAATGTGTTACATGAAGTATCAATACGAAAGATTGGTATTTTTTTTACATGTGTTCAACAATGTTAGAGTATTACCTAAGACGGTAAATTAGGCGACTAAAATCTTGGAAATTCGCGCGAAAACGTGAAATGGCTCGTAATTGAAATAAATGCTTTGAGTTTGAGTTTAGGTTTGACTTAGAGCTTGTAAATCAATTGTCAGTTAGACAGTTTCGGTCGGGCGGAAGATTCGGCCACTTTTTGGCCGAAACCAAAACGGACGGTCGCTACTCTTTTATCCATTAAATATACATAGTGTAGGAGTGAGTGTTTATAACAATGAAAAAAACTTTATCACACAACATAAGAATTTGTTAAAATGAGCCTTTTGATACAACTTTTGGCGGGAGCGAATGAGAGCCGTGGTGCGGAAAAATGTTACGTGCGCTTGTCGGAGCGGGCGCGCAACTGACTCGAAACGCGGGAGGGACGCAACCGGCGGCTCTCGTTCGCTCCCGCCAAAAGTTGTATCAAAAGGCTAATTTTAATAAATTCTTGTGTTGTGTTGTGGGATAACGTTTTTTTCATTGTTATAAACACTCACGCCTCCAATAGTTATATATTTTTTTAATATAATGAATATGAAATAATAATAAAAAAAAACTTTTACTTATTTCTTCCAGGCTCTATTTAGTTTTAAATGTGAAAGATTTACAATTTGTCACTTCGAATTACTTTTAACCAATTCAGTTGTATATTTTTGTAATCGCCTTTTAAAACCCTTTCTTTTGATACCCCACTCGATAGGTTTTAAGAAAAAAGAAAATTTAGAAGATATATTATGGCGCCAATAAAGGCCCATTTTAATTTTTTTTTTCGGTTTTGTTATACCCAGTGTCACTCTCACGATTAAGACGAATCTAACGGCAGCTCTCAGGCTGAAATCGATCAAGCCGTTTAGGCTACAGAGCGTGCCAAAGAAATATACATACACTCGAAAAACATAACCCTCCTGGCGCAGTCGGGTAAAAATATTATTGTTATATTGTTTGTTTCGGTTTCAGATTCGGCCAGTTTCGGCCAAAAGTGGCCTGGTATGTGTGTGGGTCTCAGAAAATAATGTCATTTAATTAACTACCATTTTCTTAATTTTATAAGTTTCCGCCGAAACTAGGAGAGACGCCGAAAGTTCGGTTACGGTTTCGGCTGAAAATCGAGTTTCGGTCGGTCTCTATAAAAAAGATAATACTTACACATGCTCAGCATCAAGAGGACTCTCAGAGTTGTTTTCATCATCTTCTTCAACTTCCACCTTCACCCACACACTGGCAAACATATTTAGCATGTCATTCTCATGCTGGTCCGGATCTTTAGAGTCATCAGACATGATGTGCTGAAAGAAAAAATATTAAATAAAACGAGTTCTTAACAGCAGTGATAAGCTGCTTTTCCACCAGAGATGTGAAAGTATTATCTAGTGATGGGCCGAATAATGGTTTTACCAAATACGAATAATCGGCAGAATTTTCGGTGAAAAGTTTACACCAAATAATTGGCTGGATTTGGTGCGCTATATAGTGCATCTCCAAAATCCAAGTCTGTGCTTGTCGAGCACGTTGAAGCGCACGTTGTGCCTTCCGCCCCTGGCGCCGCTACCGACGGTGACGACACCGCCCGGACTGTTATTGCATAATCTAGTTAATGGCAAAACATTGACATGTGCATTTGTTTTTGTGAGCAAAACTATAAAAAAAAAGTAAATTGCCAAAAAAAACAATAATAACATAATTGTAAGGAAGAGGTTGAACATTAATATTATTTGGTAGAATGTTTGAATTTTTGCCAAATAATAAGCCAAATATGACTATTCTGTATACCTGTTGTATATAATAATGAACATAAAACAAATATTTGACCCATCCCTAGTATTACATTGGTGTCAATAAATTCAGGTCAATAAATTAAGGAGTTTTAACATTTAAGTTTGACTTTATTTCTTATGCCATAAGTGTTGAATTTTATGCAATTTTTCTAGATTTGAATAAAAAAAAATTGATCTTTAATTTCATGTGTTTATATTATTTGAAACCTCTATTTCATCATAGTCTTCAAACAAATTGGAATCATTTTGTTAAAATACCTGCTAATATAGGAGCCTGTAAAGTTACATAATATCACACCCATATTTCCTAAAGGGTTAAGCAGAGGTGCTCCTATAGTATACCCACATTTCGTTAGTTTTGTTTAAGTCTCATAGGGACGACCCTATTGCCATCAACCAGGCACTAGTCCAGACTCGGGACTGCTGCACAGAAATTCCAGAAGGAAAAACCCAGGAAGTTACATGTCTATACTTGGTTTAACTGAAAATTAAATAAAACTGGGTTCGTACTTAACACAGACTTTGCTGTTTGAAAAAGTGCATAAAGTGCCGAATAGTGTTGAAGCCAAGGGTTCAATAAGGAATGTAGTGTTCATAGGGACTGATAGGACTAATCATTCACACACAATGTACACATTCACTGCTGAAAAAGTTCTATTTTTTTGTAAATTTTGACGTTCAAAAGTGCCTATTTGAAATTAAATTTGTTGACTGACTTTGAACAGTATCCCAATGATAACTAGTACAACTACAGTTAACAGTGAATAAATCATAAATGACGAAATTATAAAGAAAATACAAAATTGTGCTTCTGTTGTGTACTGATACCGGTTTTGCCGAAAGTAGGGCCTTAGCAACTGACGAAATTAATAATTCAAGCAACCAGATGACTTACTGTGTGTTATCAAAAACAACAAAAGCGGTTACGGCCCAAAATCAGTGATTTTCCTACAAGCCAAGCCATACTTATCTATTTTTGGATTCCACAAAAAAAAACTTGACGCTGTATCTCTGAATTTGTGTGTAACACGTTCATTTTATGGAAAGGATCATGTGAATTATTGTAAATTAAGATTAAAATGAGCACTTACTTCCATTTAATTCATAACTAAGAACTAAAAACAATACTTTCTACAACTATTCATTATTTTCAACAAACGCTCGTCGCTCACGAAAAAAATCAATCTTTCATTATTGTTTTACGTTTGGAAACTTTAAAAGATAGAAGTAGTATAAAGTTATTTTTTCCTCTATGCTATAAAGTACTCTTTGGCTATAGATAGAGCATCCTAGATCCATAGTAGTCTTTCTCATTAATTTGATTTATTTATATTTATGAATTTTTAATCTGAGCATTGTCCACTAAAGTTCACCAAAGTATAATAATAGTACTGTATATTAATTTATTTCGGTTTTCCGTTTTAGTTAATTTAGGTTTTCTGAAGACACGTTCTACAGATGCGGCGTCGTCGCTAGAGGTCACAGAGTGATTATTGATAGACTGAGATGAAGTAGTACTTTTAGTACCAGTTAAACAAAAAGGAACGAAGAGAACGCATAAAAGATGGGAACGCAAAGGGAACGCATGACCGTAAAATAGAACGCAAAATGTTCCAAAAGGAACGATTTGGCAACACTGATAGTAACGTAAAGAAATTAGTTACATGTTTACATTTTTTCAAGTTGTAGTTTTCCGAACGTATTTCTAGCTGTCAGCAGTACTTGTAGCTAACTTCACTCTGCAATTTAGGGTGTGTATACACCACCCGGGAAAAATACGGTTTTCTTTTTAATTTTTCTACGTAGGCAACACGACCTTAACTGTCAGTGTCAAAACATATTTTGGGTGAAAATCGTAGTCGTATCTTAGATTTCGAAAATTATTAAAAATAAACAGAAATGTACACAGAAGTGGATGTATTTGTTAGTAATTACACTTTAATTGATCCTGAGATATATCAGCTGTGGATTGAAGGATGTTCTTGTAAGTATTTGTCCAATAAACGAAATATTTGATAACATCAATTATCTCTAATCTAATATAAATTCTATATTTAGCGGATTTAGGGTCTGTTTTATGTAAGGAGATATTGCATTAAAGTTTGTGGTCAGTTTCTGTCTCAATAGTAATTGTTCAATTGTTGTTGTGTTTGTTGTTGTACCAGAGCCACTAGAGAGAGTACTTCTCACTTTATTAATTATGAACTCTATAAAGTTAGGAGTAACAGAAGCAGATTCAGGATCGAACTGCCTGCTGGTGATCAATTTAATTTAACAACATGATTCCGAAAATGCAACTAATTGTTTGTTTAAAAAGTATTTCAAAATTTTTTTCTATCATAATTCACTGCTTCACTGCGAGACTTTAGAATTTAACAGGATGATCTATTCAGGGCTACATTATGATACTTAATAAGTTAGTACACACACATAAACAAACACATACTTAGTTGTGTTGACTACACACCAATAATAATCTATTGTTGACTAGCTGACCTTCGTACTGCCTCAGTTCAATTGTGATTCGAAAGAGACATGGCGCCATCTATTATCATTATAACGTTATTGTTGTTTTCCTCGGGAACAGCACTTTTTTTCGGGTTGAAAGGTACCCCTATGTCTGTTTCTCTACACCTGAAAACATATGTACGCAAAATTTCAGGATGATTGGTTCAGTGGTTTAGGAGTGAAAAGGTAACAAACTTACTTTCGCATTTATAATATTAGTTCGTATATACTATTGATCATATCAGACACCATTAATCAAAATGTTGGCATAGTATCAAATTTTATACTATCTACAAATGTGCACATCAATTGGTATCTATTATGGGAAAATCTAATACTACTGCTTATAAAACTGTCTATTTTTAAATAAGGACTTTGAGGATATGTGCATGCTTCATCTTCTATGGATACAATTAAATGTATTGTCATGTGTGACTCTAAGCAAATCTAGACCTTAAGGCATAGCATAATCAGCCTTTGTTCTCACTGCTAGGACGCAGGCCTCCTCTCTGTGAGAGGGGGTGGGTCGTAATCCACCACGCACGCCCAGTGTAGGTTGGGTAGATGTCGAAAATTTTTCCGTTCTTGGACATGCTTCCTTACAATGGTTTCCTTCACCGTTTTGAGAGCAGTAGTGTTGAAATAATTTACATAAAGTAAAAAGCACCTGTCTGGGTTCAAACCTGAGACCTTATAACACGTAAGTCGCGGCCGTTACCACTAACCTTACTAAGGACCACAAATTGTTTGAGAGACGGGCACAGAAAAAGCAGGCAACTCCCTAGTCCCTCCCCATTCTCCCCATAGTTAGGAAGGCTGTGAATAAAGTAGGCAGGTCAATAACTGGCCAAAGAAGGTAATAAAGATCAAAATTTATGTTTTAATAATCAGCCTATAATGTTCCCAGGCATCCTCTTTTCGAGAGAGATTGGGCTATAATCTACTAGGCGAGCCCGGTGCGGGTTGGTAAAAGTGACATGTCTTTGAATTTTTGGTTCTAGGACTTGCCAGTTTCCTCACAATGTTTTTCTTCACCGTTTTGAGAGCAGTGGTGATGAAAATTTAAAGCGTCTGCCCGGGCTAGAAAACAACCGGAATTTATGTTGTAGTGTCCTATTATACCCAAATCCTGTTATACACTTACTACTGATGATATGATATTCATATTTACATCATGACTTCCAGCAAGTGAAGCCGTCTCCACATTACACAAGCGAGACTTCGCCAAGCAGCATGGAGCTACCGTGGAACTCATTGCTAGCGATGTTCTGGACCATTACAGGTAAATTCATCAATTTAATTAAAACTGATACCTACCAGAAGACAGTCGGATGAGTATTTTCTAAGCTAAGTCATTTTAAGACCAATTTCCTGTACAGTGTTTTATAGAAGTGCTCAAACACGCTGTGAATGTGTGCGTGACAACACACGTATTTCCGACTTCGCCATTGGCTCTGACGATACCGAGAGCTCCCTTAATCTAGCTGTCTAGGTGTCGGTCGAGACTCTTGGCTAGTAAGCCATTGGCTGTTACGACTTTCGGCACAATGATCGCTGAGTCCACATTCCACCTCATGTCGACAACCTCGCGAGCCAAGTCAAGATAGTTGATTTGTTTATCTTTCTCGGCTTTCACGAGGTTCCCCCGCCATGCGGGACCTTTATGTCAACAATCATTGCGCGCCGCTCTATTCGATCCACCACCACTATATCAGTCTTATTGTTGTTACTGTTTCAGATCATAGAACGGATCAAAGTTTTATTGATTTTAGTAAGTATGATATTGTTGTAAAATGGGTCTCGTGGTTAAGTAATAACAGCCACACGGGCCATAGATCGGGTTAAGCTACGCTTGCCGCGGTTGGTCCGTGGATGGGTGACCATCTTCACATACCAAGACCCCTCCGTGCCACGGAAAGCACGTTAAGCCGTTGGTCCCGGCGGTCACTCGTGGATCTTTGACAGTTATTATGGGTCGTCAGAAGCCCGAAAGTCGGACAACCAGTCTTACCAAGGGGTTTCGTATTACCCAGTAACTGGGTTATGGAGGTCAGATAGACAGTCGCTCCATGTAAAATACTGGTACTCGGCTGCATCCGGTTAGACTGGAAGCCGAACCCAACATAGTCGGGAAAAAGCTAGGCAGATGATGATTGATGTAAAATGTGACATTCTTGAATTGCAGGACATTCGCCCTTCTGGAGCGCCTGCTCACAGTACCTTCCAAGTTATCAGAACAGATGATTTTCCAGATTGACGAGGCTACCAAACAGATGCTCATTGAAAAGTAAGTGGGAATCCAGATTCGGGCTGGTACTGAAAAATTTACATGAAATGAAATTGTTTATTCTGTAAATAGGGTCATATAATAATAAAATAAGCTAAATAAGGTCAGCGTTTTCTATCTGACTACTCTTGAGAAGAAAAGCCGAAAGGTCAAAGTCTCTTTTAAAGTCCAGATATAATCTTGGTCAGATCATGTGAAGACCATGTAGATTGATGTCTGAAATGGTCCATTGGTTCCATTTGGATAAAGCCAAGAACACTGCACGACCTGAGGATCGAACCCAGGACCCCGTGCTCAGCATTCACGATTTCGACGGATAAACTAACAAATTAGAAAATTTGCATACCCAGCAGTAAAATAATGTTCAACTATTTTTGCTAATATGGTCTTATTTTTTTATTATTCTTAATAGCATTGCATAAATCTAGAAAGAAAGAAAATAAAGGAGATTGAAGATGTTTATACATATGGAGCCTGGCATACTTACTGTTGCGCCATTTTGTTTTTTTTTTTTCGAAGTGGCGTCCACGGTAACGTGACACTTTACGGGTTTTGGTCTTATAATGTTTTCTGTTTGCATTGATGTCAGCTATTTCTTTAGATAGGTTTCCTACGTGGCGTGGCCGCCATTTTGAAAAAAAAAAAGGTGGACAGGTACCTAGATACGCCACGGACCTGCAAAGCCCTTTGTCGAACCAAAAACAAAGGAACAGGTACGTCATCTCATTATGGCATTCCTCTTTTCAGATATTATGATCTTGATGATGCTGTCATCAGGGAGCTGCTCGGAAGGAAACTGTCTTCTAGACACAGGAAGGATTTAGATGAGGTAAGTTATACTGACATCATTCAGGCTAACATCATTATAATTTATCCCTAATATTATTTACAGCTTCAGCCCGCGACTTCGTCCGCGTGATATGTCTAGTTTCCCCGCCCATCGCATCGCCTGCCCGCGCCATTACTTCATTTTCGCTAAGCGTTATTTATATATACCTTATTGTATACCACAAAAATACATAACGTAAAAAGTACATCAAAAACTCGTTCTTACTGAGTCTTTTTCTATTCGCTCGACTCCTAAGTGTCCGTGTGTGATGTAATAGCCTCCTCAAGAATTGGGCTATCAAATGCAATAAGAATTTTTCAAATCTGACTGGAAGTTTCAGAGATCAGCTATTAGTATAGATTTGCTTATACAGGGTGTCCCTCGTAGTATGGATCAAATCGACTAGGGACGTGGGCAAGGTCATTTCCAAACTTTTTAACCCTGAGAATGTCAGTGAATTTTTTTACGGTTCAAAAGAAATGACCAATTTTTGTTTTTTCCAATCACTTTGCATAGTGGTCAAAGAAAAAAATATTTTACAAAAATCTGAAGGCTGTCAATTTAATTTTATTAGATAGCCCTGATAGTTTTTTTTTAAGAATTTTTTCACACCTCATTTCATTCATTCATTCCTTCATTTTTTCGTCACCTTTTTATCATGCATGCCGCCAATACATGTTTCTATTTATCATTCATCTGTCCCAAAACATTTTTCTATTTATCATTCATCTGCCCCCAATACATTTTTCTATTTATCATTCATCTGCCCCCAATACATTTTTCTATTTATCATTCATCTGCCACAATACATTTTCTATTTATCATTCATCTGCCCCAATACATTTTCTATTTATCATTCATCTGCCCCAATACATTTTTCTATTTATAATTCACCTGTCACCAATACATCTCTCAATTTATCATTCACTGTCCACAGGTAGCGGAACGCTCAGGCGCCCCGCTCCGCTGTTGTCGCCGTCAGTTCGACAACGTTCGTCGAGTTTTCAAGGCAGTGGAAGAAATGCCAGGGAATGTGGTCGCTAATATTAGAAGCACGTTCTTACTGTCTGAACCTTTGGCCAAGTAAGTCGTCCTCTGATACTTCAGCAGCAGCCTACAGCAGTCCACTGCTGGACATAGGCCTCTCCTATTGCACGCCGTTCGGCTTGATTCGCGGCAACTCTCATCCAACAGCCACCCTGCGCAAATAGTCACTCCACCTAACCGAGCGTCCTACCTTACGTTTGCCAATTCGCGGTCTCCACTGAAGAACACGTCTACCCCAACGGTCATCGGTTCTACGGCTAATATGGCCGGCCCATTGCCACTTTAGCTTGCTTATTCTATGAGCTGCTTCGACAACTTTAGTTGTCTGCCGGATCACCTTATACATAAATATTGTTCAAAGTTAAATATTGGACGCAAACTAAAACTCTTATAAGCTAGGTATTGTGCGCTTCTGTAATTTCTAACGTGACGATATTATTGTGGACGTTCACGTCCGTAAAATGTATGGACATACGTACACGTTATAGTGTTATCGTGGACGGAAATTTAAAAGCGTCTTCATATATTTCCATACATTTTCCTTGTGTTGTCGTGATGCCGTGGACGTTCACGATAATATCGTGATGTTAAAAATTATTATACCGCAATATTTCTTCAGAATTCATTATCGCCTCATTGCTGAAAATATTCGATCAGTTATTCAGAAATAAGTTGCCTGGGAAACTTCTTGATATTTATATTGCACCGTCATTTATAATTTTCTCTAATTCGTCTTCATTATTAAAGCCTTGTGAGGAAAGAGTTTTAGCTATGAAAATTTAGCATTGTTTTTTTTTTTGCAGAAAGTACGGAGCAGTCGTATTCATTGCGTGCATGCGGTTTGAAACGGCGAAGAGGAAGCTTACCTACTTGACATTCAATGATTACTATCATTGCGCACAGGTCAGTTTCTTATTTTAGTTTGAATGCTTGACCTTTGTTAATTCGGGAAGCAAGTTGGCTGTTATGAATAAAAAAAGTCAGACATCGAGATTATTTGAACACTAGGATAACGGGGTCAAAATGACTTAGTCTTAGGGTACTTTCCTTCCTTAATAGATAACGTTTTTATTGTTATTTTCAGGCCATAATGACAAGCTGGACTTACAGCTGCACGGGCCCCGAGTACTACGACACGGAGATGGATAGGGAGTTCCTGCTGGAGCTGCGGGAGTTGCGCATACTGCTGGATAAGGAGAAGGAGCATAAGCAGTGAGCATAATATTATCATTTGCAGGCCATAATGTCAAGCTGCCGCAGTCGCTTCGTCGATAGGTGACCATCTAATGCATATCGAGACCCCTCCGTGCCTCGGGAAGCACGTTAAGTCTTTGGTCCCGGCTGTCATTCGTAGATCTTTGACAGTCGTTGTAGGTAGTCAGAAGCCCGAAAGTCTGACAATCAGTCTTACCAATTTATTGTGTCACTCAGTAACTGGGTTGTGGACACAGATAGGCAGTCGCTCCATGTCATTGACATGGAGCGACTCATCATCATCATCCACTGCTGGCAGAGCCTCTCTTTTCTTGTGCCAATCCCCAAGCTCCTGTGCCAGCCTCATCCAGGATCTACTATGTGAAATACTCGTATTCACCTGCAACCGTTTAAACTGAAAGCCGACAATATAGTTGGAAAAAGGTTCTCCTACTCTTATCTAACATACTTCTCTATCAGTCGTCATCTCGGCAGTCACCCCCTTTCTAACCATATCATCATTCACACAGTCCATCCATCGTTTCTTTGGTCTTCCCCTACTCTTACAGCCATCGACATTCATACTCAAAACTTTCCTCACGACATTTTCCCCATTCCTCCGTACCAAGGCTAGGATCATGATGACATATAAATATTATATTCTAATTCAGTGATTGTATTTCTTTTTCAGTTTAATCTGTATGCGTCTCAGACCAAAATTATTGGAGAAGTCTTATCAAGAATTGGAACTCAATTTCAGGTAAGAAATACATATTATCTACTTGAATATCAACAAAAAATAATATTAATATGAAACTGCAGTTCAGAAACTTAAACGAAGAAATAGCTGTAAGCAATACCTACAAAGATAAGATAGCTGTCAGTACTATTTATATTGACATTAAATGGAGAAATAGCTGTTAGCACTATTTATAGTGACATTAAATGGAGAAATAGCTGTTAGCACTATTTATAATGACATACCTACGATTTCTTTGTTTTCTTTTAAAAAACTTAAAATATGTTAAATAATGAAATAATCAAATATCTTATCTAGGTTATACACTCGCGCATTGGTCGGTCTGGCGTGCAACCTACATCGAGGCAGGGAACTGAGGTCTTTATTCATTGATCTGCTTGAGAGGTGAGTGATAACAATAATCACTATGCAAGAGAAGAATCAATTCCTTGTCTCTCTTTTTTTTTTAGGCTATATTGTGTCCCACTGCTGGGCAAAGAGTGCCCCTTTTTTCTTCCAAACGTCTCTGTCTTGTGCGACTCGAAGACAAAAATAAATTCCTATTTATTTTTTCTTGAGAGATTTTCAATAACCTAGAGTCAGTTGCAAGTATAATAAATGAAGGTAATTACAAAACGCTTTATAGAAACCAAGGGTAAATTTGAGGCTTTTTGTAATCAAGGGTAAAAGGAAAGGCTTTTAACGACCAAGGGTAAATACAGAGGCTTATTGTAGTCCAAGGATAAAAAGAGAGGCTTAAAACGACCAAGGGTAAATACAGAGGATTTTTGTTATCAAGGATAAATACTGACTTTTTATGAAGGGTAAAAAGAGTCTATCAACTCAGCCTGTCGCAGTCCACTGCTGGACATAGGCCTCTCCCAGGCTGCGCCACAACACCCTGTCCTCTGCCTCCCGCATCCAGTCTCCCCCAGCCACCTTCAGCTCGTCCGTCCATCGTCGCTGGGGCGCGTCCCACACTACGCTTGCCGATACGCGGTCTCCCCTCCAGGACTCGTCTGCTCCACCGGCCATCAGTCCTTCTACAAACATGGCCAGACCCTTGCCTCTTCAGCTTGCCTACTCTGTATGCTATGTCGCTATAAATAGTGCCATCCACGCGCCCCACTCTTACTAATCGCTAGTTAATTCCGCTAATGTTTTAGTTTTTGAAACACACTAATTACCCACTAATAAGTAATTACTGTGTATCGACAAAACTAAAACACTAGCGGAATGTTGCACACTTGTACTGTCAGCGATTAGGTAGAATAGTGGGGCGCGTCTTCGTGGATGGCGCTATCTAAAACTCCGGTTCTTTTCTGAACAACTTCGTTTCTGATTTTATAGTTTAAAGAAACTCCGAGCATAGCCCGCTCCATAGCGCGCTTTGGGACCTTACATTTGTTGACCGGCCTAGGTACTGACTCTCGAATATAATTCCGATAGATCGACATTGCCCAAACGTCAGTTGGTTGAGTTAAACGTCAGGGATTGGCTAGACTGGCTAGTAAGTCCAGCCAATCAATGACGTTTGACTGACAATTCCAATGTCGATCTATCGGAATTATATTCGAGAGTCAGTACCCTGACTGTCGTTTTGGCACTGGGATCTACATAAATTTATTATTTTATTTTTCAGGTGTGTAGAGCCTTTAAGATTGGGTGGTTGGCCCAAAACTGATTTAGCGCAGTTCTTGAGTGCTTACGAGCAATGTGCACTGCAGATGGATGTATTGAGGTAAATTGGGTTTAATTTGTTTTTTCTTATTATCGTAATACAGGGCTGGCAGGGACATCGACGCATACACTGTATCAATGAATTCAGTACATGATACTAGTACAGCGTAGAAATATTCGGTCAGTTATTAAAAAAAAAAAACAGTTTTTATAACCGAAATCGCGAAAAAAAAACTGCTGTTCCCTACATTTATGTTCGTTTAACTCGTAAAAATGTTTTTTGCGATTTAAGCTTTGTTCCCATAGTAAAAATTGTTCATAATGATGAGTACAATGACCCCGAGGTTTTGCGTTAATTCAATAACAGCCTGTATATTATATTATATGACAATAGTATATAATAAACAATTTAAGAAAAGGCAGGAGCTCATTGGGTATCAATAAATTCGTCCGCATCACTGTCAATGGAATAAGTGTCCAAAAGGCTGGCAAATTAAAAATAATTAATTAATTCTGCAATTTGAAAACATTGTAAAAGCCAATTATTTTAAAACGGTAACCGTGGAGTTTCTTGCCGGCTCTTCTCCATAGGAAACGACCAATTGGAACCGTGCACCTAGCTTCTGACGTTTCATAAGTGCCCATGTAGGTTTATCCATACTATAATATTATAAATTCGAAAGTAACTTTGTCTGTCTGTCTGTATTTTACCTTTTCACGCCTAAACCACTGAACGGATTTGGATAAAATTTGGCAGAGAGATAGATTGCATCCCGGGGAAGGACATAGGATAGTTTTTATCGACCTACCTCGCGGGCGAAGCCGCGGGCGGAAGCTAGTGTGAAATATTTTGATTTTGTGTCTCGTTTACCGTGCACCTAATAATAAACTAAAATATTTTTTCTTGTCACAGGGAAGCGGATTTGAAGAGCGTTTGGGAGAGATATATGAGAGTTATCAGTCGTTGTTTACTCACTATGTATCATATTTAACTTGTATTTTCCTACTATATTAATGTACTCTAGTCCGTAGATAAGCAGGAATCTAAGTGGTATCTCATCATCTGACTAATCTTTAACATCTATGTTGGGGTCAGCTTGCAGTCTAACCGATACCAGTATTTTACATTGTGCGACTGCCTATCAGATCTCCACAACCCAGTTACTGGGTCTTTGTCTACATATTAATGGATGACAGGAAAGGGCGACATGGCTCGCCCCAAGCCTTGTCGGACAAGCGAAACTGCCTGTTCTAACGCACAGATTTGATTATGATTCTATCTCTTTCCCGCGTGATTTCGCCGATCTGCTCGGAAGCCAGTTACACCTCTGCGGTCACCCCGCTATTTTGTTATGGTGCGGTTTTTGTTTCGCACGTGTCTGTGGCAGTCGATAAGTTTATAAAGCGAAACTTCAATTTTTTTTCGTGAAATTGTTGTTAATTTTACGCAAAAACTAATCTATGAGTTCCGAAGTAGACCGATACTGTATTTACGAAGTCGAATGTGAAGATATTTAGCTCCGATTGCTACGATTCAACTGACTATGTTCCGCTACTCAAATCACGAGATAATGTAGTAATGTTTCTTAGCGGGATTCGTTCAGCAGTTTCTCATAATTATTTTCGTGGCAGAGGACTTTTTCGTGCTAAGGTCCTTTTTTTCCCTGGGGAAATCCGCATGGATACCCTCCATGTGGGGAGATCGGAGGGTAAAACCCCAGTTCCTTCTATCAAAAGTCGGGGGCCCTGGAGATATTTGTACATTTGTCGTACCCCTGACTGGTGCGGCCATCCCACGACCGCACGTCCTCCCTTAAAGGCGCGCATGGAACACTGCGTGCCACTTCTTTAGGCCTGACTGTTCGAGTGACGGCCCTAAAACATATTTGGCGAAATATGGGTGTACTCCGTGTACTATATGACACTGCCTATTCCTTCCGGGGTATACAGGCGTGTATTTTAGCCATATAGATTTCTGCTTAATAAATTATTGCCAAGGTCGTTAACTATTAAATCATAGTATGTAATTATTATGACCCACTCCCTCACAGAGAGGAGGCCTGTGTCCCAGTAGTGGCATTATAGACTTATCATCATGTACTTATTTATCTAAGGGAGTAAAGGCTGGTTTTTCAATCGTCTGATAACTTTATTCGAAAAATAATTTTGACAATTTGACAGTTATTTCATACAAAAACTGTCAGTTTTATTCCTCAATTAAAAGTTATCTGGCGATGGAAAAATCAGCCCTAAAAATATGTGTTATTTCAATAAAATAAACTTTTATTTGAAACAATGTTTTATTTTATTCATTCATTATTTATTTAAAAAAAAAACAACCTTAAAAAATATATAAAATAAACTAGAAATTACAAAATAATTACATAAAATCATTTTCTGTTATCACAAAACTATTTACAGTATTTCATAATAAACATTTATTTTAGGTACAGAATTTTAGCTGTCATTGAAAAAAGTACGCTATCGAAATTAATTAAGAGTCGAATTTACAGTACCCGGGCTTGTGATTTTTTTCGCGCACCGGATTTTAACTTGCTATTGAACCATTGAGAATCTAACAGACCGCAACCCAGCGAGTCAAGAAAACACACTTGGATTTTCAACTCTCTGTGGTAAGCAGAACGTTGGAAATCCAGTGCGCGATAAAAAATTGCTCGTACGTCAGAATCAGGCGGACTAAATGACACACCGAGCTGTAGAAAGAGACGCACAGGTATGAGTGACAGAGACGGCGCAATTTTTTTGAAACTTGATGCGCCAGCTCCCTAATTGCGCAACGCACTACCATACACAATCCGAGGGTTCATCATCACCAAAAAAAAAAAAAATCTGCTCAACAACGTGAATAACGCAATGAACATGGTTGAACTGTCAAAATTGTATGTGTGTTGCGCAATTTTCCGCAGATACGCGGGGTAGGGTTACTATACGTAATACTAAAGTGCTTTATTTTGTGAGTCAGACCAGGGGGCCTAAAAAGGCCACTTTGGCAGAATCATAAAACAATTCATATCACGCAATTTCATCTCTAAGACAGTTTTGTATGGAGATTCGTAAAATACTATGAGTACACTTCTCCCTAACCCTTCAGGGATATATATGTGTGAAACTGTCGAACAGATGAATTACGTCCTTTTAATTGTTTTATGATTCTGCCAGTGGACTTTTTAGGCTCCCAGGTACGCACGGGGCTCGTTTTTCGCGCATTAGATATTCAACGCTTTCTTCTTAGCGCCGAGAGTTAAAAATCAAACAGTGTGGTTTTTTGACGCGCTCTATTGGATTCTCAAAGCTCGGCTTTATACCGAGACTTGAAAATCCAGTGCGCGAAAAAATCTCGCCGCGTTATTTTTACTCCGTGGCGAACGTGGACTCACAGAAATTGTATTGAAAAAACAAGACGGCGTCGTTAGTTCCGATTTTGGCCACGCGGCGAAAGACCCTTATACATGTTTTATATTAGGGAATGTGAGACATTCTAAAGGAAAATAAATACATTCAGTCAAAGGTGTAACAATTTTACATTTTCAATGCAATATTTTTTGATTTTGTTTACAAAGTTACTAAGTTTTTTTTTTTGTTACTGTATTTTTTGGTTCAACCATTTTTTTTTTGCAAATTTCACTATTCATTATTTTACTTTTTTTTTACATTACACTTTTATTATTTTTAAATAAAATGGCTGCGTAAGTAAACGTCATCTTTTAACTCGATATAAGGAATTGTCAAGTGCTTTAAAATATCCGCTATGAGGGGCGATAACCCTGGACAGTCAGCATGGCTACCACCTTGCTGACTGACTCATATTTTTACCACGGCACGAGCTATTATAACTCGTGCGGACATACATCCCGTGACAACACGAGATACAACTAGTGCCGCCACGAGATACAACGTAAGTAAGACATCAAAGTTAAGTAACCAATGTTTTTTAAGTACATTTTTGACAAATATTTTCCAATATCTACTCAGTCATTACATGCCTCTGCTTACCCCATTTAGTATTAAGCTTCATTATAATCAAAGGCACAGGAATTTAATACTAATTAGCAAATACAATACTAAGATATGATTGATGTGCCTTTGTTTGTGGCGCAACTGTCGCCCAATAGTTGCGCGATAATTGGCCGATTTTTTTGTTGTCAAACCGTTGTCTATTTATAAAGACTTCGCAGGTTATAAATACTAAGTCCCTGTTTTTATGTGAATTAATAAGAATGCAGATTAAATTATGGAATTACAAAGGGCATAGCAAATTACAAACTCATTTATCTATATTAAATTATTTCCATGAAAAAGTTAATTATGAAGGTACGTTTTTAGTAACAGACTTAATAAACCATTTTCAAAATGGCGGCTTGAGAGAAGAAAATGAGGGGAAGAGACAGCTGTCAAAAATCTAAAGCTGCCATTTTTTCAGACATGTCAAGAATTAACTAAAGTCAACCTCGTTTTTTTTTTGCCGCTTTTGACAAATACAGTAAATTGAAACTTTACTAAGGTTGAAATGCTGTAATTTCATGAAAAATAGACCTTAACGTTTTAAGATGTGCACTTTATCTTGGACAAGATTAACATCGGCGAAGAAAAGTCAATCAATCAATCTTAAAGTCTGCAAAGTCTAAGAGTTTCTTGCCGGTTCTTCTTCATAGGAAACAACCAAATGGAACCGTGCACCTAGCTTCTGACACGTCATATGTGTCCCTGTAGGTTTATGTAAAATAAATTATTATGATTTTGAAAACTCGCTAACCAGTCTTGAGCAAGCGTAGTAATCAATGCTTTTGCCTTCTCTGAGTGAGAAGAGGCCTTTGTGCAGCAGTGGTATAATAGTAGGCTGGTATTATTATAAGTGACGTTTAACCTGGGTGTGGTAAAGGAATTACGAGGTCGACTATACATGATTCTTTTGCAAATTGTGTGTACACAAATTCTTAAGTAAAAGACAAGACCGATTTTTTAAGTAACATCAGTCTAATGAACATTTAAACACCTTTTATTTCTGAAAGAAATCAAATCTACTGTTAAATCTCATGATTAGTTGATTTTTTTTTACCGACTTTGGCAAAGCATAAAACATTACAAAATTTTATATATTAAACACATTAATAAGATAGGAATGTTATTTTTCTAAGAGAAATTCATTCGTTCCGATGCCTCGCTGGACACAGACTTAAAATTCTAAATCACATCACTTATGAACTAGACAATTTTACATTTAGCTTTGAAATAAACATTAGGGTATTTGACAACGTTTAGAAGTTACATCACGACTCATCATCCATTTCAAAGGGTTTAAGTAAGTAATTACAGCCGCACGGGTCGATCGATTAGGTTAAGTTACGCTTGCCGCGGTTAGCCCGTGGATGGGTGACTATCTTTACATACCATACCCCTCCGTGCCTCGGAGAGCGCATTAAGCCGTTGGTCCCGGCTGTCATTTGCAGATCTTTGACCGTCGTTACGGGTCGTAGGCGCCCGAAAATCTGACAACCAGTCTTACCAAGGGATATCGTGTTACCCAGTAACTGGGTTGTGGAGGCCAGATAAGCAGTCGCTCCATGTAAAATACTGGTATTCAGCTGCATCCGGTTAAACTGGAAGCTGACCCCAAAATTGTTGGGAAAAGGCTAAGCAGATTGATTCTGTAGCATGAAATAAAACAGCACAGGAGTTGTGTTTGTACTGATACAAGAACAGAAAATGAGCCTTTATAATGTGACTTCTATGTTATGTCGTTTGATTATACAAGATGGCGGGGACATCGAGGCGCAAGCTGATGCCATGAATTCAGGAAATAATTCTGAACCACAGATACAACTAGATAACGCAAGAACGCCCAGCTTACGTACAAAAATCGTAAGCCGCCACTTTCGCGCTCAGTCTTGTATACAGCTGGCTAGGTGAGCGTGAGCGCTGGCGCTAGGCCCGCGGGGAGGGAGACGGGTGCCGCCTTTGAATCGATTTGATTTTCCCATCACTAAATAGTGCTTGTGGTGTCTAGTCAAAAAAATGGTACGCATGGTTTTCATACAGATCGTGATGCTTGCGTTATCTAGGACTATCATCTGTATTCTGAACCGTTACAATTTTTTCGACGGTTATAAAAAAAAATACTGTTCTGTACAGAGGCCAGTGAATATGAACCTTATTCCTTTGCGGTAAAGTTGAAAACCCATCAAAGAAATTTGTCAGATTGGGGCAGCTTGATGTGCTGGCCTCTGTACATTTTGACCACGTAGGTATTTCGCTTTTTTGTGAAAGAAGTTTTTTTTTTATTGCCGACGATAAAATTCTATGCTAGTTGGTCTAGAATCGTGCTGCATTCATGGTTAGAGTTTCCGCGTCGATGTCCCGCCAGCATGTAGACTCGTAAACATACTTTATGTTGCGTTTCCCGACTTTACCCGTTTACTTAAAAGTAATTATGTACATTGAGCCAACTAACAGTTTGAGCTTTAATACAGCTATGCCAGTTTCGCTCCGAGGACCAAATATGACTTTCAATGTAGCAAAATGAAGCTTACTCGTATAATGTTAATGTTCATTTTCGCATGAAACGCTTATAGTAATATGTAGATTACTTACGCATAAGGTTAATTTTCGCATGAAACGCTTGATCATTCGCTTTTAGGAAAATGCAGATTAACTTTATGTTAGTAAGGTTCATTTTCGCATGAAATGCTACTGTATTTTGTTTGACTAAATTCTAAATTAAGTCTATATCTACCGGACACCAACCAAAAACCATTGTCTTAAACCAAAAATTCAAAGACATGTGACATCCACCAAGCCGCACTGTGCCCGCTTGGTGGTTTGGGCCCACACAGAGAAGAGGCCTGTGTCCCAGCAGTGGGAACATGATAAGCTAATTATGTGATGTAGTCGAAGTCATATTTGGTAAGCGAAAAGCATCATTTTGAAGGAAAGTCGGGATTTCAATAGCACAACTATAAATTTTGTAATTTTAATAATAATAACAAATTTAGCTTGCTTTGTTAATCTCAATATTTAACTTTCTACAATAATAAATATTAATAATTTTTTAAGTCTGTCATATTATTTTGACACCTTTTTTTCATACAGGGAAGAATTTTCTTCAAATTTTTTTTTTACGTTTTTTTTTTGGTATTTTTAAGAATTACTCCGCTATCTAAGAGATCCTTATAGGTAACATATCCATTTAGTAAGAATGGGCGTACAGTAGGCAACATTTTTTTTTTAATGTAATTGAAAAACAACATTAGGCAACAAAATCTGGTCTAATCGCCCTTAAGTTGCTTATACGTTGCTCAAAACTTACAATATAATTAATACATAAGTAGCAGAATTACTCTGGCAACTTAGAGTGAGGTAGCACGCGAGAAATGTTGCCATTATTAGTCAACAGTGAAAGTCTGCATCATTTACACAAATAAACATAGTTTTAGTCGACCAACTGTATCCCCACAGTTGCGATACAATAATGATGTAACTTCCTATTCTTTTTCGAGACTACCCGACTAATTTTGAACTCAAACGGAGCCCCTAATTACCTAATCAACTAGCCTATTACCAAAACGTCACCTATTGTGCACCCAATCTAATACAATCAGTCGATTACACCCAGCGTCGAAGAGCGACTCAAAAAACAATATTTTGTACTTACATATTCGAGTTTGTCCCAAAACTGCTTGACTGTTTTTGATGAAACTCTAGTTTATCTAAAGCTAGGATATGCAGATCCCAATATTGAGTCTTGAACTAAGACCCCGTATTTATTAGGAAACAAAGTTGCTGATTATAGAAATTTGCTGTTACTGGCAACATGCTTGTGTTCCATATTTTGAATAAGAAAAATTACGCCATATTGTTACCAGCTTCATTTGATGTTGCGGGCGACAGTAGCGCAACTTTTTTATTGTTGCTCGCAAACCGCTAATGTTCCATAAACATGATCCACAAAAAATTCGCGACTGTTGCCGGCAACATTTGATGTGGCGGGCAATAGTTGCGCAACTGTGGGCCAACGTTGTTTCCAATAAATATGAGGTTTAACGGAATAATATCTTAGCTTGAAACATCGAAAGCGATCACTTAAGTTTCTTGGACTTGACAGGGTAAACCATGGACCTAATAAAAATATCCATTTATTTTTACTGTAAATCTACTGTGACAAACAATACTGGATCTAAGGAACCAATTATTGACTTCATTTTATTTACATCTCTACTTTCGGATATTGGAAATCCGGTTTGGACTTTTGGTTAAGCTACAGTCGCCGCGGTCTGTTTGTAGATGGGTGACCATCCATTTCAAACCGAGACCAATCCATGCCTCGTTGGTCTCGGCTGTCATTCGAAGATCTTTGACAGTCGTTACGGGTAGTCATAAGCCCAAAAGCCTGACAACCAGTCTTACTAAGGTATCGTGTTACCCAGTAACAGGGTGTGAAGGTCAGATAGGCAGTCCATCCGTGTAAAATACCGGTAGCTGCATCCGATTAGACTGGAAGCCGACCTCAGCATAGTTGGTAAAAGGCTAGGCAGATGACGGTAGGTTTATCACTTGACTTTAAAAATCCAAACTGGACTCCCTAAATATCCGTAACTATAAGTCTCCTTAATAGAAACAACTCCAGAATCAGTCAACAGCCTCACACAAAACCAATTTTCAACTCCCAAAAAGCGGACCTCAAAAATTGTCCCATCACTATTTATCGACACTCAAAAACGTAGTTATCAACATTTTGCTTCATAAACCAACACTGGACTCGAACTTCAAAAAGAGTCCATCACTACGCGGTTTTTGACAGTCAGAAACGTAATCCCAGACTTTATTGATCACTTCCACACAAAACCAGTTCTGACTTTCACAAACGGACGTCAAAATTGTCCATGACAACTCAAAATCGTAGTTTTCTTCTTCAGAAATGATAACTGGACCTCTTAAGGACCTTTAGAGCTTATCCAGGTTGTAAGCGGTGACTAGGGCGGTAGCGGGCGCGAGATACTGGTCACACTGTACACAGCGAGTAGTAGGGGATACTGGTCACACTGTATAGCGAGTTGTTGTAGCGTTTTGAAGGACTGTGTCTGCGCTCGCTGCGTGACAAAGGCGTGTTTAAGATGTTTCCTTTCCTGATTTTCTTTCTTTTCTTTGTAAGCCTGTAGGTATGGCCACAGCGTGCTGTGTCTTATTATGTCTTGTAAGCACAACATATTTTTTATTTCTGTCTGTCTTTCTGACCAGGCTTGCAAGTAGCAAACGAGCGCCAAAGAACTGATAATCGCGCTCCCAAATAGATATTTATCTTTCTAGATTTTCTTGCATTCTGCCTATGTGTGCTAGTATGAACCTCAACGAGCGGGTAGTAAGTAACGTTTGAAAGCCCTGCCATAGTCATTAAACGACAGTACCTATGATATTTCACCCCTAATACATGGCGAAAAGCTGGGGTGCACTTCTACTCAATTCTTCGGGGAAAACAGCCATTATATCAGAATCGTTGAAAAAATCGCGCCCGCTTCCACTTCCGCTTAAGCTTATCACCCTGGACACAGCCTTATAGGCCCGACTCGCTCGCTGCTAACATCTTAGTCGTGTAGCGCGAGGCTGTCCACTTTATCTCATATGTCAACCTCACAAATTTTCCTCTTTTGGGGGAGGCCGTATTTGTCCTTTTTTATCACTTCTTGTTTCAGCCGGAGGTAGGTTTCGAGACGGGCGAGGGCGTATTCCTGAAAAAAATAAAATGATTTGGGGTTAGAGTAAGATTTTTAAAGATAATGTAATCAGAGATCGATAGTGTGTAACTTACACAATTAGGCTACTGAAGAAGGAACTTTTAGAGGGCGGGTGAGGGGAGGGGAGGGGGGAGGGACTTTTCATCCTGGATCGCAGACGAAGCCGCGGACAACAGCTAGTAACATACAAATATTTTCACTCACCCAATATCCAAAGGGAATCTGACTCTTGGAAGCATTAACAATGGACCATAGAGTCCAGAACAGATGGCTGACGCATGCGAACGCGTCGACCTCGTCCAGCAACTTGTTCACATCATCCAGTGTAACCTCGGGTTTATCCTGGTTGTTCGAGTGGTAATACTTTAGGTATTCGCGGATGAATATTTCCTGTAAATAAAAAGAAATATGGTCGAAATAACACAAGCGGTAGGTAAATTAAATTGTTGAAATTAACACAAACAAGGGTAGGCAGAGGTACGCAAACGAGAGATCAGAAGGCCAATTCTCGTAATAAAAAACGTTTTAAAATCTTCACAATCTCATCTCGGCGACAATAAATTTCAATAATTTCAGTAATTTGAGGTATTTTTGACAGATTGAGACTGAGATCAGGCAGGCAGGCAATCACGCAGTCGCTCCATGTAAACTACTGGTATTCAGCTGCATCCGGTTAGACTGGAAGCCGACCCCAACATAGTTGGGAAAAGGCTAGGCAGGTAAAATTACGATTAATGACCCTCTGCAGTCGCGCTACAAGAAAATCTATCTATGTTTACTAATAATAAAACTAAAGAGTTTGTTTGTTTGTTTGTTTGAACACGCTAATCTCTGAAAAGGACAGTTCTTGAGGATATGAGATAGGCTACTTATCATCACGCCAGGACCCTTAGGAGACGAGCACAAACAAAAAAAAAAAAGTCAGAATGAACGCTGAGCGAAAGCGAGGTAACAGTGCGGGCAGGCGAAAGAGAGCAAGAAATTTAACGCGGACGCAGGAGCTAGTTTTTGAAAGAAAGAAAAAACGTTTATTTGCGGTGAATATGACGCAAAAAAATTAACATAAACACAAGAAATTATAAAAGGTAGGGGGGAAACATGCGTCACATTCACGAAAAACGGCCATCGCTCAGCATTATGCTGCGAGTGCTGCGACGCTATGCTAGACAGAGCCCGATAAAAAAACTATAAAATATCGTAAAAACTCACCTTTTGCTCCAAACTGGGCGTAAAATCCTGATTCTCATAATAGAAAGGATGCTCCGGATTCGTATAATCAAACGCCCATTCCTGGAAATGATTAGCTATATCGAATCCCCTATAATTGTACGCACAATACTCAAAGTCGATCAGCACGAGTTTAGGCTCGCCGGAATCCGAAAAATGGCTTAGAACTGTGTCAGAAGTATTGGCGTCCTCGTACTGAAGTCTTTCAAAACTTTCTTTTGAGTCCGTCTCTCTATTTGAGAGCGTCTCTTCTGCATCGATGCCGTGTATGTACGCTACTGAACCTTCTTCCTCGAGGGCCGGTTGGTGCGAGTCTTCGACTAGGAGGATGTTGCCTGTTGAGAAAATGTTGGTGGTTAGTGTTGCCAGAAAATGAAAATAAAATAAAAGTTTGTTTTTGGTTGGGAGCTTAGAATATACAGCGTGGCAGTGACATCGACGCATAACTTGTTACCAAGGATTCAGTACATGATCCACTCACTGCGTTGAAATATTTCGTCGGATTTACAGGTTCTTCAAAGACCAGTCAAATTTAAGGGTGTGGTACAGACAATAAAACTGAACAATTTTCTCCATGGGACCAACATCGTAATCGAGAATAAAAATTCAGCCGTCCCATACGTTTAGGTCGAGTAAATATTGAAGTTTTCTATGGGATAGTTAATAACCGAAGTCCATGAGAGACTTGATATTTTTTCGTGCTCTTTAAGTGAATTCGCAATTTTATTAAGTGTAGTTAGATATGAGGTAAAAAGTTATATTATAAGTTGATAACTACATTAGGGTAAGGCCTGTAAGGGACTGTCCATTTATTACGTAAGACGATTTGAGGGGGGAGGGAGGGGGGCCAAACGAGTCTAATATTTTCTTACATGGGGGTGGGAGGGGTCTAGATTATTCTTACGTAATATCAAAAAAGTAAGCTAAAATTATTTTTTTTTTAAAATTGCTACTTTTCTTTGCAATTTTGGTAGATTGCAATCTAAATGGACTCAGCCCAGAATCCGGCTACTTGTTTGGCGCTATCACCAGCGTCCATCAGTTCCTGTAACGTGCAGCTGACAGGACACGCAGAACATGATATTAAGTGTCCCATCGTTTGTGGAACAGCACCACATTTACACTCCAAATGCGGAGTCTGTTCCTGACCTCCACGAAAAACGACGACTCAAAAGCTAGTGTTAATTATCTTACCTTCCTGCATATCATTGTGACAGAACACGACCAGGGAGTCGACAGAAGCCAGGAACTTCTTCAGCCATTCTATTTCTTTCTCTAGGTCTGTCTCCTTCAGCTGCTTTATGATGCGCTGTTCTTCTTCGTTCTAGAAGAAAAATGACAAATTAGTATTACTACTTTGGCGCGCAGCAGTGTTTACTATATGGCCCCGATTATTTACAATAAAATTACCAAGTGGATTGGAAAGACTTGACAACAGTGCTGAATTTTTATTTTCAAAGAACTCTCATGTAAAGACAAGATATGAGGAATTTAAAATTTCTATAGAAAACTTATTTTTCTCATAACTCGTCTTTAAATCAGTGTCCATTCAAAATATATATTTGGGAACCTAGATATTCTGTAATCCAATCGGAATAAATACACACTACAATAAAAATATGTTTGATTTACAAATTATTTTGGTATTACGTTTGTATGAACTACGCATGCTCCGCCGGCCTCTTAAATTCTGAGTTGAGCTATGATTACTGACAAATTCGTGCACTGACTGGACAGGTCCACTCAAATCTATATAGTTATTTCCTTAACTTTAAAATTGAGCGTAAATTCAAATCACAACTGTCATTCTTTGTCAATGGTTATAACAAGGCCTTTCTAAGTTTTAAAATGTTATTATATCTTTTTTCGTAGTGATTTTTAAAACCAATTTACAAAAAAGGAACACTAATCAAATCATCATGGCATTTGACTTTGTCAATTGGCTCAGTAATCAAGTTCCCTGACTGTCAATTATTTTAAATGTTGTTTAGCTAAAACATGTACCTTCCCCTGAACAGTCCCCGACAACCGCTCGTCTTTGACCGTTTTCAGCCACTTATACATGGTCTTCCAGATCCAGTTGGGTTCCTTGCTGAGAGGCACCTCCATGGAGTGTATGGCGGCCATCTTCTCCGCTATCTTCATGGACAGCGATGGTTCCGCTAGTTCCCTTGTGAGGAGAGGACGGGCCTGAAAGTGGGGTGTGTATTTAGTATAGTGAGGTAGGTGGGACTCCGCATCAAATTTGCGTGGGCGTGAAATAGGGTGTTGTGGGCTTGAAGTAGGGTGTCGGGGGCTTGGATTAGGGTGTAATAGGCCTGAAGTAGGGGGAAATAGATCTACAATTGGGTGTACTGGCCCTAAAATAGGGTGTGGTTGGCCTGAATTAGGGTGTGGTAGGCCTAAAGTAGGATGTGATAGGCAAAAAATAGGGAGCAAAAGGCCCTTTTTCGAGTCGATGGCAAAACTATAAATGTTGCATTATGTTAATATAATATGAGTAGGGCAATATGGCGAATATTATGGAATATAATTTGCTGGTGTGTTCCTAATTTCGGCTAAATGCAGCTTTGAATTTGAAATATCGGCCATCACTGAAATATCATTTCTATATTTATATCTGTAATTTGTATGGTGTACATAATAAAGAAATTCCATTCTGTCAGTCTACAATGGAGAAAAATATTAATTCCCCATAAGGCCTATGGGGAATTGAATGGAGATGGCTCATTTTGAATTCTAAAATAACGGTCATCTCACAAAAATCAGGATAAGTGGGGGCTTTAAGGGGAATGGTGTGCAAATAGCTTATGTGTACCTAATTCCGGCTCAGAGTATTTTTGAATTCCAAATATCGGCCATCTCACAATTAATATCGGGCTAAAACGTGGAGTAGGTACTAGGGTTTAAGGGGAATGGTGTAGAAATGGCACATATGTACAGACGCCAGCACATCAAGTTACCCCAATCTGTCAAATTTTCTTGATTGAATATGAACCTTATTCCTTTGTAATAAAGTTGAAAATCTATCTATGAAATTTGACAGATTGGGGTAGCTTGATGTGCTAGCCGCTGTACCTGATTCCGGATAAGTGCAGTTTTTAATACCAAATAAGGCCGTTATTTCAACTTAATTACTTTAGAACAGTAACAATAGGAGATACTTCAGTAGATGTTTTGCCCAATTCTTATAATTTAATTAAATGATAATTGTTTTTTTTCACAGTTCTCTTTCTCTAACTATAAAGCGTCCTTATATGTTTTTGGTACATAATAAATGTATTAAAAATCCCTGAAAATCCACTACAAACAAAAATCAACCATATTTCTTAGACATTAAATGTCAAATTACATACCACGCGTGCTTTTCCTGCTTATGACGTACTTCCGGTGTCCGGTATTAGGCCCCACTCGATAGCGGGTCTATCGCGATATACGTGGGCTGCAACTGAGAATTTCCTAACAGAAATACCCAATTACCGGCATTGATAGCCGAACATACGATCACCGTAGACAACCAATGACATATTACCACAGATGACATAAAAATTTAACGATTCATATTTGAAACAAAAACAAAATACAGTTTTATGAATGAAAAATTTAAGTACCTACACTTTTTACATTTACGATATAATATTTTTTAAGAAAATCTTCTTTTTCTTAAACCTCAAAATATCTAATTACTGCGGACTATTACACAACACAATTTTATGTGGTTCCAAAACTCGCAAAATAAAAGTTATTTATAAAAAATTCTATATGAAGGCGTTTAAAAAAGTTCTAGCTGGTAAATCCCACAATTTTTTGGGTAGATACCCAAGTTATAGGCGACCATCGGACTGGCTTAGAAGCCCACAATGTCCGTCTGTTCGTCAGAGGTCATTATCTAAGTAACAATAAGATACAATTGTCAGTTTGTGGGTTTTGGTAAACAATCATAAAAATATCAGGGAAATGCTATGATATACATGATAATCATTTATCAAAGGTTTTGGTTCCGCTTTTCAAGTCTAGAATTAATGAATCTTTATCATATCTGTATATTTTCCCATTATCTGTTAAAAAAAACCTATTTACCTACAGACAATGTAGTTACAACGGTACAAGTATTTTTGGGCGTGGCCAAAATTGGAACTAAAGGCGCCATCTTGTTTTGTTTTTTTATACTTACAATATCTGTGACAATTTTACTAATCTTTACAAACAGCGCCCCTAGTCAATATCAATCAGGCGCCAAAGATCCTTGTACAGTATTTTTATCCCACGAAGCGACGCGCGCTTTACTTGTGGTAACAAAGTGTACAAAAACGCTGTGAATGTATGCGAAACGAGTAGCGTCAGCACATAAAAAACACACACTTCCGACTTTACTATTGTGTCGGATGGTATCAGGAGCTCCTGCGCTTACATTCACATAATTATGTTTGTACAATTGGAAACCACAAGTAAAGCCCGTGTCGCTTCGTGAGATAAAAATACTATAGCTCTATTTAATTATATATACAAACTAATTTCTTTAACGTCGAAATTGCATAAGACAGTCCCCCGGCACGCCCGCCCTTCACCACTTCCGAATGCTTTAGATGAGGAGAAGAAGTGTCGCAACAAACTCCCCAGCAACGAGCGACTACGGTTTATGTTTAGCAAATTCCCAATGTAGCCTTATATTCTTTTTACTATTCACCTTTCTTACATAAAAAGTAGTAAAAAAAAATCTTACAGGAATATACTCCTCAATCCTGCCCCCAGAGAAGACTCCATGTAACCTGGGACCCAGCCGCCTCTCCGAAAGTAGCGTAAATATGACTGACTCTGTCACGATCGCATCCATTGCGCGCTCGCCGTGCACCTGGCCGTAGATGCGGAGTAGCACCTGAAAGGAGGAAGTAATGTATGTTAACCTTTCATTGTTTTTTTTTTTGTTTTATTGCTTTTTTTATTGCTTTATTGCTTTTTTTATTGCTTTATTGCTCTTTACTTCGCCTTTTTTTTTGCTTTTTTAAAAGAGTAACGGTGGAGTTTCTTGCCAGTTCTTCTCCATACGAACACTACCTTTTGGAAGGGGCGACTAGAATCAATTCTATTTTATGGTAATTTTTGACGTTCAAAAGTGCCTTTAATGTGCCTATTTGAAATAAATGATTTGCCTTTGACTTTAAATTCATTGAGAACATATTAAGTTCTAGGCTTTAGAACTGGCGTTATAAAATGAGGGGTTCACAGATGACTCCGCCCAGAAGTGTAAATGTGGTGCTGTTCCACAAACAATGGGGTGCTTAATAACGTGTCCAGCGTTTCCTGCTGTCTGAACACTACCAGTGTTGATGGACAATACTGAAGGTGCCAAGCTCGTAGCCAAAAGGTGTATATGTCGCAGTAAGATGGTTGAACCCGTGACATAGTTAAATCCCCCGGCGATATAGCTATATACCGTAATAAGCGGTTCCAACATAACTATGATACAAGCACGATCTAATAATATACAGGTTGAAATGGAATACACGCGACAAATTGAAATGGGAGATTGTACTCATCATTATGAACAACTTTTACTATGGGACCAAACCTGAAATCGCGAAAAAAAAAAACAGCTGTTCCCTACATTTTGACGAGTTATGCGAACATAACTGTAGGAAACAGCTGATATTTTTTTCGCGATTTCAGGTTTGGTCCCATAGTAAAAGTTGTTCATAATGATGAGTACAATCTCCCATTTCGATTTGTCGCATGTTTTCAATTTAACCCTGTATATAGGGTCCCATTAAAATAGACGGACAAAGGAGATGTTTCAAAATGTGTGGAGCCTGGGCCAGGTCCTTGTACACTATACAAAAAAATAGGAAAATTCATTTAAAACAGTTCTCAACTGTCCAATTACTTTAAAATGGCTTGTTTTGCTGGTAAACACAAGAAATTACACTTGAAATTGCAACACACAACAAAAACCCGTCATGGCGGTAAACTGTCATTTTGATTGATTAATGACGTTTGACATGTTTATTTCTGTGGAGGAAACCACACAAGAAAGTCGAAGTCCTTACAACACAAGCCGGGTAACACACAGTGGAACGAATGTATGGGAGCGGTTGGACGTAGACATGTCCGAAAAATAAGAGTAAAATTATGACAAACTAATGATGCCATCTTATTCGATTACTTAATGCCTTCATAAATTGTGGTGATGAATTTCTTCATAACTCCCATATTTCGGGAGTAATTTGAGAAAATGTGAAATTTTACTATGAAAATGAGTGTATCGAGCTCTCTCCCTCCTGATTCCGGGCTTGTTTCAAGTAGCGGTCTCTAATATCGTAATGCTATTACTAAGAGCTATATTTAATACTAAGACACATAGTGCGCCAAATGTGCACTTTCTGGGATAAAAGGAAATGAAAATTTAAAAAAAAAAACGTTTTTTCCCCATTTGTATTTACTTTAAACCGCAGACAGACTTATTAAGAGGTCTATAAATATATTATATATATACAGAAATATATATTAACAAAAATATTCACAAGAACTGATGAGAGTATGACTTTTAAGTAAGTTGATAATAAATTACCTAGTTTCATTAAAAGTACAATAAATAATTAAGATGTAAGCTCTAATTTACTAAGTTACACATTTTAAAACAATAACATCATTTAATTATCTTCGTCATCATCATCATCATCAATTAATTCAAATTCAGAATCGATGTCCGCTAAATCATTTATGTTAACAAATTCGATATCACTTTTCTCAGAATCCGTAAGCTCATAAAATTCCTTAAAAGAAGATTTTTTTACAAACTTATTTCCTTTTGGACGGATACTTGTAACAAGTGGATCAGAAGACAGTAAAAGATTGTGCATAATATCTTCATTGCATGAGATACTGCTATGCTTTCGAGAATGCCCCTCTCTATATTTTCTAAAATCTTTATTTCTAGCCTCAGATGCCTCTTCGGATAGAAAACCAATGGGCACAATTGACATGTTCTGAACTATGTCTGGCCCATGCATTAAAATTTTATGAAGTGAAGAAGGCATATAATACCATGGGTATAACTCCACGTAAAGCTTAGCAGTATCAAAGCAGAACTCTCGGAATTTAGTTACGTTGATCTTCTCTCCTGATGAAATACACTGCAAGATCACACAGATTTTTCTTAAAAGCATAGCATCTATTCCGGTCAGTTCAGCAGATTTAGTGTAGTTTTCAAAAAATCTCCTTGCCGAGTTGCCATTGTTGGTGGATCCACTGCCTTGTTTCACAACATCGAGAAGTAAGCCCGTTTCTCTTCTTACAGCCTCTTGAACTCTTTTCTTCCTGTCATCAACTTGCCTTTTTGCTATATCACCCCTTACTTGCCATGATTTTATGTCTAATTTGTAGGAAATGTGTAATAAGCATTCCATTGAGCGAATCCAAGCGTGAAGGGTGCTTAAGCTATATTTATACATGTCCTCGTTTGCGTGTTTATCTTTGATTAACTCTAAATTATTCATTTCTTTAGGACAAGCCTTGCATATGTCACACACTGAAGCTGCTGTATTGGATATAATGGAATGAATTTTACCATCAATCATTGTCAACAGCAGTTGGTGTTTGACACTAATTCCATCAGTGATGGTGGATGGAGTTAAGGCTTCAATCTCTGCTTCGATTTCAGCCATCTCTCTCTGCACATTTTCTTTGGTTTCCTTTATAAACTTAAACAATATTGGCCGGCAAAATGAAGTGGAAGATGGTCGCTCGTTTTCCCAAATTGTTACACCTTTTGAGACGAGCCGCAGTGGTACAAGACTAATCATAAAATTACTAGCAAGATCGATTTGCTCATCTTCACTCGTCCTTTGATGATAAATGCTTTGGCTAGATGATCCGTCAAAACCCCATTTGCTGGTCAATACGAGCTGTTGATTGGGATCAACAGGGGTTTCTAACGACCTAATAAGTCTTCTTGAGGTTAAATCCATCAAGGCTTGTAATTTGATTTTTGCAGAGCTCTCTGTAACTGTGAGATCTTCTTTGGCCGGATAGCACTTAATTTTTTCTTTAACCAACATGTAGTAACTCGGGTATTGAAGAGCTCCTTCTTGAGTGTTGAAATCCCGAAGAGTGTTATAGCGCCATTTCGATAAGTTCATCGATACATAAAGAGCCAATGCCTTCAAAGGGGATATTTCCCGTACCTGAATTGATTTACCTTCAATGAAGGCTTTGATTTTTGAGGCCTCTTCTGGATTCTCCGTCAAGTATTTCATAACATAAGCTGTATCGCTTTGTCCTGCCTTTTGAAGCGCCCTTTCGGCCGAAAACATAATTTCAGCGCTGCTACTGCTGCATGAAAGACTATCTTCAGTGCGTCTTCTTTTTTGCCGGTTACTAAGGTCCTCAAAAGATTTACGAGGACTAGGATGTGTACAAGTTGAAGCATCAGATTTAGCAGGAGAAATTATGGGCTCGATGACGTCACTTATATTTTCTGTAGAAGGTTCCATATTTTCATTCTGTAATTCCGGCCATTGAATTGCAGCCTGTAGCCAAATCTCATGTTTCTTCCGAAACTTATCTGTGCTTCTTCCAGACTGTGTCCATTTTGCATAAATGCGGTAGCAAAATCGACGACACCAGTCTTTTAAACTTGTTTCAGCACTTTCACATAACTGAACACAACTGTTATCTTTTAAAACACTGAACAAATAGTTAAAGTCGCGTAAATCTTTATGTGCGCGTGCGCATAAAGCAACGTGAATATCAAGATTTGTATTAAAATTTGGAAAATACATTGCGAGATTAGCTTGGATACAACGAGGTGTAAATCAACACTGATTTTAAAGTTACTAATAGTGACCTATTTATATAAAATCCAGGTATCCCAGGTATCCTTTGTTAAATATTGCAAGGTAATTAGTTATTGTGATAATTAGTAAATGATGCATGCTAAATTAGTGTATTAAGAGCCATTTAGTAATTAAATAATAGCAATGTTCTTATCAGTAATCATTAGTGCATCAGTTTTATATGTAAACCTTAAGTCCCTAATTATATATCCTAATTAGCTTATATCTTCTCTAATTGGCTGCTCAGAAATGTTATTGTAATAAGGTAAACCTTTAGAAAAACGGTTTTAATCAACAAAATAAACAAAAAATAAAAAAATTGTGTTATAAAATAAACATCACTCTTTATCCCAGAAAGTGCACATTTGGCGCACTATGTGTCTTAGTATTAAATATAGCTCTTAGTATTAGCATTATGATATTAGAGACCGCTACTTGAAACAAGCCCGGAATCAGGAGGGAGAGAGCTCGATACACTCATTTTCATAGTAAAATTTCACATTTTCTCAAATTACTCCCGAAATATGGGAGTTATGAAGAAATTCATCACCACAAGTTATGAAGGCATTAAGTAATCGAATAAGATGGCATCATTAGTTTGTCATAATTTTACTCTTTTTTTTCGGACATGTCTACGTCCAACCGCTCCCATACATTCGTTCCACTGTGTAACAGTCCAAAAACGAAAGCTAGGTAAACAGATGGGAAAGAAACGGTATTAAATCCAAAAAACGAAAGCGAGGTTGTTAAAAAGAACTCCAGAAACTCGAAACAAAACGAACACAATCACGACCGACGACAAGACGAAAGTGACACTTTTGTGACAGCTAACAGTTCTATTTCTATGATCAATGGTTAATTGTCCTTGTTTTTAAGCACAGAGTAACTAAATCGGTGGTAATCGGTTCGGTCGGTCAGTATACATTTAATTGAATTATCTGTATTTTTCCTGAATTCTATGGATTTTTCTCTTTTTTTTGAGTTACTGTACATAGTTCTGGCCCATTTTGAAACATCTCCTTTAACACAGCGCTCAGTACGTTTAACCAAAGATATCCAAGCAAAAAAAAAACACTGATTAAAGTGATTTTATTTTGACCTAAGATAATAAATTGCCGGCACATTAGTGTATTTTCGTTAACTGATTATTTTTCTTGTAAGTATCTAATCTAACGCTTTTTTCTTATATATTTTAGGTTTTTTAATGGGACCTTACATTAAAAAGTTAACCTTACAAATTTTAAGAGGTGCCTTAGACTATCGAACTG